>CAXHWN010001832.1:0-14000 GCA_964020975.1 Hermodice carunculata | reverse complement strand
GGCCTACACCTCGGGTAGAGGTCACGGCATAATTAATGAATTGAATTGGATACAAGACGGTTTACACCTTGAGTTGGTACGAGATGAATACTATGTTAGTATACTGACTAATTTATTTGTCCTTGGATGTCGTTTTTTCCTGTGTGTTTTGTACATATGATTGTCTGTCTCTCTGTGTCTGGACAGCCATTCATTTAGTATTATTGCACTACTTGGCAATCCAGGTAAAATAACTATGTTTAAAATAAAATGAAATCAGCTTGAGCCATTATGTGGTTTCAGCTCGTTTGTTTCACATATGAAGGGCTTAAAGCTCTTTTGATCATGAGTATGACTGTGGCTAATACTGCTGAATAACCGGCCACCTAATTAGATCAGGTATTGTGTGCATAACGGAAAATCATGCCTCATTTCACAAACCTTGGCTGGTGCTTAGGTGAATTAGCATGTCTAAATACACCTTACTTTTGACAGATGCTTAAAGTGATGAACAATTTTAGACTTAATTTTCTGACAAAATTTAAAAGGTTACTACAAAGCTACTTGGCATGATGGAAGATGACCAGTATCTTTTAGTTTTTGCCGAAATAACAAAAAGTCAATTTTAATGGGATGGGAAATTCAGACCATATTGACCCATGGCTCTGATACCTTAATCCCCTGTTCATTATTTAGCACATTATTATGAAATAAATAAAAATATATTGCTTTAGAAACGCTGTTTCTTTTCTTTCTAATCTTTTCAGACAGAAAGAAAGAAAGAAAGAAAGAAAGAAAGAAAGAAAGAAAGAAAGAAAGAAAGAAAGAAAGAAAGAAAGAAAGAAAGAAAGAAAGAAAGAAAGAAAGAAAGAAAGAAAGAAAGAAAGAAAGAAAGAAAGAAAGAAAGAAAGAAAGAAAGAAAGAAAGATGAACCTGCCACACAACTTAATGGAAGATCCCCGGTATCGCATTGTTTGTGGTCTATACAAGAGTAACAGATCCCTGAACATAAACCTTTTCCCTGTGACCACGGGGTATGTCTTGTTATCTCATCCGCATCCACCTATCTAAGGATGCAGTCATGTATGTGAACAATTTATATAAAAAAGAGGGAGTTGTAAACGGTGGCTTATTCATGAACGTCCTTTTTTCATATTGCGGAAGCTTAATGTTAATGGCGGTTCACCACGAGGAATCATTTGACCTGTAACTGTAAACACAATCATTTGTATATAGTAAGATTTGCCTGTGTACCAACACTCGCATTCGCTTTTTTGTTTTGTTCATTTCTTTATTTTTTGTCCTTTCCTTTCTTTCTTGTTCGGGATCAATTTTGTCCAGAAATTCAACATACTGCGTGATTGTGGTCCTTTGTGTCAAATTTATAAAGCGCTTGATATTCCACAATCAAGATGTTCCTCATGGATTCAAAGTTTTGAATCTTTATAATCCTAAAAAAATATGAGTGAGACATGTTACCTGAATTTGTGAAACATGCAAAGTCTAATTTTGTGCGGTTTAGCTACATGTTATTACCTATTGCGCGTCTAATTTAGACAAACAAAAAACAATAGTTCTGAAAATTATGCTACTGTATCTAAATTTAAAACTTGAATAGCTTCAAAACTTTATACAACAAGTAGGAATGTCAACCGTATCTCTTTGAATTGTGCTAATAATGCATTTGACAAAAACTTAGAAAAACAAAGTGCGGTACTTTGAATTAAGCTAGTTTGGGCATTTCAAAGATTAAAACTTGATATCTTTTGTTATAAATGTGGTATTGTAGCTTATACATATATGTCGGCAGCACCTAATAGATGTTGAACAGAGTCACAGTATTTTAAATTACCTTTATTTACTTATTTGTTTTAATTGAAAGATATTAACTCAGGGTAACCAGTTCAGTCACAGACTGTTCTTCCATGGGACCCTGTATGCTGTACAAACTTTCAATAAAACGTTTTAAGTTACAATATAATAAATAGCAAAGTTACGATCTTGATAACATTTGAGACAACCAGATTTAAAAATAACATTCCCTATATCGTGCCTTAAAATCGTCTATGTTTTCACCACATTTTAAAATGTCCGGTAGACTGTTCCACACTGTAGCACCATTGTATGAAAATGACCCTTCATATCTTTCTTTTTGTGGGAACGGCACCATGACATTAAATCCGTATGTTTGTCGCGTTCGGTACGAAAACACGTCCCTGACTCGGTTAACTTGATCACATAAATAGTTTGTATCTTTATAAGCTCATTGTATGCTTAGCCAGACCCTCTTCAGCAAAGAGCAAAGAGAAGGACTGCCCGAAAGCCTGTGGAAGCAACATATTTCTCATTTTTCAAGGAAACCTTTAGAAAATGCATAAAGGTGTATTGTGATCAAGTAGCTATATTGCCATTTCCTGCAAACTGACCCTCATGGGATAAATGGGTGTACAATAGGAATGCACTCTATGTATGTGGTTGACCCTGGAATTCGTCGTCTTATCCCCCAGCCAGTTTTTAGTCAGTTTTTGTCAGATGCGCAGTGGCTAGAAACGACTTAGGTCCTTTGCTAATCTAATGATGAATAAACAAAAGTTAAAAAATCGTAAATTACAATAATTATAGGGTTATGCCAAATGCTCCGCCTACAGTTCTGCTTCTAAGCATATATATAACATCTGGTACATAAAAATACATGAGCACGTAGACGAATGAATATATACAGATGTCCATAATGTTAAAATTGATACACCTGACCATATAAAATGATAGTGCCAAAAGGTTAGCATAAGCTGACAAATTTTCATAGCCTTCCTATTATGCACCATTTGGCAGTACAAGTAAAGATTATTATGCGTCCTAATACACACCATATAAATATATGAAATTTGCAATACAATACCAGGATAGCGAATTTTATCACAGTAACTAAAAGAAACAAAACTGCTGCCACTTGGTAACCTTATGAATATGAACAGGCAACTGATGATAATTTTCTAAATTATATCTGTATATTTCTCAATCGGAAACACAGACAGAAATATTTCTTCCTACCATTCTATCAGTCAGGAATTGTTTACACTTGCATTCAAAGGTGTACTTAAATACAGAACTATTGATTTAGTATGGAAGTTGGTTCCAAAGTTAAAAAACCATTAAAATTAAACTTTCGTCTACCATGACCACGTACTTGAGGAAGAACGTATGAAAATTGGCTCTGCCTTGCATTGTATGTATGCAAGCTTCTGGCCCGTTGTAAATCGTGAAAAAGTTAAGCGCTTGAGATCTACTTTATTTGTACATTAGACTCAAAGCCAAAAATTCTACTCAAGATGAGACATCTAGCCATTTTAGCAGAATAAGCTGGTCAGCGCCCACATGTGCTCTTGGAGGAAGTGCCAGTGTGTATCTAACCACCTTGTTCTGGGCAGTCTGAAGTCTATTTCTATAATATTTGTTGCTGCCCCAATACCGGGAAACAAAGGCAAAGTCAAAATAAGGCTGCCAGAGAGACAAACAGAGTAACCTTTTTTCATTTCTAATTAAAGGATCTCCATATCTGTTAAGAAATTTTAGACCATTGTTTTTATCTTCATCACAGCATCACGTCCAATTTTGTCACCCACATGTCCTGATCAAAAGTGACGCCTAAATATTTTATATTTATCTTCGCCTGTATGGGAATGTCGTTGCAGTAAACACCCATTTGTGAACACTGGTTGAGCTTCTGTTACATGCTAAAGAGTGTACTTTCAGTTTTGCCCAAGTGTAGAGATAATCTATTCATTACCAACCACTGGCTGTGAGATATCATTTTGTCACTCAAAGCTTCGTAATCTGACTGGCCCTTTTTTCAGAAAACTAAAAGAGCAAAAGTCACATTCACGCTCCTTACCGTATCAGTCACGTAACTGGTCAAGAGGAGTGGACCTAATATGGATCTTTGTGTTACACCACATGTAACGGACTTGCTTCTGGAGATAGATCCAATAACAGATACAAACTGTTTTCTGTATGATAGATGTGAAGAAAACCAGTTCGTAACAGACCCGTCTGCGCCAAGTTCTTTTAGTTTACATAATAGAATGCCATGGTCTACTGTGTCGAACGCTTTCTGCAGATAGTTAAAGCAATGCAAGAATACAAACCCTTATCCATATTCGCCGAATCTGATTCAACAAATATGTGAGTGCCATTTCTGTCGAGAAATAGTAGAATGCCATGGTCTACTGTGTCGAACGCTTTCTGCAGATCGTTAAAGCCATGCCAGGATACAAACCCGTATCCATATTCGCCAAATTTGATCTGACATACATGTGAGTGCGTCGAGAAATGGGATATTAAACCTGACTGACATTAATATATTTAAATTCAGTTTGCAAAGGTGTGGATAAAATTGATTTGATCATATGCGATTTTGTTTCAAATATTTTGGACAGGACTAACAGAATGGACACAGGTCTGTATTTACCTTCATAGCTTCCATCACCTTGTTTAGAAAAGAGGTACTACCTTAGCAATTTTCAAATCGGTAGGTAACTCCTAGGTTCTAAGAGATAGGGTGATCAGAAATGTGAAAGGGGTAGTCATCACAGCAGCAGCATCTCTGACAAAAACTACATTCATGTTATCGGAGCTTGTTGCCTTTAATGAGTTTGTCCGATGTACTCAGCGACCTCTAAATTTCTTCCTCTCAAACTTTGGTAAATATTCCTTTATTTTTGTAAAACCTGTTGATCTGTTTATCTCACTTGTGTCAAAGGTCGCACTACTGACTAGGAAGCTTACCAACCAGTTCCTTGGCTATGTAACAGAAAAAGTGACTAAATCTTCCACCCACAAAATCACCATCAAAACTTATTTCATTATCTCTTTTTAACCCAATATTGGCTCATGACTTTTGGATTTTGTTGGAGCACCAAAGTCTTGCATTGTTCTCCAGTTTCTTACAACAGCCTTTGTTTTCATCAATAGTGTTTCTTCTCTACACTCCATTTGCTTTAGCTATTTTTATTATTATCATTATTATTATTATTGTTATTGTTATTGTTGTTGTTGTTGTTGTTGTCGTCGTTGTCGTTGTCATTGTCTTTGTCTTTGTCTTTGTCTTTGTCATTGTCATTGTCATTATCATTATTATTAGCGAGTGTCACCGAGCTCCTACCATAGACATGTGAATATAGGATATAACACAACGGTAAATCATCCAGTCAGAAGAGTACCAGTATCTAGCCAACGAAGTTTATTTTTTTCGTCACCCCCTACTGTGCATACACACATGGATGCAGTCATTGCCTTTTTATGCATCCTGGTTAATTTTCGCAGTTTTATTTACACCGCAGTCTCAAACTGAGCGACCTTTATGAAAATGATGTCAATAATTCATAACTGACTTGGGTCGTTAACACCTGATGGAACATGGGCCTGGCAAACACGCTTCTGGGGCTGGAAGTGGGTTTCTGCGGAATAGAAAAACTTGACAGGTGTGAGGATAACTTAAATAAACATCCCAAAGTATGTAGTATTTTTTGCGCATGTTGCGTCTCACCTTCCTAATATCTGCACACTGTGCAGTCACCAGGTCGCTTCTCGGGGCCTTCCAGATCGCAACTTCCAGTCACACTTATCCCCCCCAGGGGCCCCAGAACGCCATGTTGCCAAAGCCTGCTCCGATTTTGGTGTTGTCGTGCAACAATCCAACATCACTATCCGTACACACTACGTCTCTGCCACAGGATACGCCCGGGATGATACGGCACTAGTTCAATGGCGATATAAAAATCTTGGGAACAATACTTACAGTTGTGGAACAGTGTCTAACAAAAAGAGAGGCTATATGGCAGATAATTTCGTTCATTTGTTCCAGGTAGTACGGCCTCGCCCCTCTAGACTTGTTTAGTAAATGGCCACTAGAGGAACCTATAACGACCAGGTGCTATGTAGGCCTACTGCCTGATCCACCGACGCTGTTATCGATACTTTGTAATGCTGATGCTCGCATCTTAGGCTATGCCTACAACATATCATTATTATTATTATTATTATTATTATTATTATTATTATTATTAGCGAGCGCAAGCGAGCTCTCATGGTTTACGTATATGATCTGTGTTTTTATCATGATGGAGTATTAAAGCGTTGATTCCAAATCACGGTCTACCTCTCTCGGCTAACCATTCAACAAGATTTTCGTTGTGCGGAGCGCCATTGCGTTTAACTCGAGTTTTTATGCATCCCGGGAAATGTCCACAGTTTTATTGTTTATAAAGTCTGACTGGCGCCCTCAGTCTCTTGCGCCGTCCAGGAGTCTGCGCTTAGGTAACAAACTTAGCAGGCGTTATCGAAATTATGTCAAAAACACGTCCATTCAGGAAACGTCGATAAAGTGTGATAATTAATACGCCTAACGATCACGAACTCGCATTGTTCAAACCTCGCCTGTCGAACACGCTTCTGGGGCTGTAAATGGGTTTCTGCACGCCAGAAAAAGTTTACAGGAGTGAGCGTAACCTGAAGAAACATCGCAAAGTATGTAGCATTTGTTGCGCATGTTGCGTCTTACCTTAGTAAATGTGTTCAGACAGTGCAGTCACCAGGTCGCTTCTGGAGGCCTTCCAGATCGCAACTCACATTAGTCTGTATCCCTTAGCGGCCCCGAAACGACATGTTGCCAGCTCCGATTTGCTGTAGGCCTATTAGTGCTGCAGCAAAGTCAGCATTTTGAGGGTATACCCCTCACCAAATTAGACTAAAGGTTGTCATATACCAAATTAAAGCTTAGGGTCTCAGGATTCTGAAACTGCATGATGCCATCTAATCAAACCCTTGCGGACTGAGAAAATTAACCCTTTGTGCCCCATAGTCAGCCCCAAATAAAACAACTGAAAAACTAACTAGTTTTAACAATACCTCATGTATTCTTGTGATTTTTCTGAGGTTATACGGCTCAAATGATACATTTTCTATTAAAACAGATTTCAGAATATACTATAGTAATATTTAGCTGACATGTTGCCCATTTTAAAGCTTTTTAGCCCCCTACCATTTGTATGGGACTCATTTCTTTCTCAGGACAACACTTGGCGAAATTAGTAAATGCATCACATGTACCAATAAAAACTTATAACAACTTACTGCTTTCAGTCTGACCATATACGAAGTTAGAATGTGCTAATGATACCCCAGATGATTGTTTTGACAGTCTTCTCAGTAGGGCTATACATATTTTTAATATATTTGCATACATAATGCATAATATCTACTAATGGTAACAAAATCACACATCGTATATTTGCAACATAGCTAGTCTAAGAACAGTAAACTTTTGATATTTGGATTCTTACAGCCAGTGAGTGACGAACGTATGCCCATAGCATTATTGCCTCTGTAATATGGTTCAATAAGTGATATAACACATACATGTCCAATGTTATTCGTTTAACAAACTGACATCAAAGTTCGGCTGAAGTAAATACCCTAAAATTGTTCATATCATCACATTTATACCAATTGATAGAACCCGCAACAGTCACTTTCATAAACTGCTAGGCCCAAAAGAGTACAGTATCTGTCATGTGCAAGTTAAATGAATATTTGGATTCTGAATGTACTGTTTCATATATCAGACAAGCCACTATTTCATCTATTCATCGTCTGAATCCTCATGTGTTAATACTTCACATGTATACGGGTTTCTACATGAATAATCCAAATCATCCATGGGTAGGAATGCCCCACAAACACAAGCAGCAGTACACGACTGGTTATTCATAAAGCATGTACATGAATCATTGCTTAGCTGTTCTCTACAGTCACAGATAAGATCATTTAGCAGCTCTGGAGCTGAAACTCCCTGACTCATCAGCTTTGGTTGAAGATTATCCTCTGAACCCATCTCATATCCAAAATCTGTGCAGCTGGGGAGTTCTTGGATGGCTTGGGATGCCTGCTTCCATACAATAAGCTGGTATACAACACGTTTGAGATGTAAGGTGAAGCTGTCATCTGTAGGTGGTAATTTCTTTGCCACTACATTTTCCCTTTGGTCCCAAGCTCTTTCACACCTGAAGGCATTCAGTGACTCACACTCCTTCCCATACAATTTGGTGACAAATGCCACACATGCTGCTTTTTGCTGCCGTGTTATCTCTTCTTGATTACCAAGATCTGCCATGGCTTGGAACTTCTCAGCATGCTGCATCATCAACCTGAATGCCTTGGCTTTTCCATGTCCAAAGAAGCAGCTTACTGTATCACAACCAGTGATACAATACATAGATAGCAGTACTGCATGCTGTTCTCTCTGTAGTTTCTCAAACAGTGTGTGTACAGGAATAAATCTCATAAGGGAAGTATGTTTTCCTCCATGTCCAGTCTGGAAGAAGATTCTCCTAGCATGGATTGCTGGCCGATGATGTAACAGGAAGACAAGAACATCTGTGTCAGGACTTCGAACAACAATTATAGTCGCTCCATTTTCTGCTGCACGTATCGCATGAAGAATGATACGGGTATTTGCCTCCTCGTGGTTTGAAAAAAGAGGCAGATACTCATCAGCAAGCAAATTTGGTCTGATGACAACTGCTTTCTTCTTCTGACCACCTCCGATGTAGAGCACTTGTCCTTCATTGAGCTCTGTACCTGCATGGTTCATCATATGGGTAGTGTAGCTCTCTGCCAAATTTTGCTTATTCTCTCCTCTGGTAAGGAAGAGTTTCCAGTCCTTAGGAATGCATGTATCAGGAAGTACGTGATGGATATTGGCCCTGACTCCACCAGCACGTTTCTCCCTTGTACAATTCTTAATGCTACCGGGAAGATACCTGTCAAAGACCACATGTACCTGTGCCAGACTTGGTCCACATGTACTTCTACTTACACCAAGAACATGGGACTGAAATTCCTGTGCCATTTCCTTGTATGTTACTTCTTTCCCCAAGGCATTGGTTGATACTGGGAGAATTTGAATCACTGCGTGTCCATCAAAAATGATTGCATCAGCTCCATCAATGGCTCTTATGGCATCTCCATCAAGTAATGTCTCCAGTTTGTGCATGAAGACAGCCTTTGTTCCAGATAGCATTGACCCATCATCTGCAAACAGACTGAGGGGCACTGGCGCATTTTCAAATGACATTACTCTTGCAAGGGGTACCTTCTTCTTACTGTCAATGGCCAAGAGTCTGAGGTACATAACTTCACCAGGAATATTTTCATTTTTTGGACCTTATTTTGATGCTTTTATTCATGTCTGACATTGTTTTGACATTACCTCTTGACATAGTGTGATAGAAGCTCTTAGGTGGCACATCTTGTCCCTCAGGGCACATCAACCTCTCACTGACAAATTTTTTGGTCATTTCCTTGCCTTTATCTAGAGCACCCAGAAGACTCTCTTGTACGTCAGGTCTAGCAATCACTCCAGTAGCAAAATTTATGAGTTCTTTTTGTGTTTCTTGCACATTAAAAGGATCAGAATATGTAGACTTGAACATGTCAGCCATCTTTTTCACATCAGTGTTCCATCGCCTAATTTCAGCTTTGCTTAGACTGTGATACTCTAGCTGTTTTGTTTTGTCTTTTGGGCTCTTGCAAATGCCTTTCTGAAAATTGGTTGAGTATTTTGCTGTTACAGGACGAGCCATGAACGATCGAGCAAGTGCAGGACCACGCAAAGTGAGCCCTATAATACCTCCTACTCCTTTGAGGGCTTTGTTCTCGGTGACCTCCAATGTATAATCTATCCATGCTTCATTAAACTTCCCTTTGGATAGTTTAGCTACAAACTGCTTATCTGCAAAGTCTTCCAAGACTGTTGATGGTAAGCGTTTCATCATCAAAAGAAGCACAGGAAGATACTTTGCATATGTACTTCGATTTGATGCAAATAATAGTGGCAGGAACCGGGCTTTTGCTGATTGGTATGCTGGCCAATTTCCATCCCTGGTGGCACTGAGAAACACTTTTATTGGTGTTGATACAGACTGGAGAAACGCATTCCAAAACCTGAATGTAGCAGATGACTCGCATCCTTCTTCTCTGAATCTGTTGATCAATGGCACCAGACACTCCTCTACACTCTGCGATACTGTGCTAATGCTACCAGATATTACATGTGATTCAACTTGCTCCCCATATTCATTACATAGTTCAGCCACTTTTTTCATTATATGGTCAGGTATTGCATGGCCAGTTCTGTCACACCACTGGATGAACTGATGAAAAAACAGGCCGTGGAGAACCTCATCAAGAATCTTGAGGGCATACAAGCCACGATCAAAGTCTTTTCCACAAAGGATTTGTTGTACAGTCCCTGCTGCAAATACGCCAGAATCCCGAAGGAGATGTCTCAACCCAGCATCTCCATACAGGTATCCTACACCAGCCATAACAGCCATCAACAAGTGCATACCTCCTTCACAAGGTATCACTCCAGTTAATTCATGAGGTCTTGCCCAGGTTATCTCTAAGGCCTTGGTTAGGAGACCCATATCAAAGAATACAGGTGTGTAATCATGACCAAGTGAATTACTAATTTCCTTGCAGCGCATTAATGTTGTAAAGATGGTATCATAATCTGTTGGGGATGCCATGAGAATAGGGTTGTAAGCAATTACTGAAACAGGCATAGATGATCCTGGTGACAATGCGACATGAAAGGGGCCCCAGGGTGGGAGAGGACTACTGGCAGTGTCAGAATAGTTGAAATCCTCACTTCTTCCCAAATGATACACCAGCTCGGTCATGTACACATTTTTACATCTGTATCAGTAAGATCTGGCTCAATTTCCTCAACTGTTGGACTGGGATGCAGAACTGGTTCTGGACGCTTTGTAGGCTTCTTGTATGACAGCACACTGGAGAGACTGCCACCTGCAACATAGGGATTTCATCATGTGACACATATTGGCAAACAGAGTAAATGAAAGACATAGTGCAAGCATGGTCTAACTCAACTATTTTTGAGCGATGTACAAATATTTTGTAATGAGTGTAGACCCAAGGTGATTACTCTAGTCCTGATTTCTGTAATGATTTTGCCATATTTTGTAGCGAAAAGAAAAAATTGAATTTGGAAATTGTGCACCTAAATACTACAGCTATTTGACCAAAATTGACATTTGCTGCATTTTGTTAGTGTGAAACGGAAATTTGGACAACTAGTCATGACTTAGTCTGTAATTATCTACTTTCATCTTTGACACAATAGTAAAAATATTTTCCAAAATGCTGCCAATTCTTTGGGCAAAAATACAGATTTCATCAAATTATGTTAGATCTTTACACATAGCATAGCATCGACTGTGACATGATGCAATTGCATACTCGAAGAAAGCCAACATAACTAAGAAATACATTGGATCCATGGTGACAAATTTGCAATTCTGGTACATCTTGCTACAGTTGTGCATACCTGGAAGAGATTGAAGATCAAACGTGCGGTCTGGAATTCTCTTAATGCGTTGGGCATCTTGCATCTCATCTGTAGGGGCAGTTATTAGAATACTGGTCATTGCATGAGTGGTGCGTTTACCATCTACAGTTCTCTCATTATGGTCCCAGTTGTCTCCTGCCGCTATAATGAGTTTCCCCCCAGCCTCCTTTGGAATCATGCCTGGTGGAATCAGGGCACCAGATGGACCAGCTGGTTGTCTCGAAGCAACATGGGCAGCAGCAGATGTCATAAAATGTCTTCGCTCTGTATATGAAATACAATAGCCAAGAGAGTGAATTTGTTCGACTAGCTTCCTGCTGCCAAAGTCGTGATGAAGATGAACTGCTAAGCCTAGGTGCAATGGTGATGTCACTGATGTTGCCAAATAAACAATATCACAGGCTATAGCAAGAATTCTGGGGTCATTTTCATCAGGAGGTATATCTTTAGCATCTGTATACAGCTTTTCATTTGTTAACCAGCCCAGAGCCTTATGGAGAAGAGGATCGACAAAATCCCTGCAAGCTGTGAGAGACATCTCCTGAGAAGAGTAATACTGTTGGTCAAGTTTTTTTGTCAATGCTATTCTTCTACGCAGGATTCCCATGGCCATGTGTACTATACTGTCATCAGATGCACCTTCTGGTTCATGCATTTGTTCATCATCAGCCTGCTCACTCAGCTGCTTGACAACTTGTGCTAGGTGGTTAGCTTTACGTAATGCATCTCCCACTGATATGTCACCACAACACACAAGATCAGATAAACCTGTCTGAGGGATGAAGCATAACTCTGGCCATTCTTCTTGCAGTTGTGTTTTCCAATAGCTACATGTACATGTCACTTTATCAGGAGTATCAAGTTCTTCTTGCACTAACTCATCAAAGCGCCTCTTTAAAGATGTAAGGAGAAAAACGTCCTTATCTTTCATTATTTGTTCGTAGAATTCCTCTTTGACCTTCAAAGTTGACTGTTTATAAACACTCAATTTTCTGGCTTCATTTTTAGTGCATGAAATATTGAGATCACTGATATAATGAGAAAGACGGTTTCGTTTTTGGTGGTATCTGGCTTCAACTGCCACCAAGTCTCCATTGGGCACCCCATGAAGTCGTGTAACCATAGCAATGTCACACCTAGCCTCTGCAGCAAAAAGAACTTCATTATAGATATTCTCACCATCCTTGTCAATTGCTGTCTCCACCATAGACCAGTTATATTTGCTATTAGAGTTTTTTTAACTTTGCATGGCATGGTTCACTACAAACGAAACAGTTTGTTTTCCAAGCAAATCCTGCCTGGGCTTAGACCTGGTAAAAAGACTATCACCATCACCAGTTACACCACCACCACTACTGCTAGGTTTATCTACAGCACTACTGTCACTACGTTTTTCTACTGTTCTCTTGACGTGGTAAGAACTACAGAAAGAAGACCGACAGTTTCTATGATATTTGATTTTTATCTTGCCATTTAGGATATCAGGTTCATGAGCAAGCAATTTTTTTCCTGTTCATCATCCGGTCTCTGCAAGCTGTAAATACAGACTGTAGTTTGGATACATCAGGGGACACTGCAGGATTCTTTTTGGGAAAACATGCCCTGGCAGAAGACCACAATTGTCTGTTTCTAATTCTGTAATACGTGCTTTTTTAGAAGCTGGAGCTACACTAAACTCTGCATTGGCCATCATTCTCAAAAGCAGTTAAAAGCAGTTATACATGCATGCCCCTGAAAAAGAAAAAAAAAAGCATTATATATACATAATAACATACTTGTCTAAAGCAAGTCAGATAGGTCAGTCATAATACTGCATGTGGGATGCATACTCCGGATGTACCTAAAATAAAAGTTTGAAATACTAAAAACTGTGAACAAATTATTACGTCAGGAAAATGCGAAATATTTATGCTGTCATATTTTGCTGACTAGTGAAGAGTTAAAAGTTAGGAAAGTGCCCCCATACATCCAAAACAAATTTTTTATATTTTTTACCAATATTCAAAAACTCTTTGAAGTATGTATGCATTCCTAATTATTCATATTGGTAAAATGTAAAGAGCATATCCTGCAGGTAAGTATAGCAGACATTTGTAACGAAAAATGTCAGTCTGACTATGGGGCACAAAGTGTTAATTTTCTCAGTCCGCCAAGGGTTTGATTAGATGGCATCATGCAGTTTCAGAATCCTGAGACCCTAAGCTTTAATTTGGTATATGACAACCTTTAGTCTAATTTGGTGAGGGGTTGCTCGAAAATAAGCCACTTTTCAGCTCTTTGCTGCAGCACTATATGGTCGATCCACACTCACCGCTACGCACGATTACAAAGTTGCTTGGAAATACTGAATTAACTGTATATAAGAAGCCAAAATTTAGTATACCGCAAGAGCAAATAAGTAAACTATGTACTCTGTTTGTGTTTTGTTAATAAATTAGGTTGTAAGGATAAATTTCACAGGAACATAGGCCTAGGACGTGTCCCTGCCTGGAAAGCTGGAGGAACGATCTCCCGGCCAGGCTGGGGTTTCCCGGCGAATTTCGTCACACGGACCGCAGACAATACAGAGAGAGAGAGAGAGAGAGAGAGA
>CAXHWN010001829.1:762225-791297 GCA_964020975.1 Hermodice carunculata | reverse complement strand
TATATATATATATATATATATATATATATATATATATATTATAACATGGAAGTAAACGTAACAATTTTCGTTCAAGTGGACCTAGGTTCTTAAGGATTCGGCTATGGCTATTGTAAGACAAAATCACAAAATAGAATACAGCAGTTCTACACCATAAATCAATAAATAAAGAAACTATAACTACTAAGTTCGATCAAAGACACCATGCATGTATTTCTGCAAGACAGGTGCTTAAAAATACTAAATTAGAATTTTTTTTAAAAAACCTATTACAGTACTATTGTGCTACACGTACATTAAAACATCTGCAATCATTACCAGTATTTACAAGGCATAAATTGTGAGGTAGCACCAGGATGCATTATGTTTTTCCTCTTTTCAAAACCCTGAAAGCTAAATTCACCAGTTGCACATGCAATTTCTATCTCATCAGTTACTAAAAATATAAACTTACCTGCAATATTTAAATTTCTAAAATTGGGACATAAGCTTTCAACTTTCGTGAGTAATTTTTCACGCTCTGTGTTATATAATTCACAGTCAAGTAGGAAGTGCTGTTCATCCTCAACCACTTTGCATTTTGAATATAAACGGTCATGAACTGGAACTTTTTGTCTGCAGTATCTGTTTCAATGCTCATGGGAGCTTATTCTTAATTGATATACAGCTTGTCTGTGAGGGCCAGTATGGATGTCAGTGAGGTAGTTCTCATAATTTATATGTGCTTTAAACTGGGTATGTTTACTACATGAGATTCTGTGGTAAACATATTCATTATTTCACACAAAATAAACTATTCTAATCAGCGGTTGATGTGACAATAATTCATTCATAAATTAATCATTTGCATCAATTGTCGTTCTTCTTCAAAATAGGCTATTTCCTTTTTTTTTTTTTTTTTTTTTGAAGAAAAAAGTTAATGAGCTCTGGCTGCTACAATGGGAACAATACCGCAAAACAATAAAATTTGGCGAATTTGTTATTTTATTTGGATTTTTGGCGGGTATTAAACTTTAAGAATTTGTCATCACGTACACGGAATATTTAACAGCTTTTATTAGCGCATTAGCGCATTCCTCACATGTCCGTGAAATAAAATACTTGGCAACAGCGAAGCAATCCATTTCATGCGCTACACGCCTGATAAACTTGCCACGTTTTCCTTTTTTATTCAGTGCAGAAGAAAACACGACTGTTGTTCAGGCCGATGCGTCAAAACAATTTGTGAGAAGTCCTCCCAAGCATCCCCTCTTGGCAGTCAAGGATGGTTTTCCGTGTTCTACATTATCTTCTTTCTGGCCATATCACGATTGTAAAAGATACTTATGTGACTCTGGTGCTAAATTCCTCTGCACTGTTTGCACTGGAAGCACATGACAAAATATCAGGGTCTCTGCCAGAGTGAAATTTTAGGGTACTCAAATATTCATATTCTCAAGTAAAAATTTAAAAAAATGAAGACTTTATGGGGTATTTCTGGGTAATATATGCTAAAATTGTTCTTTTCTGCTAAAATCGTAGGGTAAGCAAAAGGACCCTTCAGATTTTTTATGGTATGCTATTTTACCCTTTTTACTCTCTGGCGGAAACCCTACATGTTGATATTTTCAGGTAATGTGTTTACGTTTGTGTCAGTTGTTGATTTAACAACACTTGTTCATGTGAAAATATTCAATATTTTAAAAGCTTGCTTTATTGTACTTATATCTAATTGAACAATTATCTTTTGATTACATTTTCTTGACTTAAAAGCTAATGACTTTCATTCATTTCTGACATGCCTGAGTACACATTTACGCAATATCAAAAATTACTCAAATCTGACAGTATTTACTCAAATGTCACAAAGTTGACCCATTATGTTGAAACATTAACTCAAGGTAGGCAGCGAAACAGAGCTTTATTGTTTGGAGACTTTCAATGTGAGGAGTCGGTGTCATCATGGGGTTTGTTTTTACATTCTTGGTGAAGGATTCCCATAGTGGCAATACTTGTTAGGATTTCCCTCGGTTTATACAAGTGGTCTAGCTTTTGTATCTTTGTCTTTTCGTCCAGAACCACTTCCTGGTTGTCATTTCCCTATTCCGTAGTCAAAACTCTCAACACCGCATAGACTAACCTGTCACTGTCTAACCTATATACACATGAAAGTACTATTATTACGTTCTAATGTAGAATTTTGACCTAGGCTGTATTAGCCCAAATGAATTTAAGTGTTTTTTCAGCGGATAACTACTCAGATAATGTTTCGGACCCAGTACCCGTACATGTCTCTCTGAATAGCGGCTCCTTGTACAAGCTAAATTCTCAGCAAAGACAACCCACATAATGAATAATAATAATGAATAAATATGAACAAGGCAAATGATGAATTAGCTAAATAAGTGAAGTTCTGCTTATAAATGCAGAGCTTCAATATGAATGCACAATACCTATCAAAACCCAACATAATTACTAAATAGTGTTGAACAAGTTCAGATAAGAATAATATGAGTTACCCCTGAACTAGTATGTACCCTTCCTAGCTGGATAGGACACATTAGTCCCACGGCTTGCCAGTGTATAACTGAGTCAGAAACATACTGGGGCTATATATTCAATCCCAGTGATTACAAAATAAAGAGTTACAGCCAGACACCTGTATAAACCCGTGGAATTCCTAACAAGTACTGTAACAATGGACATCCTGTACCAAAAATGTAAAACAAGCTCCATGATGATACCTACTCATCACTATGAAAGTATCCAAGAAATCAAGTTCTATTTAGTTGTCAACTCTTAGTTTATGTTTCAAAAGAGTAAATCAAGTTTGTAATAATTGAGTAAGCCCTGCCAAATTCTGGCTAAGTACTTGGGACAGCCTATGACTGACTCCCGACCCAGGAGTTAATAGTTGAAAAGAATGAATCAAGTTTGTGAAAATTAGGTAAATACTGCCAGTTTCTGGCCTGGTGCTCAGGAAAGCCAATGAATGACTCCGGGCCCTCCTTTGGGACAGCCGAATTGAGTAATTATTTACATTGGGTAAATGTGCACTTACATGTTAGCCTAAAATGTCAGAAAGGTGAATATTAAAACAGAATAATGCCAAAAGGTAAAATAAAATTGCAAAACAGGCATGTCTGAAATCTTCAAAATTATTGGAACCAAATTTTCTAACAATCTCTGGATATTTAACTAGAAGTATTGGATCAAAAGTACATGCTTGAATCCTCTTGACTGAAGTTTGTTGTAAATAAATTTGGTTCTTGATGCAAAGTCCTGAAATTTAGAACAATACGACCAACATTTTTTACAAAAGTGTATTATATCCAATAGTTTTTAAAATGTAACTGTCACGGAAAGGATAATTGACTACTTCGAAGTCAAACCCATACATTTTGTGACAGATTTTAATGCTAACGTGGTCATTTGAGACCCGAATTTCCAAATCCAGGAACACATCTCTGAAATCATCTGAATTGCTACCTTCCAGAGGGATATCTTATGGGTAAATTTCTTTAGCAGTTTCATTAAAATTTTGCACATCTACACAAGCAATGTCATCAATATACCTTGCATTGTATGATAATTTTGAAGCCAAATGAAACTTTTTTATCATCAATTTATCGATGTACTTAAATTTAAGTCAGGTAAAATATAAATCAGCGAGTAACGGGGAGCATTTGCTATAGATTGGAATGCCTTTTAAAAAAAAAGTGCAAATTACACAAAAGTATTATCCGAAAGAAATTTTATACCATCTATCAAAGTTTCAACAGTTTAAAATTCTATGTTATATTTTGAATATTTATTATGTAACCAATATGCTTTCTTTATATATGAATTAAGTTTTATGTATGGTTTACCATTATGTTTAAAGATTTTGCTGATTAATTCTGAAAAGGGAACTTCTGACTTCATCTATGGGTAGATTTGTGTACAGTGTAGAAATATCAAAACGTTTGATGCTTTGCTTTTAAATCTTTGATTTTGATACTTTAAGTTACATAAGAACTCAAATTTTGACTTTCAGAAGTCTAAGCAGGAGTAAAAACAATGTTAGTAAAATTATTCGATCTTTGTAGTTCCTTTCTGGTTTGGTTGTATCGATTCTGTATGGTGTGGCTTTCAACACATAATTATATGCTAGAGGCAGTACAAGGAATCATTACCGATACAATAAACGTTTTTCAATCTTGTATATATTATTTGTATCCACTGGTATCACGAGCTTTAAAAACAAAGCTGTTCAAAATGTATATTCAGACTATATATATATATATATATATATATATATATATATATATATATATATATATATATATATGAATTTCGTGAACGCAAAAAAAAAAAAGTGTGGTGAACCAACTTTGAAAATGGAATAACTGCGGTCATTATGTTGTCGCAGTCACTTTAAACGTGCTCACAGGAATGATTGGGGGCAGACTAGGGCCAGTAGAAATGTTGAAGCACTGGCCCTACCATCCTGTTAAAAGTTTGGGACTTGTCTAACCCCGTATGCCATACCCGGAAAGGAAATATGAAAGCTAACGGGAAAGCCTAATTTACTGAATTTTGTGTGTCTCGGATATCATTATTTGTCCACATGGAAATAGTCTCAAACGCCAGGAAGACGCGTCTGAGAGTACCGATTTTTCCAAAATTCCCGGGTGACGCTCCCTCAACCTCTTCGTGCCTTCGGCGCTTGCAATTCAACCCCCCTTTTAGAAAGTCGGGATCCGCTCCTACATCCTGTACAAAGTTTGGGACTTGTCTAGTCCCTGTATGCCTTACCCTGAAAAGAAAAATGAAAGCTAACGTGAAAGCCCAGTTAAGTGAATTTTGTGTGTCTCAGATGTCAAACTGTCGGCATGAAAATAGAGTCCCAAATGCCGGGAAAACGTGTCTGAGAGTATCGATTTTTGAAAAAAATTTCCTGGGGCCCCGGACCCCCTGCTGTGAGCCTTGTGTCTTCGCCATATCTACAAAACCAGCTGAAAGGAAACAGAAAATTCAGCCAACATGTTCTGCAAAACAATCAGACTTTCCACAGGATTATGCTGACAAAAGCAGTTTTGTAACGGTAATGAAAGAAAAGAAGGTCGAAAAATTGGTATAGGCCCTATTCAGTGTTTATAGACTCAAAAATTGGTATACAGCAACCAGTAATAAACAAATGGCAACAGAAACTTAACATCATTGTAGAAGAAAATGAATGGTTTTAATATTTTGATATTATCCATAAGTCAACTCTTTCAACTGTTCTAAGGGAATTCCAGTTTAAATTTCTACACAAATGTATATGCACAAATGATCGTTTGTTTAAGTGCAAATTGTCGGATACCAACAAGTGTAGTTTTTGCGAAAGAGAAACTGAAACTATAGAATATTTATTTTGAGACTGTGCTTTAACCCAAGAATTTTGGAATCAAATTTTCAGAAAAATCTCTCTCGACATGAAGAGGATTAATTAATTTTCAGCATACAAAGTTTTGCTTGGGAAATATTGACCAAAAACATATTCTGACTCTTATATTAAGGAAAACGTTCCTTTGTAATTGTAAATACAGGAATCCAGTACCAGACATTGAAAGTTTTAGTGCCTATGAAGATCAAATTAAATAAACAGAAGAAAATATTGCCACCAAGAAAGTAAACACACGTACAATATTCATAACAAAAATGGATGCATAGATATAATAATAATATCTCTGCGGCCCTCCACTTGTGTGTCGTTGTCCTGTTAATAACAGGTGGCCTTGATTCCCGGGAGCAGAGCCGAGGCGAAAAGGCCCCACATACTCACAGCAGTCGGAGCCCCCTGCTCTCGATAATTTCCCCAACGGTGGAACACCCCATTACAGTAAGCCCTGCCCTTTGCCCCTATCCCCGCCTTGAAGGCTCAGGCATTCCATGGCCCGCACCTGCAGCTAGCTGCAGTTACACTCATGGCAGCCCTGAAAAGGACTCCAGCCCCTTCCCATCCATATCCACTTTTCATCCATCAGTTAACCCTATTTTCTTTCAGTTGTTACATTTCCCTCCTTTTACCCCAGCACCCTACCAGGTAGTCTTGTACAGTTTTAATACCCTCCTTACACCCTGGAAAATCTCCTTTCAAACCCAGAAACCAAGTAACACGGTTCTCCTCTTCTAGTCCCCTTATTTCCTTTTAGCCCTTACAGTTGTAGTCCTAATTTTGCCAACTTTTGAATACATTTTCCCTCATTTCCCTGCATGCATCATACCGCAGTAGCCAGTGATCTACTGTCTCGTTTGCTTCCTGCGTACAAAACCTACATTTCCCATTACTATACTCTGTCCAATGGTTTTTGACGTCTCTTCTCCAAGTTGGTAACCCCCGCCCTACTTTGGAACAAAAGTTAAGATCACTTCCCTCCATCCCAACATGTGCTCTTTTTTGGTTTATCTAATACTTTATAAGCTTTTAGTGTATTTTTATCATTCACGCCCTCTTTCCATTTTGCCCTCCATCCCTCTGCAACTGTTTTCTTAATGTATGATTACCGTTCATCTACTTCCGTCAAACCCTTTCAAATCTTTTTTTTTCTGCTAATTTATCTATATTGTGGACCCATTTTGTTTGTGCTTTTACTGCCTCTATGCATATTTTCCTTCACCATCGGTCTTAACTAACTGTTGGTAAACATCCCCAGTAATTTAACTTGGCTTTGGCGATTCTGTCTGTAAGAGTAGTCCACCCCGACTCCCCCAAGACCGCTTCAGTTGCTGTACATGGTGGTGACGCAGAGTCCAGATGCCCATCTCGTTCTGTGCTTTCTCCATAATTTGAATGCCCCCCTCATTCACTGAAATTATATTCAAACCTTACATCATTCCAGTTATTGCAATTATATCCCATAAAACTCTGGCTGTAAATGCTCTATTGAAGCTATTCAGTGACGTAGCTTCAATCATTTCCTTTGTTCGGTTCACCTTTTGCTTTATCCTCTCCATGTGGTCTGAACATGCCTTTACCAGTTGCTTTTATTCTAATCCTTAAATGCTCATATTCATCAACCCTGCCTTTTTCGATCAACTGTTCCTGTCCTTCTGGAATTTGGAATGTCCCTACTTTTCCACCTTTTATTTATGTCAGTTTTTTTCCAAGCGTCATGACTTGACTCTTTTCTTTACCGATTTCCAATGTCCATTTGTTGCCGTAGTCTCCCGTTATGTCCAGCAAACCTTTTTGTAACTCGGCCATAAGCACTATATCATCTGCGAAAAATAAACTAAGAATTTTGTGCTGTACTATTGTCATCCCCTTGTCACATTCTGTTAACTGATCCCCCAATTTCTTATTGTATAGTGCAAACAAAATTGGAGAGAGCACACAACCCTGTTTTAAACCAATATCTAATTGTTTATTTTCCACTACTATGTTCCCCAGTGAAATAGTACAATCTACATCCCTATACATTGCTTTCATTACTTGAAAGAAATTTCCGCCAGAACTAAGCCCCTGAAGTTTCTCCAATAGTGCATCCCTCCACACTCTGTCTATTCCTTTCTCACATTGAAAAAAAAAAAACAAAGATTTTCTTATTTATAATCTTGATTTATACTTTACATCGACGAATGTTTTTGAATATTACCGATTATGGAAATGAAATTGAAAAAAAAATCTTAAAGTTCCATTAATCCTAGAAACAATCACATCATGTCAAACTCTTGTATCAATATAGTGAACTGCATTTGCAATAACTTAGACCAATAATCCAAAATTTCACGGCTAAAATGCCATCATAAACCGAGCGAAATGTGGGGAAATGGTACATATGCATACATACGTACGTACGTTGTTTGTATACACACACACACATATATATGCACTTGGTATGTGCATTTCCCATTCTCGGCCAGGTGATTGGTGCACACACACACACACACACACACACGTTTTGTTATGGCTTGTATTCTGCGGATTTCTAAAAGGTATTTTCAACTAATTTTTTTTATCATATTTATATCTCTTGATCTTCGTGCTGACAAGGGACATAGTAACTAAAGGGTCAAACCCAAGAGAGATATTGGTAGGTGCGGGGGGGGGATTTTTATGAACTGCCCTATGCATGAAGAAACCGTTCAGGAGTCCAGATGGGAAAATATTCAAACCCTTTTTCAGCCCCATAAATCTGAGAGTAAAAGAGATAGGCAAACTGCAGCCCTTGACTGTCCTCCATGCTGGGTTTTTGCCATTAATTGAACAGTAGAGATACTCCATTATGTTCTGCATGGAAACCTTCCAACTTTCGTGTTTCATACTGCTTGGACAACTCAGATCAACGAGCAAAACAAACTTTAGCCTATTTACAGCATTAGCAGGAAATTTCCGTCTGATAATTCTCACTGCCACTTCCTCCGTGAAGATAGGTTCACTGCCTCTCCTCGGAGCTTCCACATGTGAGTCCCCAGAATAGGAAAGGTCAGAATTAGCTCTGAAGTGTGTATTTGCCCCAATACACAACAGTATACACAGAAATTTGGAGGGCTACAGCTGTGTAATCCCATGGGTTTGCATGTTAAAGTAACGTTAAATAAACTGGTCACTTTAGTAGCTGTGGTTATATGATTTTTGTGAGGTATTTGGTTACACATCCAGGTTTACTGTGCGAAATTTGGTGTCTCTATTGCAGTTGTTTTCAGGTTACTAAGTTGCAAATTACAATGTAAAGTAATGGGAATACACAACCCTAGCCCTCCAGTGACTGCAGTGCCCTCTATTAGGCAGGGCTAGAACCTTCTGTTCTTGTCCTTGCCTATTGCTGGAATGTCCTAAACGATATTAGCAGGGCTCTACAGTTCTCTTTGAAGTCCATTTGTCCAGAGACAAGCACCCCTATCTTTTGCATGCTATTTCTTACAAATTGTATTTGTTCTGCATCAATATTTCCTTGTCCAAGACAACAGTACATGTGAATTGTTAAGTCCTGTGTTAGTCTACAGCACTAGTCACCCACTTCGGAAGTGTCTGGGGTATAGAGGATTAGCTGTAACTCATTCCACTTTAATGACGCTTTTTCCCGCTAATATCTAAATGTCGTCTGCTAAATGTATTTTACTAATTTAGGAATTACTTTCAAAATTTTGGACGAAACTTGCATGGGAGATCATTCCAAATTATATGGCCATAGTTAGCAGCTTTCCTTTGCACGCTCTGGGCACATTGCGCCCAGAGCGCACCACGGAAAGCCGTTGACTCAGTCTTCTAGATCAGGGTGGAATGAGTTAAGTGATCCACCGCCCACAGTCTTCTGGGACACCAAAGAAGAATGAGATTCACCACTTCTTCCCTCCTTAAAATGTTTGAAGGCAGTGGTGTTGGAGGGTCCACAAGAGCCAGCAGGCCATTCCACAGGAATTGGATCGAGTCCATGGACGCCATCTCATGGGATACGGGAGTCACGAAAGGCTGTACTATATAGATATCTTTCGTGGTGAATATAATCCACTTGAGACAGAGCCCACATCAAGGACATGCAAGAACTCCGTTATTCTGGGGTTCCATGCTGTTCACCATAGCTTTGTGACTAAGAAGACAGCTGTTACATTTAGTTTAGCTTGTAATGCGACAAAGGAATCTTAGTCAGCTTGTGATGTGACAAAAGATGCTTAGGCTACATCCTTTTCCTACCAGCATACAGTACCGCCATTAAGTAGTAAAAGCAGTAGCATAATTTTATTGACAGTATAAGTCAATTTTGACCCATTAAATGTCTAGAAATAAACATTCCACATCATTTTCTGTCGTTTCTTTTAATTCCAAATCATCAGGGTATATTTCTGAAATATTGTCTCCAAAATGGTTATAATTGATGCTTAATACATGTAGGTCATGAATATATCTCAATTTCAACTTCAAACATTTATCATGAAATATCTTACAAGAAACTTACACTCATATTAAAATAAATATAAATTGGCCAAAAGAGGTGCACAAATGGTGCCCTTTAAAATATCAAGCGTCTGTAATGGTAGAATCTCCAAAATTGACACATATGTTATCAATCATAATATTCAACAACTTAACAATCTGATCTTATTCAAAGGCACACTGGCCATCCTTCATATCATTACCTTTACAAGATATGATCATTCTTTGAAAGTTATTTTCCTCGTGTATATGTTTTACATGTACATTTGAGAGGCCTGATACATTCTTTCAAATCGGAATGAGGAATAGTTTTGTCTAAAGTGGAGAAGTCCCAAGAAGAAATCTGTTTGAAAGATAAGTGTTTATCAGCACCATTCAACTGCTCCAAGATCTTTAAATTAGACAAAATAGTCAAACTAACCAAGTGTACACTACTGCAAGCTAGGACAGCCCAGTTCAAGGCTTGGGAGTTTTCTTCACGCATTTGGTTGTATTTTTATCGCTGTAGTTGTAAAAATGACTAAAACAAACACTGTATAAATATAAGTTTATATTTCTGAAAACAACGGAAATTCACAGGTGCACTACTTTCATGTGCGGAAGAACATATTTCATGAAAGTGAGTGATAGTACCTAAGCTCTACTAGGATGATATGGATTTCTACTAGGACAATATGGATTTCTACTAGGGTGATATGGATCAGTTTACCATCAAATCCATATTTTTCTGTTTTAAGGAATGATACAGCTATAATTGCTGGCTAAAATGCAAAATCTGTTAATACCAGAAGATGTGGCTGCCTCTTGATCTAATCCTAACTTTAATCCCAAGCTTAAAATCAATGTGGTTTGGGCCCTAAACCACTTAATCCTTGGCTCAATGTTTAAAACTTCAGGGATTAGCCAATACGTGCTCTTGGCTACAATATGAACTTACAGATTTACAGATTTATTTTATTAAATCAATCTAAGTTTGATCCAGTATTTAATCTTTTGATCCAGGATTAAAATCTGGATTAAATCAAGATTGATTTAATAAAATAGAAACTTTAATTAAAAAGTTCATATTACAGTGGAGAACATAGATATATTAATTCTGCAAGTTAAGATCAAACATTTGGCCACTGAATCAGCAGTTCAAGGCCCAAATGCACATTGACTTTGATTTCAGGATCAGATTCAACTCTTTGTGACTACAGCCCCTGTCACCAGTTTCTTCAATTCGTCAATTCTGAGGGACTGTTTCTAAACAGAAGCATTAAGGCCAATATGTTTGGGTTGTTTATCAGGAATTGCATTGCAGCTTTTTCATATAAGGAAGGTTTTGCTTCACAAACAACATGCAGCTGGATGAAAAAAGTAATTCAAATGACACATAAAAGTCTCTTTCAGTCAAAACTATTTTGATAATGGCAGAACAGAACAAGTGTTATAAAAATGTGTGGCTGTTTGTTTTCATTTGGACAGGTCACTGTATTCATT
Source organism: Hermodice carunculata (assembly GCA_964020975.1). NCBI lineage: Eukaryota > Metazoa > Annelida > Polychaeta > Eunicida > Amphinomidae > Hermodice > Hermodice carunculata. Next base: position 779,935 of record CAXHWN010001829.1, on the reverse strand, counting down.
CAGTGTGTGCTGGGTCATTGAGTTCAATGAATACTGTGCAGGGTCATTGCAGAGCCACCGAGTTGACCTGTTTGTGGGTGACTCACATGTAATTTGTAAACAGGTGGAATCAGCCAGAATGCTGACCTACATTCATGTGGTGATCAAGGCAGATCTCAAATTGCACTGTGATGTGCGACTAATTGGAAAACTCTGGAACAGTGGTGAAATTTCTGGTTATAAATATAAAGCAAATGTTTTCCTGACTGAGGGGGAGAACAGAAGAGGGCATAAAAAAAACGAGAATTCTGAATGATCTGACAGAAGCTGTGTGTTGTCATCAAGCCATCGGGACTGTGAGCCATTGTTTACATTGTACTTGTGAAGTGTGGACAGTGTCCTGAGTGGACTTGTATATTTGGTGCTTCCCATTTACACTTTGTAGCTGTGTAGTGGGGGCATTGTCTGTGAGCGGACTAGTATATTGTACCACATTGGAACCAAACCGTACCTCTGTGGGATTGGATCAGCACCACATCTCTCAGTACCACATTGGATCCAAACTGTACCTCTCTGGGATTTGTACCACATCATTTGGCGCCTGTCATAGGACTTGGAACTGTGGGACAGTACCAGTGGATAACCTCACCAGAGATTAGAATTTAGCTAAGACTATTTGACTGTTGAAATACTGGTGGAGATAAGTTTACCTCCTTTGTACAGATTTTGATTGTTAATATATTGTTATTGTTAAAGTTATATCATTGTTGTCATTCTTTGTAGAGTTCTGCTAATACTCATCGTAACAACAAGTCCAACATCATACAATATCTCCCTTTGCCAATAATGACACGACACGCTTCACTCCAACTAGCACTTTGCGAATTTATCTGCTGCTCTTCTTGATTTCACAAGGCAAGTGTACAATGAAGTAGTACTGAATGAAGAACAAAAAACTAGTTTATGTAACTGATTTATTTGCCCTCAAGTTTTTCAATGTTTGGACTTAACCTCAGACATGCACATGCACTTGCCATACATAACAACTGCTTCACAATATATCTATAGAATAGCTCAGTAGAAAATTAACCTGGTTGTGTATTGAATATTCAGGGACAGAGAACAAGAGGCCCATGGGCCTAATGCTCTGCTGGCACTATGGCTATATTGCACCTACATCTTCATTTCAAAGTTGTGAGTCCTCAAGTGGCCTCTGAACATATAAAGCTTATGTTCATTTGGTGTTTAAACTGTCCACCTGATGACACTTCACACCACATGTAATCATAGCTTATTTGTGCAATTCCTGTGATCGATACTGTTGCATGTGCCAAGACAAAAAACAGTGAGGCCTTCATTTAATATCCCTGCGACCTTGGGACAGAAGATCAAGGTCACCAAGATTATGTAACACAAGAGGCCCATGGGCCTGGTGTTGGCCTGACATTGCCACTAATGTCGAAGCAACACCCTGCCATTACAAAATCACCTCTTTCAACTTTACAGGCACAGTGACCTCACAAAAAAATAGGTCAAGATCACTGATATTACATAACATTATAGCATTGGACATGGTCTATATATCCTATAAATTTGGCAAGTAAAATCCAATTACTTTTCCAGATTTGGAATTTTATACCTTAGAATACATTTTGGCTCATAATTTCCATCAAATTATAGGTGGCACCACTCGCATCATTGGCAACTTGGACTTTGACCTCCCCCACAACCCCACCAAATTAACTGAATATCTTCCAAAAATAAAGATGCTACAGTGTTCACAAGATTTTCACACTTTGACCCCTATATTGCATAATATGGTAGGTGGCGCCACCAATATAGAAAGGGCCCTTGATTTTTTATACATCCTATAAGTCCTGAAAGTTATATAGGGCCAACTTGAAAATTGTGCACAGTATTGCATGGCCATGCAAACGTTTACGGACAGACAGACATGAGCGGTCGCATATTAGCTCTGTGACCTAAAGTCAGCAGAACGAATAAAAAAAGAGCTGTGCTTGCTGCCCGGTAAACATAAAGGCCTCTTAAAAGCAGAAAACTGCACACACAAGAATATGACAAATAAATCTGAAAGGCATTCGTTTTCTTCTGACATCATTTCATTTGAATATTACAATATCACAACTGAGAATAACATGAAGTACAAACCCATGTAAAATGCACTGTCTTTCAATTCTTCCCATCTGCCATCCCAGGAGCTATTTGAAGTTAGCACTTACCTTGGGTGTTTTTTCTGCTGCAAATTTCTGCAGCAGAAAAGTCACCCAAGTCATCTGTTTCTTTGTCCGTCCACAATTACATTTATGACTGATTCAAATTCCCAAAACTTTGAACTTCATCCTCTTCAAATATAGTGGGATGAATAACATGGGTTTCCACCAAGTTTGTCAAATAGACCATGCTTCAGCAATTTAGAAAAATATTTATTCGTTTTTATCTTCATTTTTGTATTTTTCAAAAGGCTTCTTTGCTATGACAGCTGGGCCAAAGGCGGATTATAGGGCCCCAGATGACAGCACTTGTGGACAATCGTCTCCATAAAATTTGCCATTCACATAATATATAAAAGAGGGACCGTGACCTCATTATCAAGGTCATAAAGTAATTTCAGGGAATTGAGTTTTGGGGATATAACTCAAGAACTATTTTGGCTAGGACTTTGAAGTCAGGCATGATGATGCTATGTTTGGCTTGCATTTTAATTAACCGGACATATTTTTCAAGGTCGCAGAGTGAGTCTTGTGACTTCCCCTTCAGAATGTTTGCTGGAGAGCTACTTGAGTTTGGACTGTGTTGTTGAATACAATGCTGATCCTTTCATTATGGGCCACACTGAGACCAAGCATGGATGACCTTGACCTACTTCATAAGGTCATGGAGCAACAACATTTAATTCCATTCCCATATCAAAATGAGAACTTTTTTTAACTCTTTCAGTGCCACATTTATGACTGAATCAACAGCTTTCCTCAGTTTACTTTGAGTGCATGTGCATCGCACCCTGTGTTCAGGAAAGCTCCTGACCTGCACCCTCAGATTTGATGGAATTTGAAAGAAAAGCTGTTTTTACCAGGAACATGAATCTAGCACTCTTATTATAATTTAGAGCAGCTTGTTCTGTGTGGTTTGATTTTAGTCACAGTTGGCACTAAAACAGTTAAGGTGGCACTAGGAAACTGTGATGGTTAAGTCATGATTGCATACTAAAGGTTCAGTTATGATTGCATACTAAAGGTTCAGTTATGATTGCATACTAAAGGTTCAGTTATGATTGCATACTAAAGGTTCAGTTATGATTGCATACTAAAGGTTCAGTTATGATTGCATACTAAAGGTTCAGTTATGATTGCATACTAAAGGTTCAGTTATGATTGCATGATAGTGGGCCACTGGCCCTGGTCATAAGGTAATTTTAGCGTATTTGAATCATCGCGTTGCCTCCCTATTCCATAACCCCACATTTTGACAGTGGAGGCAATGTACCTGGGCTACAGCATTTGGGAATGCTGAACTTTCATCAAGTTTAAAATTTCTTTCTTGACACCGTAGTTTCATAAACTTCTTTGTACATTGCATCAAATAAATCTCAGTTTGCCTTTGACTCCTATAATATGTGGCTCTAACATGTCATTTCAACAAACACACACACATTTTGCAAGCTGGAAGCTTTTTTTTTCCTTCATCAATGGCCATATCACCGGAGATCAGAACTATCTGTACATGCTCGCACTAATATCTGTCTGTGAAGCATGCCAATATGTACAGTAATAATAACACTTTCAAGCAACCCCTCCGGTCATGACAGATGAAACGTACACATCAAAATACTGTCAAAAATGCACAAAATAAATTTTTAACACAGAAAAGTTGCAGAAACTACAGTAATCTACATGTATACAATTATAGGTCATTATGACCAAGGAGTGTAGAAATATCTATCTCTAACCTCCTTGTTATGAAAATTTAACAAGGTCATTGTTCATGAGCAGACAGTGTACACGCAGACCCATTTTTCTTACACAGATTATCAACAAAGTGGATTATTTGACTCATCATGTCCTTCTTCATGCCCCAGAAGTGGGCATATACTTCCTGCCTTTTGAGCAGTGCCACCTGGTGCCCAGTGCCAGTAACTAACTGGAGCACTGCAGGGACAGCACAGTCGAGGCCATTTAGAATTCAATGGACAGAGACTTATAGTAAGTCATTGCAGTCGCAGTCAATTAGAACTAGATGGACAAGGCAGATTATGTCCATCATTTTTTATAAAAGAAATAAAATTTATAGACTTCCTTATTTGCATTTATTTGCTTTAAAATCATGAATTCTGTGACATGAATGAAGAAACTATTTTTATGAAAATAAAATTTAGACTTCCTTAATTACATTCATTTACTTTAAAATCATGAATTCTGTCAAATGAATGAATAAAGCTTACATATCTTGCAAAACAGGGCAACTCAAATCTCAATGAAGGGTACTTCTCCAGAAATGTTTGAAATTTTTGGCCTAAATTAAGGATTCTTGTGCACACCGAGCTTCAATATCTGACAAATATTGCTGAAATTTGTATGTAAATAATTTTTCTAAATCTATGAAAACAAGTTTTGATAGGTAGGCAGCATGCCTAAAAGAAACAGGCCTATGTATGGATCCTACTAAAAGTCAGTTTTGCAACTGTTTGAATCTAAAGGCATTCCTATCATCATGAACAGATTACACTGTCTAGTTTCCTTCCCATCCTCCTGATTGATACATTGTATCTGTACATGAAAGCAGGCTGCACATGATTGGTTAGACTAAATTTGATTAAAACTGCCAAGCCCACATGGGTCAAAAGGGGGTTAAAAGAAAAAATATACTTTTGTAATTTGCAGTGTTACCTTTTGGCAAATAAGTATTTACCAGCCACTTCAAAGGAAAATGATAAAGAATCTTCAATCAAAATGTGATTTAAGTTCATAAATGCAAGAAGTTTCGGAGATAATTTCATGTTTTTGGTGACATTGGTGACATTTGTTCAAAAATTTAAATTTTAAAGATTTTCAAGGCCTTGAAAATGCATGTAGCAAATTAAAGTACTTTCATGGACTCCAAAGACCAACGGGAGCTCTAACAGTCAAAATGTATTCCCAACAAGTTTAAACAGCATCCAGTCTGCAGTTCTAGGATGCGGAAAATACCAAAACAGTAAAATATTCATTTCTTTCTAATGTTTATTTTCATTTTTTTTTCCAGTCAAAAAGCAAGTGAAAGACATTTAAGCCATAAACAATAAACATACATAGCCTACAGGGTGCTGGACTCACAAAGCAGCAACTAAATCACAAACTTGGAGGATTTGTTTCCCTGATGAGTAGAAGTGTTTCGGTCTTACTCATTTACTATATCAACATAGTGTACTTTGGGATTCATTACAAATGTACATTACAGAGTTTACAAATCAAGTTTTTTTTTTCTTTTTCTTTTTTTTTTTTTTTTTTGTCTTAAAATTAATATCATGTTGTACTCTACATATGTTTTATTCCATCCTCTGCCCTGTCACTTTCTGCTGAGAGTTTTAACCTCTTCTTCTTTTGTTTGTGTGATTTGTGTTCAAGTTTTCTTTTCTGTCCATGTGAGTCCTTCTTTGAATCACTTTTTTTGCATTTCCTCTTCTTTTTCTTGTATGTCAAATGTTCATCACTTGAGTCGCTTGACTCCTTTTGCTTATGTCCATTCTTTTGTACGAGTTTTTTCTCCGATTCTTGAGACTTTTTCTCTTTCAGCTTTTTCTTCTTTCTGCAAAAATTCAAAAGGATAGAGTTACAATGTCAATGCATGCTGATGCACCATTATAGAAGTGGAATACATCTAAAACACATTTGGATCAAAATGAGCACTGGTAACCCAAATTTGAGGAATTTAGTTTTTGGCAGAATGAGAATCTCAGTAGGGAACAAAGTGGCACAGGTCAGGAGGTACCTGAAACTGAACTTTTTATTGGATGTAACATGAAATCTTAACTAACACCAGTACATCATAGGTCAACATGAGGACTGTGACAGTCCTGTTCTCAGCTGGTCACGTATGCATTATAATTTTAGGAAAAGAGATGTGCTTTGGCCACCAGGTGGCAAAGCAGTGATACTTGCTGTATGTGGCCACTGCCGTGAGAGACCACCTGTTGTTTGTGGCCACATTTCTTGGGATCCAGGAGTTCTTTTGCTGTAAATATGCCTCTGGTGAAAGAATACCTGTTGTGTGTGACCTTTTTCCTGGCTGAAGGGATGGTCACAAATACCAGGTGCTACTGTATTCATACATACTCATTTCTCATCAGCCCAGGAAATTGGCTACAACTCAGCCAGCGTTACCCTGTGAGGTCTGAATCTCATAGAGATGAAACTGGACTAATTGTCACATGACCACACTAGAAGAACGACATCAAAGCTAGAGAGTCTGCCCACAATGTAAAAAGTGGTCCATTTGTTCAGCTTACTTCCCTTTACCTTTAGATTTCATCCAATCGCTTTTGAGTTACATTGTACTGTTCAAATTTGGAATCAACTTCAGTGGCCATGTGACCTTGAAATAAAGCCAATGTTATCCATTTACAATCTTAAGCAAAGTACTTGTAATTTGCATAATCTGACCAACTTTAATAGTTTACATCACACTTTTCTTTTGCCTTCAAAGCAGACCCAAGCTGCGTATTTTGTCTACTCCCCTGGGGTCTGTCCTTCTTTGACAAGGTGACTGTTTTAGCGTTGGAAAAGTGACTCAATTTCTAATTGGCTGAGTATGGTTACTATGGTAACAGGCTTCAATACACTAGATACCAGAGGCTGCTACTGGTCTAGGCGATAATGATGAACTCCCTGATTGGTGTCTCAGTCTCGGGGGAAGGTAACATCATAGTTCCCCCCCCTCCACTATAAATAAAATCCTATCAAACAAGGGCAGACCCAGTGTAGTAACACGGAACTTGGTCTGCTGTGCAGAAAAACTTTTTTAAAGTCTTGGCATGGAAACATATTTACTTAAGTGGTCCTGTGGTAGCCTTGAGAATGAGGTCACGGTCAACCACCTGCTACCCTAGGCAAAGTTTTACTCACAGGCCTGACCTGCCCTGTTTTGTTCATGATCACCTTTCACCAACTTGTTCTGAAACCATCTCACAGTGAGGTAGTTTCTTTATATAGGCTTCTGACTCAATGAAGATGCGGTACCTCATCTATTTTAGATCCCAAGCTAAATATTGCATTAAATGCATAACCTGCCCAAGTTTGGTCAACTTTCACCATGTTTGTCTCAAGTTAGCGATCCGAAACCTATTTCCTATACCTGGCCCCGTGATCTTTAAAAATTACACTCAAGGTCCCTCCTTCTACAATTCCATGCCTGCTCATAATAGAAGAAGCATTTAGAATGTGTCCAATATTGATCAACTTTTTTCAAATCTTTCTCAGGTTTAAGAAGGAAAAGGGCTATTTCTTTCAAACTTTTTTTGTCCTGCATCAACTTTTACTAGTCCTTGACAACAGGGCATGCCAATTGTAGAGCCCTGCCTCCCTACACTATTCATGTGGGTCATAAACAGTAACAATACCTACTCAGTAAATTAAGGTATAAAGTTACAGAAAAATGATCCCAAGTGACTTTTAAACAACTGGCCCATGCATTTCCAATAATTTCCCATAAATTTATCAAGAATATTCACAATAATAAATTCACTGGCACATGATGAGGCCTGTTGAACTTTCTTGGCAGGACCTTCACGAAGATGTATCCCTGACATATTTGAAGATCTGTTCAACAATTCTTGTGAAGATACAAATGTGAATTGTGATCAGATGGTAGACAGATGAACATTCTGTAAGCTCAGCAGAATGACAAGTCAGCTGAGCTAACATTACATAATTTCAGATGCACATATATATATATATATATATATATATATATATATATATATATATATATATATATAGATATATATATTTATATCTCGAAATTTTTAACTCTTTAGATAGACCAACCACTGTTTTGTTATGAATTTTTTTACAAACGGCAATGAGTTCAAACAACACTTATGCTGGATTTTGAGATTTCAACTTCTTGCAGGTTCATGAAACTGAAAGCTACTTTTCAAAGAGTCTTTGGCCATTTTTCTATATTTGGTCCGCTGATGATGAATCCTTTCTTTTACCAAGCATAGGAAAAATTAAAACCAGATTTTAATACTTTAATAAAATCATTTGAAACAACTCACTTTTTCTTCTTCTTCTTTTTGGACTTTGCCTGCCTTTCTTCTTCAAAATCTGTCAAGAATTCTTCAGGATATAGTTGTTTGTATCCATTGTGACCCCACCTGTAAAATTAGCAGAGGCCTTCCAACTTGAGGAGAAACCAGCCCGACAAAGTCCCAAATATCAAAGATACATGTATATGCATTCATAACATAATGAACCTTTATAATGACTACAAGGCTTTGCACACATGCGCCCCCTAATGCTAAATTGTCCAGTACTCTCTTGTGTTGGAGGTGCACGTGAGTATTTTCTTAAAACCTGTTTCTAAGCTTAATATCTATAGATAAATTTATTAATTATCAGTCATTTATCTTATCTTTTGGGACAGTACAAGTTAATTTTGATGTATATTGAGGCACATTTACACGTGCAAACTTATTGTTCTTTGTTACCAGAAGTGAATATTTATTGTGGCTTTCCTACCTGTAAGACTAGAGAGTTACCGGACAGTTTGGCACTAGGGGGCCCATGTGTGTTGCAGAATCCATGTGCACTAAAGGTGGAACTCAAAACTCAGACTTGCTTGGCATAAATGTATTGGACAAAAACACCTTCTGTCTATATAAATCAAGATCTAAGCATGGTCCAACCTGCTGGGCATAAGTGTTTTCGACAAAAACACCTTCTGCCTATAATCAAGATCAAGTAAGGTCCAGGGACAACCATTAAATGTGCATAATTTGTTCATTTCTTTTGGATTATATTGGTGTCAGAACTTGCACATTTTGACATGTGACACACACAATATATACCAACAAATTTATCTCAAAATCTCAAAAACAACAAACTTATCCAACACCCCTTGAACATCATGTAAAGGTACCACAGCTGCTCTGAAAGTTCCTTCAAAGTGGCTAAATTTAGGTTTTATCGCTGTCGGGATGATACAGGGCCAATCTTTCAGCATGCCAGTTTATCCTTTCCCAATAAAATATTTACTAAATACATTAATAAGTAACCATCTATTGTACCCATCTTGGGAGTCAATCGGTTTAATAGTGGAAAGATGTGGCCATAGATGTTCCGATTAAAAAAAAAAAAAAAAAACAATTACAACCAAAGCCTCACCAAGTGTGTTTTCACAGGTGACTGATGATAGCACTACTTTGGTGACCCCAAAACTGTCAGTTCAGCTGATGAGGTAAAGTAAGTCATTGGATACAAAAATTCTTAAAATTATACAGGTTTATGGTCCTCTCCCCCTTTCTGGTGACCAACTGACCCACTTAAACTAATTCTTTCGGTGCACCCAAAGTGCACCGCAGAAAGCTGTTGAGCTGGACCATTATATTCTATGGAACAGTTCAACTATAGGCATGCTGGCACTTGAACGAAAGGTCTTTTTTCAAAGAATACTAACATGGTATCCTTTTAATAATTCAGAGAGGTACATCTGAAGTAACTCAACTTTAGTCACAGTTGGCAGTGAAAGATTTCATATCAGGCAGATAATTTAATAGCAATGTTCTCCAACAGTTTATGGTTTCACCCTCTGCTTTACCTGTCTGGATTGATTTCTTCTGACTTCTGTACAGCTCTCTTGAGCCTGATGTCAATTCCAGGGGCATCCACATCATCCAAGTCATCCATGTGTGCACTATACGGCTGAAACCTCCTCGATTCTCGCTCGTCAGCCTTTTCTTTCTTGCGCCGCCGCCACATGTCCGATTCCTCAACCATCTGGGAATATGGGAGAAAACATTACAATAAAGATAATAATAACATCAATCCCTGGTGTCCCAGTCCACAAGTAAACAAAACTGATACACAATATGTTTGAAAAAAAAAAATTTTTTTTAAATGATAAAAAAGGTATCTAGGGCTATTTTTTTCTACCTAGAGCAGATGGGCAACTTAAAATTCTGTTTTTATCACTAATATTTCTCAAAGCACTTTTTTTTACAAATATGCCAAAATAAAATGACTCAATTTATACTGGACCTTGGTCCAATGTCTCATATTGGCATCCGTGAACTGAGAAGATTAAAATGGATTTCAATAGACTATCAAACTAATCGACTGAGGTTACATTATATGCATTAAATTTCCATGAGATTACTCCACTTTATCTTCGAGACCTGTTTCCTGACAATAAAAGAGAATATGTGTACAAAACTAGAAATTGTGAAAGGTCTTATAAGCTTCCAAGAATAAAAACAAATTTTGGATAAAACTCATTTTTATACTCAGGAATTAAGTCTTGGAACATTCTCCCTTTAGATATTCGTAATCTGGAAAGTATAAACTCTTTAAAGTTAACGTAAGAAAGGTTTTATTCAACAAAATGTTTGAGTAAGAAAATGAGGAGTATGATCATGATGATTGCTCCTAACTTGATACATGGTCTGTGACGCTGACATGTTGGTAGCTGCCCCGCAGGCCTTGGTAGAACTATATCATGATGTAATTGTCTGCTGTAATCTGTGGAACTGACGTGGTAGGTTCTGATTCGCAGATCACGGTAGATGTACATGTATGCAGTTACTTACAAATGTGTATCATATGTGCAGGGCCAGAATTTCGCAAAATTTGGCGAGAATCTATTTGGATTTTTGTCAATTAGTTTTCTTTTTAAAAAAAGACAAGTTTAGGAGAATCTTTACGAGAATGGATTCTCGCCGCAGTTCTAGCCCTGTATTTGTTACATTATTTCCTTCAAGATCACTTTACTAGGCTGCAGGATGGAAACACTCTGCATGCATATTTTAACTTATAGGGAGGCGGGGTGAATTCTGTGTTGGTCTCACTGATCATACACGTTACAGTATGATAGACATACGTGTATTATAATACGGTACAATTTTGGCAGGCATATGCATAGCCTGTGGGGCTGGTATGTTGGTGTCTGCCTTATAGGCCTTGGAAGTTATTTCATGATGGTTGTGGCTACAGTGATCTGTGGGACAGTCACAGACATGATGGTGTCTGCCTCGCAGATCATGGCAAATGTATCTTGTTATTTACAATTGCCTTCTGGGCCAACTATAACCCATCAGTAAGGTGAAGTCCTGATGTTAATATTTTCATTATCATATGTGTGACAATATTTCGGTGTTTGCATCCTGTATGCTACAGGATGCAGGCACTGAGAATGTAATTTTCTGTTATGGTCTGTCAGGGGGCCTGTCGGCGTCGATCTCACTGATCATGCATATAACAGTATGATATATTTTGTATGGTAACCATTCCGGTTTGTCAGGCACATGCATGGTCTGTGGGAGGGATGTGATGGAAACCGTCTTGGGGGCCATGAAGTTGTATCATGACAGATGTGTCTGCCTTAGTCTGTGGGGTGGGTGTGACGGTGTCTGCCTCATGGATTATGGCAGAAGTAATTGACAATTGCCCACTGGGCCAACTTTGTCTCATCTGAGAGGATAAGTCCTGAGACTAAATTTGAATATCCTATGTGGCCATTATTTTATTACGATAAGCATTATTATGCCAAATAGATGAAAACACTGCACATGTATCTTTTTACCTATGATCTGTGGGGTGGACACTTGGTGTAAGTTTCACTGATCATGCAATATCGTGAGTGTGACATTATGGAACAAAATAACTTTCATGATTGTACATGTTTTTACCGTTTAGTTATCAATTATGTCTCTGTCTGGCATAAATATAATTAAGAATTAAGCATCATGATTTTGCATCTACATCAACTTTTTTTTTTCTTTTCTCTCAAATTTCAAACTGCATATTGTTCACTCTCCTAGTTCCTCCCATCTTACATGTCATGTTAAAATTTGCACCTGTCTCAGTTGAGGGCAGTTCATTCAGCCGCATGTTTACTTACTTTGAGAAACGTTTAGTTGCTGAAAAGCTAAATACATGAATGTTTGCAAGTTTGTCCTAGGGGTTAATAAAAGATCTCTTTATCTGGCTATAAGAGGGGAGTCAAGAACATATCTCTGTTGTCACACTGTATAAAAAGGTGTTAAAATATAGATCAAGGTTTGAATCACTAAACCATGATGATTTTGTATTTTCAGCCCATCTGGTCAACAAGAAGTCTGAAGCCACAAGTACCAGAAGCTGGATTAGCTTCTTTAATAATTGGGGGCCATTAACAGGTTTACAAGCTGCCGATGTCCTGTTCACATTTAGAGCTCTGGTGGGGAAATACAGGTCCCGCTTCAGGGCCCAGTTACAGGACACCCGTGACTGACAGCTATCCTTATATTCGAAGGTAAAAAGTGGTCATGGCTATGAAAACTATTGCAACATGGTAATGGACTGCATGCACAGGGGGGCGCTAACTCAAATCTGTATCTGTGCACATTGTTTAAAAGTGAAAACAGGTAGATACGGCAGACCAATGGTTCCTAGGCACCAACAAGTGTGTAACTTTTGCCAGTTAAATGAAGTTGATGCTAAAGAGCACTTTCTCCTAAGATGCAGTATGTTTGACAGAGAGATTTACACCATGCTCAACATCATTGACAGTGAATCAGTAAATTTCTGGCATCTATGTGACTCATGTTGTGTAACCTTTGTTTTGGTGCTAAATAAAATCATGGAGCTACTATAGATGGAGGTACAGCTTCGAATACACAGATATCCTATCACCAGCTACCGCGGTGCGCTGCTTTGAACTTCAAAGGGGGAGGCTGTGTATTGGCCGGTCACCAAGCCGTCTCTGATGTGCAGCCCTGTGACCGGTACCGATTTGCCATCAGATGGCGCTTCGAAAGCACACCCTCTCCGGCTCTCGTGTCTGGGAGGGTTGAATAGTCTACACCTTTGCAACGATGCTAATCTGAGTCATTTTTTTCTTATTGCTCATGGTGCGTGCTTTCGAATGATGTTTGAATTAAAGCACGAATGGTGTTTGAATTATTGAAATCAGATGAAACCCAATGAAGTTATCTCCGGTTGAGTGAATAATCAACATTAAAATGGCAAAAAAAGGTCAGCAAACTTTGTTACATTCCAACGATAAAAAGTATCAGCCGCTCTCTTGCTGACGTGAAAACCATGTTCACTGATCGTGGAAACGCCTATTTTAAACAACAATATGAGTGAAATAAATGTCAGTGTGTTGGACGTTAAAATTTATGATGAAAAATCACCAAGTTCTGGTCAATATTAAACAGGATAGACGGCGATAATATGGAATGGTATTTTCCGTCAATCCCACGCATTGATAGTGGAAGTTGGAACCACTGAACAATTGGGATTTTCACAGTAAATCATTTAATCAGTCTCCTCTCCCATACATACACAAAACACCTCTGTAAACAGATATTTAAAAAAATCGGAGGTCGCACATTTCTTCCAGCTTACATCGCCATCACTGTTGTCAAAACAACGGAACTAGAACTATAGCAGTATAGGTAGAACACACCCGATGTTGACAGGCGGAAAGTGTCGATTCACAAGGAACATGCCAAGGGAAGTGCCTTTGCCTTAGAGGCGGGATCATGTGGGATGTGAAATGAGGGAAAGTAAGATTTTAACATATTTCTTTTTCTCCTTTTCAGGTCTCCTGTGCCAACAGGACCGCGGCACAAAAGCGGTTTGACCACAGAATTATTATTATTATTATTACAAGTTGGCATGCGAGAGTCATAATGGATTAATGCATGCGGTGTCGTGCATTCGCAGCGAGCGAGAGGCAATTAAATAAGCGTCCAGATTTTATCATCGGCGGTCACAGAGCTTTTTCCATTGATGAGTGTTAGCTGTACCTCCATCTATAGTAGCTCCATGATAAAATCAATCAATCAAACCTTGCCCCAACCCTGGGAGTGGGAAGTGGACAGATATGGTCATGCCCTCCTCATGGACCGAGCCTTGAGTTGAGATTGAGACGATCCACTCACCCGGTTGTGAACATCCGTTTGCCTGATATAGCTCTTCAGTAGTTTTTTGGTGCCTGCTGCAAACATCTTATCCTCTCAGCTTTGCCAACACGGACACGCAGCAAATATAATGTAAGGAAACAAAAACAACAACGAATTCCTTGCGTTTACTTCTTGACCAGAAGCACATGCATGGTGAAAAACATCACTTCAAATGTTGATGTGCATAGAACAGTGACGTCATGGACAGGACATTCCTCTCTAAATACCGACATGGCACCGCACAATACCTGATCGCTTCATATTGAACCGCGTTGCATTACAGGCAGGCAGAAAATTTCATGAAACAGAGTAGGGCTCTCGGCCCAAAAAATGAACCTTTTCTCTCAAAACAACTTGTATACAGTAGAATTTCCAATTAAGACCATCACCATAAAGAGACAATTTCTATATCAAGACTACCAATTTACGGACCCTTTTTGTGTGTTTATCCTTACTTAAATTATATGCCCCATTAAGACCACATTTTTAGTCCCTTGGGTGGTCTTAATAGGGAGATTCCACTGCATAAACAATTTTAAGATCACAAGATCTGATGAACAGTTGGTTTTTAAATGCCATCATTTCACCATATTGCATTAGATTTCACTACTGGATTACACCAAATTTCAGGAAGAGGAATAATTACACAAAATGTCTGTATTAGACCTTACAAATTAATCTTATGTCACTGTTACTTGTGCATAAAAATTATGAGAATATAAAACCCAACTATCTGATTTACAAGTGGTTAGATATGAATTGAGTCCAACTTCACTTCAGACCCTCAAGAAGCCAATAAACCAAATGACTTTTCCTGAAATTTTAGAAATTGAAAGTTTAACATGAAGCATGCCATGTAAAATCTTAATACAGCATGACAGTTTTACTGTGTGAATATGTTTTATCATTGCACATGTATGCTTGGCAGGGGCGTGATTTTGTTAGTTTTGGGGGTTTGTTTGTTTTCCTGTGTTTTTTGTTATTTATTTGCTAAAAAATATGAACACAATAACGGGGCCATTTATCACACCAAAAATATTCCATTTTTTTCCATTGGTCTTGTCAAATATAACTCTGTATTAAAAATCAATAATTTTAAAATATATCTCAATGATGTGGTGATTCCCTTCACCAAGCTCTAGGACACTTCATTTTATAATCATATTCCCCAATGTGCCCCATGATCGAACAGGGACAATCATGTTGCACACTACCCCCAAAATATGACAAAAATCTTGAATAAGTGAATTTAAAAAGATCTTCCCATTACAGAGATATGC
Organism: Hermodice carunculata; assembly: GCA_964020975.1. NCBI lineage: Eukaryota > Metazoa > Annelida > Polychaeta > Eunicida > Amphinomidae > Hermodice > Hermodice carunculata. The sequence goes on along the minus strand of CAXHWN010001829.1, from coordinate 764,515 downwards.
GTATCAATTTCCCGCCAGAGCTGCATATCTGATTGCCTAATCTCGTTTGGTGACAAAATGCGTAATACGGGTCGGTACCTGTGGGGACAAGCGGGGTATTACTAATATTTTGGAAATGAAGAATACTTATTAAAGGCAGATGATTTTTTTTCTTTATACATGGCTCGGAAAGTACTAGGTGAATACCAGTTTGGCATTTGTGAACTTTAATTTCTAAAAAAAAAAAAAAAACAAAAAAAAAACCCGCTAATTTTGTGAGAACAGAACATATGGCCCTGTCTGTAACAGGGATGTGACCCGCACGTTCCCCGTGATCGTCTGGTGTAAAACCCGTGCTTTGTGGCGGGAAATTAATGTGCATACGGCGGATACTCCTGTGATTCAATCGGGTAAAATTTGACGTGTTTTTGTAGGGTGTAGTCAGGCAATGTAATCTGGAATAATTTAGTGAGATGGTTGCACAAATATCTATATTTACCATACGGCATACCAATGGCGATGTAACATTGGTTTATGTGCAATAAAGATTTCTATGTATCAAAGACATTATCCCAACTGTAAAATCAGACTTGGGGGTATTGTATTCGTATAATGTATAAGAACAATCTATTTTCTAAAAATAAATTCAAATATGGAGTCTCCAATTTGCATTTTCTGTTATAAATTGTCTGCTTGCCGGTAATACAAGGAAGTGCGGTCCGGTGTGGACCGGTATAATTCTGTGCATTCCGTGGTTTAGTGCCTTCAGTAGATGGTTGTTTTGCGGTTCTCTAGGAAACCAACTTGACGATTTGTGATTTTGAGACAAGACATTGCAGAAGAAATCGAAGTAAGTCTTGATAGGACCAAGGTAATGGAAAATGTAGACTAATACGGAAAGACGAGTTCCCAACACCACAATCGCTTGCGCTCGTCCGTTTCAAGTATCAAAACTTGCATTATCGCTCACGAAGCACCTGGGCCTGGCAAAAGCAACGACTGGTTTCGCCTGTGGCCGCTCGAGCGACCGATATTATATGGGTTACGGCTGGATATGCTAAACACTGTTCAGTATTTTAACTTGAACTAGTGTTTTTACTGTGAAAAAAGGCGAATCAAAAATGTTACCGAAATAAAATACTTTTGTCCAGCATCCACGTATGTGTGTTGGCATGCTATACTGATGTGCGCGTTTAACTTTTACCGATTTGCGCGATCTACAGATCGCACGACGCACTCTGTGGATCTACAGTTCGCGCACACATCGATGGATAGCGCAACAACCCATGCATCGGAAGAACACACTGTGCCATCCATGGACCATGGATGGCGCAGCGTGTTCTTCCGAGGCATGGGTTACTGCGTTATACCTGTTAAATGGGCACAGTGCAAAGTAGCTCCAGGGAACTAACCCCCGCGGACTGTTGGCCAGCCAACAGTCCGCGGGGGTTAGTTCCCTGGAGCTAAGTGCAAAGGTGGTATAGTACAATATTTTATCCAAGATACTTCAGAGACCGGTCCAAGTTTGTTTCCACATTTCTAGTCACTGTGGCCACATTTTAAAAAAGGTAAAAGAATTAAAAGGGGGTAAGGGGGGGTTTCAGTACGCTGGTGCAGGTAATTATTTTTCTAGAGTACGCAGTACAGAAAATGAAAATCTCAAAATTTTGGATAGTACGAAGTACGTAAAATAAGAGGGCTTCCAGTACGCCAGTATGGTAAATAAAGAGCCCCAGTACGGGAAACCCCTTACCCACCCTCAATTAAGTTTCCACAAGAGTCTAATTCTTGCAGGGCTATGTCCATGACTGCATAGTAATGCCACGTGTTTCACTCTGTGACTTTTACCCCAAGAACCGCATGTCTTTATTCCATATAGAAGAACCCTACTGATCCAAAATGCCCAGTATCTCCTCACCCTCCTATTTATTCCCTTTGTTCCATTACTGTCCCTTATTAAAATGGCCACGGAAAAGCTGGTGACACTTGACATGCCATTCAACAGATAACACTCACTGCAGTCCATTGAAGGCGCAGCGAAAATATGAACATGGTTTGTGTCATTCCAGCCATGACAAACAAATCGAGAGAAGGCGCAGCACCAGCTATCGATGTGTGTGCCAACCATAGATGCATAGATTGCACAGTGCAATCCATTGAGAGCGCAGATACCCAGATCGTGCACAACACTAACACAGTCTGGATTTTTTTTTTCTCTCTCTTTTTTTTTTTTTTTTTTTGTAGTTTCGCATATACTTATATACTGTGTGAGGACAAAACCTGTTGTTCTTGCAAAAATAATAACTGCAAA
>CAXHWN010001829.1:755080-760080 GCA_964020975.1 Hermodice carunculata | reverse complement strand
GTGGCCCAAAAAAGTCCGTATTTTTTTCAGTGGCCCAAATGTTACCTCCACAGCCCAAAGGGCCGAAGGCATGATAGGGGGGTCTGGGGGCATGTCAAATACAAATGGATATATTCTTTGCATTTGTTAGTTCCGGGCGGTAATTTATGTAGTTTGTTAAAGTTTTGTTTTTGCTGCGATCCTATCAGTATGGTGTCCCGTTTTCCATGTTGTATTTCGTCTTTTTTTGTTGCCCTTTACGCAGTGCGACGTAAATCTATTTTAATAACAATGGTTTAGTCCCACATATATATACCGGCGCAAGGGTTGATCTGTCTTTTTATTCTCGTTCTGATATACTGGTGAAATCAAGTGGTTGTAAGCGTTAGCACCCCCCAGGGGTATATCTGGGCGATGGTCCCATAGAGTTTTGCAATGGAAGTTTAATACGTCTAATAGAGGTTAACACAGATGCACTGTATAGTAAGCTCATAATATTTTTGCTATTTGTGAAGTTTCTGGTGTCGAATTGTCAGTTTAAAGGTTAAATTTCAATTTGAGTCGATATTCAGGCATACTATTTCTTTGTAGTAACGCACGTGGTTTGGGACTGGAGTCTGTCAATATGCCCGGGGTTAAAATAGTCAAGTTGTTACCGCAATAAGTTTCTGTAAGTATAAAATATATAATAATTATATGAGTGTATATTTGTGCTCAAGGTTTAATTTATTCATGTATATTTCTTTGGAGAAAAATAGGTGCATTCGGTGATTATAATGTTGGTTGAATTCAGTTGCATAAATTATAGGTACGACTTTTCTTCTTTCAGCATGTGGGAAAGCCTGTTTCATTTACTTTCTGAGTTGGTTTATCGTAAAGTTATTTGGATAATCACATTCAAAATTGTTTTATGAGTTTGTGAACATGGAGTTACGTATCGATATGATTATATATGCGTTATTTAATATGTGAAATATGATTATATGAAATATGGTTATGAAGTATAAAGGTTAATAAGTTATCGGATTATGAATATGGTATTATGAAAATTGAGATTATATGTTATGTGTATTCTATGTTATATGTGTATTAAGCTTCAGTATGTGTATTTAGTAAGATTGTGTGTATTATTGCAGGTTATGCGCATAGGCGCATGGGAAAGATGTACCTCCGTAATAAAGGACCGCAGTATTCAACTTCATGTTTGTCGTTTGGGCTTTTCACTCCGAGTGTATTTGACAGGGCATCCCCCCAAATTTTTGGATTTGAGCATGCGAAATGGTTTATCTGGGGTTTCGAGTATCTTGCCTTCATACGATTGACGAAATCCCAACATTTTAGTCATTATGGTACTGATTTGGCTATTTTCCCTCCAACTGTACAAAAATCTGATGAAAATAAGCTAAAATTAGTATTTTTTTCAAGTTGCCATTTTATCAATTAAGATAAAACAAATTTTTCATTCAAACTTTTTGAACACATATTATGTATATTTATTCGGGGAAAATTAACAGATAAATTAGCCCACAATTAGTAAGTTGTGTATTTTCTCGGCAAAAGCAACAAGAAAAACTACATTAGGATAATCACTAGGCCTGTATGTACCTTACTTTTATCACTGAATCTTGATTGATATATAATATAATTGCTGAAACACACAAAACCATGATGCATGAAATGGGTGAACCAAGTGCCCAGGGAATCTTGCCTTGGCTTATTTTCTTTAATTATTTATGAATTAAAAGATTGATTTAAATTTTCAATAAATTAATATGTAAATAAATATAAGCACCAAAGGCGTAATTTTTATATCCCCTGGGACCTGGCATAGTATATATACACTGTGCTAAAACGTTTTGCGTATTAACTTTGAAGTCTTCTATATTTTGACATTCACTTACCAACTATATTGTTTTCATCTCAGCATACACATTCATCCCTTAACATCACATAACACTTGCTTACAGACACAGGTAGTCATGAATGGCTGAGCACAAGCAACAAATACAAGGCACGGTCTACTTTAAAAAATGGCAAGTTTCCTATTGGTTAGGGTACATGGTACAAGTTGGAATCCTCTTTGCGGGCCAGTTCATTGACATTGGCTCCAGTTGTCTTGGGTTGTTGGGCCTTGATAAAGGACATACCCTTATTAGCACCCAGTTGTTATGCAATATGTCTTGAATCAAGTTCCTTCAGCATGAATAAATAGTGAAGCAGAACAAGGAAGGTTCATGGTCTTCAACTATGCCTCGACCGAGACACAACCTTCTCCTACAAGGCTTGCCCGAGCTGTAGGGCTGATGGAGGCCAGGATGAGCCAGAAAGAAGTGGCTTAGATGATTGGTGTGACCCAAAGTACCATGTGTAGGACCTTAGCCAGGGGCAGGGAAACTACCACATCCAAGGATCGACCAAGAGCATGGCGTCCCAAAGCAACTACACCTGGTCAAGACCGATACATACAAATCATGGTACTGAGGAACAGATTTGTGACAGCTAACAATGTGAAGAAACAGATACAGCAGATTTATCCCGTACTTAGGGCCATATTACTTTAAAAATGGACTTAATACAGACTACGTAGTCTGACTGACCATACTACGTGGTTATGCACCAGACTACGTTGTGTTGCACTACTTTCTTTCCATTCTTGTGTTCATTCCCTTATATGGCATGGATCTGACCATACTACGTGGCTATGCACCAGACTACGTTGACTGTTCACTTTGTTTATGAACTTAATGTATTCATACACCAGAGGCAAAATAAAATGAGGTCGTGTATGTCTACATTGGGAAGCTTGTGTCTGTTATCTTTTATTCAATTATTAATAGTAGTTTTTTTTTAATTTACAATGAAAAATGAAAATTGATAGGACTGAAGTACGGGATAAAAAGAAAACTAGGCTCGTCCGGAGTCTGCTACACCAGACTACCTTCGTGACATCCGCATCACACGCGCCCTTCGGGCTTGTGTCATGCGGATGTCTACTCAGGTAGTCTGGTGTAGCAGACTCCGGACTCACCTAGTTTTCTCATTGTCTCATGTGACAGTGTACGTCAGACCCGATCATCCGAAATCGCCTTCATAGTGCTGGTGGTGTACGGGTGTACAGACCTCCCCAGCACCCTGTGTTGAATCCACACCAGAAGCAGGTTAGACTTGATTGGTGCCGAGCCCATCATGAATGGAACCGTGAAGACTGGCGCAGTGTGCAGTTCACAGATGAATCCAAATTTCTGCTTCATCCAATTGATCCATGAAAGTGTGTCTGGCGGCACCAAAGCGAGCGTTGTGCCCAGAATGCTGTGCAAGAGACTGTGGCGTTTGGTGCTGGTGGTTTGATGATATGGGGCGCCATATCCTTTGATGGGAAAAAAAAAAGTGGTGATGATCAATGGTACCATGACAGGCTTGTGATTAAGGGATGGAATTCTGGACCCCATTGTCCTACTGTATGCTAGAGCCATTGGAGACACCTTCATATTGCAAAATGACAACGCACGCCCTCACAGAGCTCATATTGTCACAGATTACCTGCAAGATCAAGGCATCGCCCATATGGACTGGCCGCCTTACTCCCCACTCCTAAATCCTATCGGACATGTCTGGAATATCCTTGGTAGAGCAGTACAAAGCAAGGTTACAGATGACAGTACATATGTTGAATTGAGTGAACTTTTGTTGGACGCTCGGAGAAATCTTGACCAATGAGACATTAGAAATCTGGTGATAGCATGCGGAAGCGATGTGATGCTTGTACGGCTGCTTAAGGGGGCCACACAAAGCACTGATAAGCTGCTTGTACCCTGTGATAAGACCCATATTAAACTTGGCACTTTCAAATCTTGACCCAACCTTGCATTAGTTGTTTTTGCCTATCCATGCGTGACTGGCTGTGTCTGTAATTAAGTGGAATGTGATGTGAAGGGATCAAGGTCTATGCTGAGATAAAACAAAAAAAATAGGTGGGCGAATATTCAACTATAACAAACTTTAAATTTAGCATGCAAAACTTTTTTGGACACTTTATTTAAATTGCAGGTGCCTGATAACACTAAGACACTGAAACTATAAATGGATAAAGCAGTCCCTCTCCCATCTACCTTATCAAGAATGATTTTATCTTATTTTTGAAAATGTTCTTACATTCACTTTCTTTGATAGTCCCTGGCAGGTTCTGCATGGGGATAGGTATAATCAAGGTACAGTAGTACCTGCAGTTACCGACCCCAGTCTCCACCTGGTCAAAACGACCAGATTTCCTTGGCACAGGTGCTTTTGCGATGTTAAATGATGTGATGTGCAAGACCACAATGCTGTCCAATTGCAGCAGCCAATTTACATTCCCTGGATCATTTTCTCAATAAACTTCTCCACACGAGCAACACTTATTTTGGTTAAATTATGTAGCATTTTTCAAGAACTGTGATGCAACAACCTAGGACCAGCTGCAATACCCGACCGACCAGCAAAATTACCTCCACAAAACTACCACTCATAAAAAAAAAAAAAAAAAAACACAAATAAAAAAAAAAACAAAAACAAAAACAAAAACAAAACAAAAACAAAAAAAAAGCGGTTGTTCAAATCAACTGTGACCAAGTTGTAAGACAAAGTTAACAGAAAAGCTGGCCAACGTGTGCCGTTATTTACAGTAAAGTTAACTCAAACACAGCATTTTGTTTCAACTTGTCCGGATGGTCAACTTCGGCCGGGGAAAAAAGCATAGCTGCTGCACACGATAGGTGCGGTATTGGTATCTAGTATTGCTAGGTTTCAGGTGCCCGTTCTCCGAGCTACCGGAACAAACAGTCATCAACGTATTTTTAAAAGATGACTTACAATCTTAACTTTAATCTGCCTGTGCGGATGTGTCTGGAGAAGTTATCATCGTTAGTTATAAATCTAAATGCAACACGACGGCATGATGCACGCAGATTGAGGACCCATTTAAACATGGCGCAATGCATTGTGGGAAAGGAAAATCACAGCGAATCATGGCCATGTGTTATTAG
>CAXHWN010001829.1:700080-750080 GCA_964020975.1 Hermodice carunculata | reverse complement strand
CTTCCCAAATTAGAATGATGGGTTCTAGCGTGGTCCATGTTATAAAGGTGAAGAATCTCACTTATGTCACGTATCCAGTTGCCCGACGCCTCCAAATTAAAGAGCATGATAATTTGTTATTAAAAAGAATATATATTGTATTATTCTATGTTCAATTTTAAACGGTTTTACCGCTCTTCAGAAGAGACCGCCCGACCGGGGGAGGAGACAGCCTTTTAAGTTATCTCCATACTCGTTTGCCATGTGATCCTGATCGGAAAAGTCCAAATTGTGAATATATATGGGTTGAAATCTGGACGAAACATGGGCCTGTTCTGATTCGGAATTTTTAAAAACCATCTGTGAACTTGCAGACAGCTGTTATGCTTTCCGTGAGTCTCTTTTAAATTCTGTATTTTACGCCCTAGAAAGTAATCCACATATTTTAGTACTTACTGGTGACTTTAACGATAGATGTGTTCATTGGAACTCTGTTCACCGTGATATTAAACTTGGTATGGCTCTCTTTAATCTCGTAGCTCAGCTTAATCTTTTCCAGCAAATAGAGGAACCCACTAGAAGAAGCAAGTTTTCAAGCAGCCTACTGAACCTTTTAATCACTGATTCACCTGGTCTTATCCTTAATTGCGGTGTCATAGCTCCCGTTTCAGACTCCGATCACTCAGTTAGTTTCGGCTCCTTTTCACTTATAGAGAGTGTTCAGAGGTCTATGGAAGATCCAAAAAAAAAAAAAAAATAAAATAAATAAATAAATAAAAAAAAATAAAAAGTCGGCTTTCAAGGTCAGAACACCACTATATCCTCTGCTTCCTGGGATTCTGCCTTCGGCGTTTTCGATTCCAATGATGACATAGAAAACTTTTGGTCTGATCTATTTTTGTCAACTTTCAAGCAAGTTATCCCTAACAAAAAAGTAACCATTCGTCCAAAAGATAAACCACGGCTTACAGCGGGAATAAAGAAACTTATGCGCCAACGCAATTGTGCGTGAAAACGGTTTAAGAACTTATCCAAAACAACTCGTGCTCTTACTCTTGAAGTCTCGGTGAAAATTGGCAAGGTCTTCTAGTTATATAAAAAGCGACGCAATAAGGTTGTCAACACGGCAAAACATTCCATCAACTCTTATTTTTCCAAACCACGCACACAAGTGTGGGTGAGCAAAATTGAAACCCCAAACTGTGGTGGGGCCTGTGGAATTCATTACTAGGCAGTAAAAACCACGATGACATTCCTCCGATTATTGATGAATGAAAAATTATTCCCAGCTCTGAAATTTGTGAAATAATTAATACCTACTTTGCAAGCCAGTGTCTGACTACTACCGATTATGATGCTCGCTCCCCCTCCCAACTCTCGTGTCGTACTGAGGCACGCATGAGTGACTTTACGTGAATGAAAAATGCGCCAGGAGAGTTTTATTATCGTTAAGACCCACGTCAGCCTCAGGCCTGACAATTCACCCAATACTCTCCTGAAAAGTACTGCTGACTCCATCAGCACGCCTCTAACTCAAACCTTTAATCATTCACCTTGTATTTCTCATTTTCTGGATTCTTGGTAACGCTCGAATATCTGCCCTGTGTTCAAGAAATCAAACAAACAAATCAAAAGCAACCATCAGCCGACCTCCTTGCTCTGTAATGTATCAACAGGTTTTTAGCGACGAGTCTTGAATTCTCTCTATGAATACCTTATAGGCCACATTCTACTGACTGACAAGAATTATGGATTTAAAGCTAATGGTTGTATTATAAATCAACTATTAAGTGTTCTTCATAAAATTTACAATGCACTTGGAAATTCCAGAGAGGCAAGGCTGGTTTTCTATAATGTCTGGAAGGCTTTAGGTCCGGTGTGGTACGTAGGTCTTCTTTTTAAACTACGCTAATATGGGTTATCTCAAGGTCTTATCAAATGGTTATATAGTTATCTCTCACACCAGTTCCAGTGTGTTACTGTTCACGATCAAACTTCCTCCTGGCTACCAGTTCAGGCCGGTGTACCTCAGGGTTCTATATTCGATCCCTTCTTATTCCTTGTTCATATGAATGATATTGTAGATGATCTAGCCTGTGATGTCCGTATTTTTTGCTGACGATACTAGTGTAGTTGAAATTGTCCAATACCCCACTGACCGTGCAAGCCATTTAAACACTAATCTCTCCGTTACTTACCGCTGGGGTGAACTGTGGCAAATGGTTCCCAATGCTACAAAATCTATTTCGATATTTTCTCTTCGAGAATAAATGAACCATATCATACGCCTGTCCTTCTTGGTGGCACAGCCACAACCGAGGAGGTTACCCACCTTGGCATTACTTTTTTGTAAATAATCTTTCCTGGCGAGCACACGTAACACGCATCAATAATAAAGCGAGTCAGTGCATTGGACATCTGAGGCGTTTTAAACGTAAGTTATCTCGAGAAGCCTTGGAGAGACTCTATTTTGCCATGGTGAGGTCAATCCTTGAACCTTTGACAATTGTGGAGAGGATTTGTGCAGCTTGATTGAGTCAATTCGGTGCAAGGCAGCTATGATATGTACTGGAGCCCAAAGACATACTTCACATGCGAAAAATCTTAATCAATATTGGATGGCCAACGTTAGCCAGCTGACGCAAATTTTTTAAACTGCTCTTTTTCTGGTGCATCCCATGATAACAGGGACACAGACATCAGGAACAAAATTTGCGCAAAAAAAGCTTAATCCCACTCAAAAGTGAACATTTTAAGTATCCAGATTGTTTTTTATTTATTTTTTTTTTCATATAGAGCACCGTATGCTTAATTTATCAATCCATATTTATACAAATCAGCAATTCTGTGTCACGGAGGCATATTTTGTTTTTAAGTAATTTGTAATATAGATCATGTTGTGTGACTTTAATCCCTTGGGACAAAGTAACATGTGAACCTCTCTATTCATTATAAAAGGCTTTTCAAAGTGACAAACATTATTAAGACTGACACCTGTTTAATATCAAAATATTAAAACTATAAATTTGTCACGGATAGGACATTTTTGTCACGGGCGGGACATACATACCAGAGAACTACCCATGTCTAGTTGGCTAGACTAGTAACAGCTTAATGTTACCTATTTTTTGTGCAGATTTCCCTTATTTATTATAAAAAAAATAGCCTCATCTGATCACTTTGTCTTTCATGCACTCAAATATCATATATAGTGAATTGTTGATACATTTATCAGTATCTATAATTACCCATAATGTTCCATATATATGATGTTATTGCGCAAAAACATCAGGAAACATGTACCCTTCACAGAAGGAAAACGGTCCAGGTTGTTTTCCTTTGTGTTTGATAAAATAGAAAAAAAATTGTGGCACATACAAAAATTATACCTTGCAATCAACAAAACATATTTGTTATGGCCCAAAGAGAATAAAACAAAACATCGCATGTATAGATTGTAAATACATGCACCTAGGAAAGAAGTCGAGTTTGGCTATGTCTTCCAAGAAGATTAAAAAATGAAGAAGATAAAGTTATGGTTGTTTGAATCTGCAGACCCAATTTATCGTTTTAGTTGACACAAACAATCAAGGGACAATGGTAACAAATGCTAATATTGTTTATCTATTTATAATTTGATCTGACTGATCCGTTTGTCTGGAAACTTGTTACTGCTGTGTCCACAATAATACTTTCACAGCTCACTGTCTGCCGATGCTAATCTACTTAAGCCTATGAGTGAAATTCCATCAATCAATCAATCAATCAATCAATCAATCAATCAATCAATCAATCAATCAATCAATCACAAAGCATGGTGACCTAGTGACTGTGAAGTATGTAACAAGGAAGTCCACTCAGATCTTTCTTGGCGAAATCTTAAAAAAAATGAAGGGCAGGAAATGGAAGTGATTTTCTTACGGAGGTGAGGTTATAACTGCAGGAAATCCACGTTCCCCATGAATAAGAATGAAGCATGGATAGACAGTAATCAAATAATTGAAAATGTAACAAACCTAAACGAAAAACTGCACCAGAGAGGCCATTATATATTTAGCTGTGATATAATTATAGAGACACACTTGTGAATGGAGTGTATTATCTGTCCATTGTGAAATTTATGAAATGACTTCTGGACGGTATTTTTTTTTCTTTTCCTTTGTCTCTCTTTTCAATTTTTTTTACCAAGAATTTAATTTAAACATGCCAACAGCACAAATAGACTTATAAACATATTAGTGGACATAAACTAACCTGTCAATTGTGAGTTGTAGCTGCAGTACTATATATTTGCCAAATATTAGATACTTATCTATTGGCATCAATAAAAGTTAAATTCAGCTTTACATTGTTTATTCATCTGAAATAAAAGGCTCATGTAGAATTGTACCTGTCACTTAAGACTGCAGGTGGGTTTAACAAAGCAGGCACATTTGATATACACATAATATAATCACTTGGCTTCAATAAGTAGTCTTCAAAAGACATGTGGTCCCTCGCAGAAGGTGGTGTTAATAGGATTTATCACTGTATTACAATTGTAAAAAAAATCAGATTATATATTAATTTAAATTTTAAAAACCTTCTGTTCCGTGGTATATTAGCTTTCCAGCATGGCATTTTAGGCCTGTATATATCAGATAATGAAAGTGTACAAAACTGTCCCGTCCGCAACACACAAGTGTGTCCTTCTTTGACAGCAAACTTTTATTAGTAAAACAAGTTCTTTTTAATAATTGGACTTATCAATGGTATATAATGTAAGAAAACAATATTTCAAACCATCTGCGATTACAGTTTATCTAAAACACCCACAAACGTCACATAGTTTCAAACATATGTGACAGGTCCTATAGGTTATATCTGTAGCTTGTCCCGTCCGTGACACACAGTATTGTCCCACAAAAATCATGAATTAGCATAGAAAAATATTCAGACTTGTGTGAATATGTTCACAATACTTCATTTGTTGTACTTATGCAGGTAATTAGTAAATTCAACTAAGAATTTGCAGAGATTGAAACTTTCCTAAATGTCCCGTCTGTGACAAACTGTTATTATGGAATGCCCCTTCTAGAAAATGTATCATAACCTAATTCCTATCTGTCTACCGAACTCAGTACTATGTGCTCTTCTGTTTGGTGATCGAACGCTTCGCCATAGGCCCGCATGCTGTCTGCGCCTCATTAAATGCCGTACTCAACGCTTTCAAAACTCATTTCCGCCTGATGTCATCAAACTATGGAACAATCTTTCCACTGAAATCCAAAATACGCTCTCCCTGCAAATATTCAAATCTAAACTGAAAGTCACCCTGGTTAATGTTGATGTCCCGAACTACTATTTTTGTGGTCAGCGAATGTTCTGCATCAGTTATACTTAGTTATGACTAGGTTTCTCTAAGTTGAACTCAGATCTTAACAAAATTAGCATCATTCAGAGACCCACATGTACCTGCTCCTACTTAACCGAGGATTTCAAACACTTCTTTACAGTCTTTACAGTCCTTTACATGCTCGAGGAAAGTAAACTACTTAATGTCATAATTCCGTTGTTAGCCCCTGGTGTTAATTAAAGTTTAATCCTAAGCGCGGCAAGCGTTAGATTAGCCAACAGTTTACTATTTGGGAGCAAGGAACTCTCAGATGAATGTAATACATTAATTTTTCAAGCAGTGCAGTTTTTTTGCTTGAATAGCGACGATTTATTTGGTAACTGAATATTGAATTTTCTGCATGCAATGTCGAATAAATGTTATATGTTGTGACCTTCATGTGTCACAGCAGCGTATCCTTAGCTCCAGTTCACACACCTTGCTTTCATGTTCCTCACGGTGGCTCACCATTGCGTAATTTATTCATAAATATTTACATTTGTTATTTTTGTTAGCATTGAAAGAATAGGAACGGTCGTGTAGTTCATGAGGCAATGGTTACACTAGAGCATCTCGTGCAACCAACGTGCTGCGCAATAATATCCTCATGCTTGGCCTAGGACTATTTTCACTTCCCAATTGTTAGCGCCTCCGAAGCGTTTGATTCATAGGCCTAAGCATAATGGGAAGACGGTATCAGATGATCAAGAATTGCATATCTACTCGTCAAAACTTGCCTAAATGTTTTCTTTTACCGGTTTTGCAAGCTTTATTGAAATAAAGTTGTTGTGTTATTCGGAACTATTTTTTTCCTAGTTTTGTGTTCCAGGAGTTGCCTTGACAACTGATGGCTGATGTAGTAGCCCCCCTACTTGGCTTCTCCCACTAGTAAACAAAAAGGCGAGTTTTGGTAAATTAACAAGCTAAAAACGATTTTAAATCAACTATCAATGATAAAACTTACTCTTATGTCAATAGAAATTGATGTTAAATGTAAATATAAGAATTAAAGTTCCTCTCTAGTGTAATTACGGGCGCATGGTTGCAGTTTGTGTGACAGGCATTTCTTTGATGACGCGCGACTGCGCGTCATCAGAAATGCCTGTCACACAAACTGCAACCATGCGCCCGTAATTACACTAGAGAGGAAGTTTAATTCTTAAGAATGTCACGTTTCAGCTCACCATTGCGTAATTTATTCATAAGAATGTCACGTTTCAGCTCACCATTGCGTAATTTATTCATAGGAATGTCACGTTTTAGCTCATCCAACAACAAAATAAAGCTGTCTTTTAATGCCCGCGTGGGTTCACACGCTTTAACTTGTGAGTGGGTCGACAATGACAAGGTGGGAGTAAGGATCACCCTAGCTGCTGGGCGCAATGGTGGCTTCGCAATGGCAGAGCGTGTTACCGCCATGGTACTTTGGCCAGGCTCAGCAGTATGCATTAATGCTTCAAGCCATTTTGTGCTTCTCTAGGTGCAATGCTTCCCTTTCAGCCCCTACCTACATATTGTTGGTGTGCTTTACAGGGGGCCTCCATATGAAAAAGCTACGTTCTATCCGAAGTTATAGAAATATCTTAGTACATAGTAAATTAATGACATTGTTCTGTCGTGTGCGTCTTATGTATATATCATGAGTCTCCATGTTTTGAGAACCCCTTGATCAGTCATATACCACGTACTTTTGGGTAATCCAATAAAATAACTATGTTTAAACTAACTAAGTTCGTCTAGATTGACTGATCAACACAACTCTCAAGCCATTATGTTTTTGCTTTGAAAAAGAAATAATAAAACAAAATGAACAGATTCAAATTTCGTGCTGTTAAGTCATTGGCCCCAAATTTGGAATAAACTAAAACAAGAACAACTGAACATACGGCACTTTGTAACTTCAAGTTGAAATAAATATAAAGTACCATCTCACTGCTCATGATACGGCCCCCAGCCCAAACAATACAGAGTTAGAGTATATGTTAAATTGTTCATTACGTAAAATTTATTGTACAAATAAGTGTTTGCTGTTGTTTACTATTACGGCCAGTAAATCTGCTGTGTCTTTTCTAACAAAGATACTGGAATATTTTACATATGACTGTGGAATATTGTATAAGGTGGGTGCTAAGCGGTCAATGCATGCCCAAGCAAGCTGTTAATTAATGTTTTGTTGTTTTTGGGGGGTGGGGGTGGGGGTGGGGGGGGGTATATTTGACTCCTCTGATAGTAAAATCCGGCAAGCCTATTTCCCTAGCATGTATGTTTATATTGTGAGCGTATATTTGGAGAACATGAGTGTGGCTTCCATAAACGTTAATTTAAAGACGCTCAGGTGGCAGGATAAAAAAAACAAACAAAACATTTATTTTGGTGTCAGTACAAAAACGAGTTCTTCCTTGCCGAATGATAGGGCCAAAGTAGCACTACACTTCAAATGTGTACTTGGTGTTTTGAC
Organism: Hermodice carunculata; assembly: GCA_964020975.1. Lineage (NCBI taxonomy): Eukaryota > Metazoa > Annelida > Polychaeta > Eunicida > Amphinomidae > Hermodice > Hermodice carunculata. Next base: position 742,269 of record CAXHWN010001829.1, on the reverse strand, counting down.
ACCTACCTTACTAGAATATAAGCCAGGCACGAGAATTCTCCTGAAAGGACATCTTCACTTATAGCGCAACGCTGTTCGCTTGTTCTGCTAATTTCGTCTTCACCCTGTTCCTGTTTGTTTTCTTTCCTTTTTCTTTTGAGTATTTTCATGCTGCATATTTACCATCACATCTCTCTCTCTCTCTTTCTCTCTCTCTCTCTCTCTCTCTCTCTCTCTCTCTCTCTCTCTCTCTCTCTCTCTCTCTCTCTCTTTCTCTTTCTCTCTCTCTCTCTTTCTCTCTCTGTCTTTCTCTCTATCTCTCTCGTTCTCTCTCTTTCTGCCTGTGTATACCTCTATGCTTTACAAGTCATCGTCAAATCATTAAGACCTTCATATTTCATTGTATTTTCTATGACGCAACGACCTCAAGTGATGCTCTAAACAGCACATTGAATTTCAGCGAGGGAAAGATATGCTCGATTTGCCATCAAATAAATGATGTATGGATTGATTTACTGATATATAAAACATAGTGACTCTGCACCACGTAGCGTTTATTTTTTTAATCTGTAAATGAGGCCAGTAGGGCTGTCTCTATGCGATTGCCAGCGTCCCGCTCAACAATAGAGGCCAGTGGGATAGCACTGTAAACTGCTTTATTTTCACGTGTATAAATATGTACTTTTTCATATCGTCGACATTTCACTGTAGTTTAGATTTCACTGTTTTGGACACAATTCCTATTCAAACAATACAAAAATACTATTTCACTGTTGTTTTTTTTTTAATTTTCGTGGTTTTGTGCCATCAGCGAAATAAGCGAAAATAAGAGTACAGTGCAATCAAAGCAATCGACAATATTGTGATGTCCAGGGAACGTATATTTGGTTTTGAAAAACAGAGACGCTTACATAATTGACATTTTGTTCGTTAAATTGATTAAACAGCACATGCTGTGGAAATCTGAGCCCCCGACCACGTAACAGCATCTGATTTTTCATCTGTCACGCTGATTAAAGACACTGCCAAGCTTGTGGTAAGTTACAGTTTATTTGAAACGCGCCATTTCATGTGTGCAGTTCCAGATCGTTAGCTCCAGATATTTGTAAGTAAAAAGAAACCCTGATTTTGTGAAAAGTCGTCTGTGAAACTTCATCCTAAAAAACAACAGCAAACGAAGACGTCACTAGAAATATGTTGACCTTTTTTCTGAGCTGATAGCGCTTCATATCCAGTCCGGCGATTTTTCTTCTGACCTTATCAGCTGGCGTAAAAATAATTAATTCTGCTGTAAAATGTTGATGTGTGTGTGTATATATACATATATATATATATATATATATATATATATATATATATATATATATATATATATATATATATATGTATATATATATATATATATATGTGTGTGTGTCTGTGTGTGTCTGTGTGTGTGTGTGTGTGTGTGTATAATATGCTGACATAGTGACATTATTCCTCAAAGCAAAACCAGTGTCCATGAAATTTGTTTACTCAAGACTTGCATTGACGAAGAAAAGGATTATGATGGATTTTACAGTATGATATGAAACCAATATGCTGCTGAAAGTAATAATAATATTGTATAGGCGATAAGCCACTACGATAATATTGTATTATATTTACAAGAAACGACTGTTGTGTTATCGATGATGTAAGCGACAAACTATAAATCAGTTGGTTCCACACTGATTCACATGCATCGTAAGATTGAACACAACGTGAGATTTGCCACAAAGAAACTTCTTACTGTAAAATGGATATTTTGTTTGTACATGAAGCCTACATGGACCCGTTATTGACTACTACTACTACTACTACTACTACTACTACTACTACTACTACTACTACTACTACTACTACTACTACTACTACTACTACTACTACTACTACTACTACTACTACCACCACTACTACTACTACTACTACTACCACTACTACTACTACTACTACTAATACTTCTTTCTGTTCCTCTTTTTTTATCATTATCGCTTTTAAACTGTAAAGAAGAAGCAAGAGCGAAACAGATGAACCTGTTAATTCCAGCTTGGTACATTGACAGTACTGTGGCAATACACAACTGGTCAATTTTTGCAGAGTTGCTTTGCACTCAAGTGCTTGCGTGTTACGTATGAAGCGCTAGCAGCGAGCCATGATTAAAACTTTTTGCCCCCAAACAACAGCTCTTTCATCCACCCATGCTCAGATACATGCGATGTAAGTTCCACATGGAATTAGGTCACCTGTTAATAGGAGTTAATGCTCTGCCTCATAAGCTATTCACAAGCAGAAATTACCCGAATTGAACCTCAGCCAGCAAAAAAATCTCACAACACCGTACAAAATGTCACATCACTAACACATACAAACATATATATATATATGTATGTATGTATTCGGGACCCATGTGTTAGTCATCTCGATGTACTATAGGGCTATCCATATTAAACAGATACGTTTAAGCTATATGTGGTATTTTTGACGATATATATATATATATATGTATATATATATATATATATATATATATATATATATATAATATATATATATGGATCACATGCTGGTCCCAATAAACAAACACACGATACAATGAGATTTTCGTAAAAGGCCATTGTATAGTGCAACAATCTGCCAGTATTGCATTAATACATGTATATTGGCACCTATCTATCAGTATCTAATTGTGATATACTTGTAACAATCTATATATAGCTACCAGTGTCACATTGCGATATTTTAGAAATAATTTACTGGTATCATATTGTGATATACTGGCGACAATGCACCAGTATCACCTTACTATATACTGCAACAAATTACCAGTATCATATGTATATATACTGGCAATAATCTACCAGCATCACATCGTGAAATACTGACAACAATGTACCAGTACCATATTATGATGTACGTACAACAGTATTCCTTTAAGATATTGTGATTTGCCGGTGAGATATGCCAGTAGAATATTGAAGTATGGTGACAAATGGATGTCAGTGTAATATTGTAATACTATGGAGGAAATTATGCGGAAAAGGTACCAAAAATATCTATAAATAAGAAATGTGCAGCTACCTTCACAATGCAGACATCACATGCAGAACACTAGCTGACCTCTGATTTTGTGTACATTCAATACTTCCATTGTAATAATATATCCATGCCGAAAATCTGACACACTAACAAATTACCTTCAATTATTATCTTGCATGAACAATATGTTGATGATAAATAAAACATTGTAGGAACAGAATTTTTAAGACCGAGGGCTTGTGGGTGGATTTATGAAATAGGCTCACTCGCTGTGGACGGAGGGAGGAATGCACATCGAAGATTACCCGCTGGACATGGTGCTATGACGGTAAATCGCTTTAGATTAGGACAGCTCGCTTTTTAGACATTTGCAGAAACACCCTTCCGTGATATCACTTGGTGAATACATTTTGGCACCTCTTTTACACAAGGTGCTTCTCATAGGGGGGGGGGGGGGCACTCAGCAACGGCCGTCATTAATTCTGTTCTGTCTCACTCATGACAATTATTATTATTATCATCATCATCAGTCATTATCATGGCCACCACAACCCATCATCATCATCATCATCGTCATCATCATCATCATCATGCATCATATCATCAACATCATCATCATCATCATCATTGTTATGCATCGTGCTCTATATATGATGACCAGATAATACATGACTTCAAACATTTGGTTGTATTTTACTTTCACTTCAATGCACTACGCGCCCTGTAAGTGAATGATTTAGGGCAAAATATTTTGGATCATTATGCAAATCTGCACGTAGGACCCACGTCACTTTTGTGTGGCCTTTCAGCTATAAATGGCGGTCTTCCTACAGCATATCCATATATCACTCTGGCTTGTGTCCATTTTTCACTGGAAGGCATCAAGACTTTGGAGATAGATCGTACCAAGATCTTTGACGATACACAGAAGAATGTGTTTTGATTTTGGAAGATGTTAGTGCCAACATTCATTAATGGTCACTAGAGACACACGTTCTCTGATGTTAAAGATCATTGTTTACCAGTACGTGCTGCGTTTATTTTGAATAAACTCGTTTCATTTTCAGAACAATTGATGTTTTCAAAGTTCGCCTCTATGGCATTGGCCTTAGGCAATCATGCATAGCTTTTAGATTTTGATCAATGTTTAAGCTTCGCCAGTTATAGTAAACTATGCTTATTTGTACATTGCTTAGGGGTTTTAAAATCAATAAAATCCTCAAGATGCGATCTTGTTAAAATTAGACTAAAAAGAAAGCATAATATTATAATCAAAAGAAAATGGCATAATTTTTGCTCCTTGAATGTGTTTTGGACATGGAAATATACCAGTATCATTCCATATCAACGCAAATTCACTCTTGAATGACTTGCGCATGCAAAATATTTCTATGATCAATCACTGCCACGTGGTGGGAAAACGTAAAGGTGTGTCCATTTTGCATTAAATTCTCTCTCTCTCTCCTCTCTCTCTCTCTCTCTCTCTCTCTCTCTCTCTCTCTCTCTCTCTCTCTCTCTCTCTTCTCTCTCTCTCTCTCTCTCTCTCTTCTCTCTCTCTCTCTCTCTCTCTCTTCTTCTTCTCTTCCTCTCTCCTCTCTCTCTCTCTCTCTCTCTCTTCTCTCTCCACTCCTGTCTTACAGGAACTGGGGTCAGTGTCAAGCACGTGAATTTATTGTTTAGCCCTATGACAGTACCCTTAAATCTGTAGCTCAAATAATGTACCCGACACCAAAAGAGTAGTGCAAATGACTGCAATATCCTATGATCTTGAATACGTGACATAGTTCATCCATTAGTGCTGTCAAGCTGGCCAATTTGGAAGACCATGCTGTTTGCAATATCAAAATGTCATTCACGCAAGTATGGACCCATTATTCGTTTAAACAAAAAATTGTGACAGCATCTACCATCCCGTATTATTTTCCCATCAATGTGTAATAGTAATCATGGGCCTAAATTCAACCAGACACCGAAATATAAGCCAATGTGTCAGTCTGACATTTTAAGGGACACTCCAGTTTATTTTTGTTTAAACATACTTATTCCATCTGGATCGCCCTATAATACATCGAAATGCTACTAATTAAGTTGGGTTCTCCAGAACATGTAGATACACTCACAATATGTACACAACACGCAGGACAAACAGTGTTACATATTCTGTGTAGATAAACAACTGTAGGGAATACAAGGTACATTGACCCACATACCCATAATGAAAAAGTACATACATATTTAGATTGCACATGTATATAGAACACAGTCATATATCATTATAATAGAGAACAGTCACACGAGGTCCATTTTTTCTTTCTTTTTTTCAAATAGTATAGAAACATTGTTGTATCCACAGTGTACTTTTGAAATGCTTCACAGATTTGAACGTTTAAGGGATGCGTAAATTCCTTTGACACTAAAGAGGAGAATTTCGACTCATCTGTTACATGCGAGGTGCACAATCAAATTAGGTCGGACACCTGAAGCCAAGATTGGAGAATAGAGTAGAAGAGATTGTCTCTAGGCACGGAATATATAGGGCAGAAAAATAAAAAATGTTCAAGATCTTCATTAGGATCAATGCAAGAGCAGGTAGGGTTTGGGATAATATGGACTTTTAAAAGATCGAAATTAAACCTGGAGTAGCCCAGTCGTATTTGGGTATGACAGATATTGACAAATCTGTTACCATGGAAAATAGTAGTTAGGAACGTCATCCACGGCAAGCACGGATGCTTTCAGTTTAGATTCAAATATTTGAAGGGAGATTGAATCCCGAATATCAGAAGGAATGTTATTCCATGGCTTGATGACGTCAGGAAGGAAAGAATATTCAAGGCGATTAGTTCCAAATGCAAACTCGGGTAGTGTAGGGGTGTCAATTTCAGGAAGTGTTTTACATTGACTGGCAAAGTATATGTTGAAGATTTCACATTTTTCAGTTGTGCAAGATACAGTTTTATCGCCTTCTAAAATAGGAGGTGTACCGTGGCATACTTTATACCACAAAACAGTCTTAGATAGATTCCAGTTAAAAGAACAACAAAAGAAACAGGGTCCGAGCCGAAGCTTTAATACTACACGCACGCACGCACGCACACACAGACACACAGACACACACACATATATATATATATATATATATATATATATATATATTATATATATATATATATATATATATATATATATATATATATATATATGTGTGTGTGTGTGTATGTGTGTGTGTGTGTGTGTGTGTGTGTGTGTGTGTGTTGAATTTGAGTGGGGGTTTTTTGTTTTTGTTTCTTTGTTTGTTTGTTTGTTTGTTTGTTTTTTTCATCTAGGCACATTTCGACGTTCCATGCACGTGATGTCAAGCATGAAACATTACTTCGTTGTCATGGTGACAGGGACAGCACTTGTGACAATATCTTTCAACGTCTTCTTAGTCTACCTCACATGCTTCAAGCAGACAGTGAAAAGAGGACTAGCACCAAATTATGGATCTTCCATATGGATATATAATCACTACACAAGTGATGTACCTGGAAAAGGACACGTTTCAGGCCTGTCCCTATTTGGTACCAAAGGTGCATTTAGAATCCTTCAGCTGCAAAGCATTGTTTCATAGAAGAGCACCAGAGCTACAGAATGCCATACGTTGTTAACAGCAAACGACGACATAATCTTTTATCAAGTGATATCTATCTAAATTGGACCACAAACTGTAAGCGATTTATCAAAGATAGGGGATATATCATTAGGGGCATCCCGAAAGAAGAGGAAGCCTTTCCTATTGCATATAGTATAATGCTGTACAAGGATGTGGAGCAAGTGGAGCGATTGTTGCGCGCCATCTACCGGCCACAAAATTTTTACTGCCTCCATGTAGACAGAAAGGCACCTGCAGATATCCATCGGGCGATACACGGTATTTCTAGGTGTTTTGACAACGTTATGATGGCACATAGGTCCGTGTCGGTTCATTGGGCTTGGTTTAGTGTCGTTGAGTCAGAATTGGTGTGTATGGAAACACTTTGGCGCCACATAAAATGGAAATATTTTATCAATTTGACGGGGCAGGAGTTTCCCCTGCACACGAACGGAGAGCTGGTGAAGATCCTGAAGGCTTACAATGGAGGTAACGATATGGAGGGTACTATCAAAAGGTAGGAGGGTATATCCACGAAATCATCAGTGGTGACATAATCTGTTGTGTTTCACCTCAAAGTTGGTCCCTGAGATCTGTTCGGCAATTTTGATTTTGAAAAACAAGATACACGGTTTCATATTTGTCAAACTACATGTGTACCTGGCCAACGGGACAGAGCAAAACAAAACAATCCTATACCCCACCCATAGAAAGCCATTCAGTAAGGAGGGCTCAAGTTGTGCATGTCAATTGATTCCCATTGTCGGCCTATTTTGCGACCTAACTTAGGCCTATAACGCTAAGCACACGGAAACACCAAAATGTTTATGGTAAATGACAGCATGTACCTTTAATGATTTTCAAAATTTGATTTCATTAGCCACAGAAGTGATCAATTTATTCAAGGCTTCTTTAATATGCTACCCAAGGGAAGATTTATACAACTCTAGCCCGCAAAAATTTTGTATATTGAGTTGGGACCTAAGCCGAATACACACAAAATTGTTAACTGCTACCTGTCTACCTATTTGCCTTACAGCTGCGCCGTGTTACGTCCTCCCTTCCGAGTGCAGTGTTTGGGGATTTTGAATACCCAGATATACATGCGGGTATTGTATGCGAGTTGTGCAGTCTTTGAGTCAGGGCAGTACGTTCAGCGTAGTGATGTGTCCGATGAACATTTGTCTTGTCCGGATATCTGTCTGTCGGGCTTTTCACATACTTAGCATCCGGGGACCCACTGTATCATCCGCTAGATAAGCAGTCACGACCCTTGAGCCAAGCCATGAATCCATTTCATCATACGCTGTTTAAATCAATCAATCAATCGTGACCAGCCAAAGCTTGTATTTGAACCTTTCCCCTTCAAGTAGCGAAGCGTGCCCGGATTTAATTGTCCTCCACCTTAACTTTGTCGCTCAAAGTTCAAACGTTTCATATGCTGGATTTTTTTTTTAATGAAATTTTGCTTGCAAAACCATGATGGCACACCGTACGTCACCAACTCTTCCTGGCGCAGGTTGGGCGCTCCCAACTCGCGCCAAGGAATGCAATGGATGCAGCAATAAACTAATTATCTAAAATTTTCATTGCCTGCTTGTCTACGTCATCACATATGGCGCAGTGATTTTTGTTTGGTCTGTTGTGAACTGAAAACTATGTTCGAGACACAGGCCTACGTGACCGCGAAATGTGTGACAGTTGACGAGGTTTTTCTTTTAACAAAATCTCGGATATTTTGCTGATAAAGTTCCAAGATTGATTGTGATTGGGTTTTGCTTAAAGAAAGTAAGTAAATCTAGGCCTATAGCATCATGTGGAATGTCGAAAAATAACACAAATCAAGGTGCCACAGCACCATTTTATCTGTTTGATGGGACCATATTTAAGCCTGCCCGGAACAGGACAAGGACGAAATGTCGCAAAGATAAAAATCAGCCTCTCCAATCACTCTTGCATTATAAGAATTTAAGCATGCCTGTTCCTCTCCGCCATTCTCAATGCAGGTTTGCTGAATTAAATAATCTTGCTAATGTAGGTATTAATATACCTGCAGCATCGAGGGCACTTCGGGAGCCATACCCCAACCCGTGGTATAACAAGTTACAACCTATATTTTCTTATAGGTATATATGTCCTCTTCATAAAAAAATAGGTTGTGGAATCTGAAAAGCATTTTATCGTATATATTTCTGCCCGTTTCCATGACAACATAAGCCATTTCTGAGACAACTCAAATCTGTCATTAAAAATAATAACTTTGGTGATACTGCTTGTGGAAAGGCTAAATAAACACTAAAATGTGCTCAATTGCTCTAATATAGTCACAAAATACAGAGTTTGTTCAAAGTTCCTAATCATCATATGTTAATTTATGCAAATATATGAAATTTACATCGAAATTAAGTATTATGCGACGGATAACATACTATATTTACTAGGATATAGTTTCGTTTATCTAAAAAAAACGGCAAAATGATTAGGAACAGTAGTCATACAAGTTTTATTTATCATGTTTATATGAGTATACCATATGCATATTAATTAATATGCTAATATGGCTATCATATGTCATGTTTGCTTAGGGAACCGTCATTACAATTGCCAATACAACTGATAAAGTAAAATAGTACAATGTACCATGTATTCACACCTACACGTAATTTACAGTGAACCATCCCATGGAGTCCTGCAGCATAACTAATGTATCTCTGGCATCAAACTGCAATTCAAAATGCCTTTTAGTAAAGGAAAACAGTATAAGTAAATGTACACACTAAATACAGAAAGCTGATCAATGATGGTCACAGTTTGGAGAACCTACGCCAACATTCAATCATCCTCATCCTCATAATCATTGTCTGTTTCCGTGTCAAAAGTGTCATTTGCACACTCATGTCCAAAGCATGCATATCATTAAGTCCTGTCAGGAGGCAATGGAACTTTCTTGCGACAGTACCCTCAATATTGGTGCAATACAAATGAGTCAGATTGCGGACTTCTAGTGGGGCTAGCTCCTCGGTATACCTCAACGGCTTGAGACAGCCATCATTAGACATTTCCCAGCCATTACCATTGGGATCCCACACATTAGGGTTAGGAATGTGACTGTTGTATTGGTGCCGTTTTGTCCAAAACCACTTCCTAGTAGTCATTAGCCTATTCCGCAGTCCGAACTCCTTACTCTCCATAAGCTAACCTGTCCCTGTCTAACCTATATACATACAGAATTTCAATTGTCCCAATTGCACACGTTCCTCTGTAAAATTTTGACATAGGCTGTATTAGCCCAAATAAATTAAAGGGTCTTCGGCGGGTAACTACTCAACATGTTTCGGGGCCTATTACCCGTACATGTCTCTCTGAGTGGCGGCTCCTTGTCTGAGCTAAATATTCAGCAAAGACAACCCACATAATAATGGATAAATATGAACGTGGCAAATGATGAATTAGCTAAATACGTGAAGTTTTACTTATAAATGCAGACCTTCATTATGAAAGAAGAATACCTGTCAAACATAACATAATTACCAAATTTGTATAGTACAGGTTCAGTTAAGAACAATTTGACTTACCCCTGAACCAATATGTACCTTTTCCAGCTGGACAGCTTATCCTAGTTAAACCATCCGCCAGTGTTTAACTGAAGTGGAAACAAGCTGGGGCATTATATTCAGTCCCAGTGATTGTAAAATGAACAGTTGCAGCTAGACCACCTGTATAAACCAAGGGAAATCCTAACAAGGACTGCAACAATGTACTTTCTGCACCAGAAATGTAAAACTAACTCCATGATGACACCTACTCCTCAAACAATTAAGCTCTATTTCATTGCAAACCCTGAGTCAATGCATCAACATAATGTGTCAGGTTTGTGACATTTGCAAAAATACTGTCAATTTTGAATAATTTATTAATATTGAGTAAATGTGCATTTAGGCATGTCAGAAAAGAATGAAAGTCATTAGCATTTATGCCAAAAACATGTTATCAGAACAATTTTTCTTAACAGGATTTTAAGTACAATTAAGCAAACATGTAACTGTCATAGGCCGCTGCTTGCTACTGATAGCCCCCCACCCCCCCGGCGGGGGGGGGGGGTTCCCTGACAGAAAACATGTAAGCCTAAAATGTCTGAAAGTGAATATTAAAACAGAAAGGTTCCAAAAGATAATGTTAAGTAGCAAAACAGACAAGTCTCAAAGCTGTAAATTATTGTGGCCAAACTTTTTAATAATCTTTGGATATTAACAGTAAAATTATAGGGCAAGTCAGAAAAGAATGAAAGTCATTTGTATTTCAGTCAAGAGAATGCAATGAAAATATTAACCAGATATCAATTACAATTAGGCATGCTTGGAACTGTCGTAGGCCGCTACATGCTACCGATAGCCCCTGGGGGTTTAACCCAACAGAAAAAAAGCTAGCCGAAAATGTCTGAAAGGTGAAAATTAAAACAGAATGATGCCAAAAGGTAAAATTAAATTCCAAAACAGGCAAGTCTAAAATCTCTAGAATTATTGAAGCCAAACTTTCTGACCATCTCGGGATATTTACTGCAAAATTTGTAGAAATATTTGTTCAGAAGTACATCTTTGAATCCTCCTGACTCAAGTTCATTGTAAATAAAGTTTGGTTCTAGATGCAGAGTCCGGAAATTGAGAACATATACAGTCAAATCTCAAAATCTGTGAAAAAAGACGTATTATATTCAATAGTATCCGAAATATTACTGTCCGGGAAAGGATAGTTAACTACTTCAAAGTTAAACTTATCTATTTTGTAATAGTCTTTAATACGAAATCTGTCACTAGTGACCTGAATATCCGAGTCTAAAAAAAAATATCTGAAACCAACTGAATTGCTACCCTCCAAAGTGATATCTTTTGAGTAAATTTCTTCAGCAATTTCACTGAAGTTTTATACATTTACACAAGCAATGTCATCAATATATCTTGCGTTGTTTGATAATTGTGTAGCCATTTGAAAGTCCCTTTTCATCAGTTAATCCATATACTCAAATTCAAGCCAGGTTAAATACAAATCTACCGCTAAAGGGGAGCAGTTGCTACCCATTGGAATGCCTTTCATATGTTGAAAAACCAATGGTCGGCATTGAACAAAAGTATTATCCAAAAGAAATTTTATAGCATCTATCAAAGTTTCAACAGTGTAAGATTTAATGTTACTTTTTGAATATTTATTGCGTGACCAATATGCTTTCTTTGTATATGAATTGATATTAATGTATGGTTTACCATCATGGTTAAAAATTTTGCTTATTAATTCTGAAAGTGAACTTTTGACTTCACGTATGGGTAGATTTGTGTGCAGTGTAGAAAAGTCAAAACATTTGATATTTTTTGCTTTTACATCTTTGATTTTAGATACAAACTTGGAAGAATTGCTAATACTCCAAAAACAATTTATTTTACTGTTTCTAGAAATTGCGTGACAGTATTTACGTAAATGATTCCTAATTGCATTCAAACACAATGTTCCTTCTTTTGATAATTGTTTTGTTGTACATTTTGCAGCACCGGCTATGAATCTAGATTTAAAATGGTTTTATGTAATTTGGGTTTCCAGTACAAAAGTGGAATAAAGGAGTCCTCTTCAGAAATTTTGATATTGAAATTCCTTTTCATCTCATCTTTATGTGTATCTATCAAATTATCAATGGGTTGTTTGTGTAATTTACATACGTCATTTCCTCTTATGTCTGAAATATTGCTTGTACCGAGTTCCTTTTTCAAAACATCCAGATAATATTGTTTGCAGATGATCTCAAGATTGTTCCCTGTCTTATCTATGTTAGTGACTGCAAAAATTTCTTGTAGTTCTTTGACTGCTTTTGAAACTTTAGGTTGTTTAGGATTAACCGTATTGAAATTCTTAATGTGGGATTTGTAACGATAAATTCTGTTTCTAAAGACTTTTTTTCAAGTTTGATATCCCTCCTTCAAATTTCTGAAATTCCATTTTTTCTTTCTTTGCCCATTTCATACAGTAGGAATCAAATGCACATGTATCCTGAAAAATACTGTCAATGTTCAACTTGGGACATATCTGAAATTTGTACCCTTTTTCATAATTTCTTTTAAACTTGAATTTTGTATAATATCCACATTACTTGTAAATACATGTTTGTGGTATGCATCAACAAAATCAGAATATTTACTGTTAGACATACAGTCACAATTTTGATTCGCTGCGATACCTTAAAGAGTAATTGAAGCCAGAAATTTCTTGTAATTCATGATGCTTTGTCCAATATTTATAGGAAATGATGGGGGTATCTTTTATTTTGCACTTCTTGGGAATCATGTTACCAGCAAATTTCAATTTCAAAAGGGACTGAGTGTTTAGGGAATCAATAATTTTGTGGTTGAAAGGAATGCTGCAAAACATTTGATCTATTTTTTTCTTATTAGAATCTGGTTTCCGAATAGTTGTTGTGTAATCGTACACAATTTCACAATTGTTTTGCGGAATTTGTGTTCTGAATCAGTACGACACAAATTTTCAATGATTTTTGCCATGTCTCGAAATGATAGTGCTTTATGAGCTGTATGAAATTGATCAATGCCATTGTGGCACCAGATGGCACATTGGTATTGTGCCCTTTTCACATGTTGGTCAAATGCATCCTCAGTAGGCGGTAGTTGAGTAGCTGATCGGTCTGTGGTGGAGGCAAGCATATATATCGTAGCTTGTCCAAAGTAGTTTTGTAATAAGTCCTTTTTCCTGTGTTGAGAGCTTTGCTACACAAAACCCAGGTATTGGGATTTTTAGATTGGCTTGGGGTGGCTTCTTGGATGACGGTTCCAGGTTCATGATTTTAGGTTCACGGTACAAAATTATCTAACCTGTAAATACATTAAAACGTGGGTGTTCTTACCAGGTCCAAACTTCATTTTAGAAAATAATCCGGTTCACCTTGTGTATATTATCAATCATGCAACACATTTTGACAATATGCACAGTCATTTTCAATAACACGGATAATGAGACAATCACATAGCAGAGTTAGAATCCGACATGGACTCTGGAATTCAAAGAAATGTGCCCAGATTTGTTCTTTCTGGTGCCTGTACAACACAACACATAAATTATAAAATCCTAATTTGAAGAGGACCCCATTTGCATAAATTTAATGATAGGGTTTCTAAATTGTATCCACTTCATATTTTTTCCCGGTAATATATATGCTAAATTTGCTCAAATTCCAACAATGCATTCTGCAGACAGCACTTTTGCACAAGCTAGCCAGACAGACAACCCATAATACAGCACATTATGTGTGATATAAATCTCTAGAATGGCTTTAAAAAAACCAACATTTGAAGCCTAATTTGCATACATGTAATGGTGTCCACTTCATATACTCCAGTAAATTTGGTATCAGTATTTTCCTGGGTATATAGTACCTTCATCATGAAACATTTACCCCCATTTTTGGTAATTTGGCAACTGCAGCAAAACAACATCAACAAATAGAGGTATTTCTATTGCAAAATAGGTGACAAAATCTAGCATATAATTATAAGAATAATGATGTTAATAAAATAATTTTTTTAAAGTTTCAGGCCTGTTGAAAGAGTAAGGTTAGTGCTACCATTTGATGAAATTTGGAGTGCTTATCTTTAAAATTAAGGCGGATATTAAAGAATAAGTGAAAAGTAGTCATTTTCCACAAAAAATAGAGGTTGTCATAGAAATGGGCGTATAAGCATACCAAAACACACCTTTCGGACTCCACAACCTAATTTTCTGTAAAGAGGAGATATGTGCACACATTTTGATATAGGTTGTGTTTTGTTATACCTTTGGTTGGGGTTGCACCTATTTTTAGGGCACTTTTGAAGCATTGCCGCTAGCCTATAATATTTCTGTGTTTCTTTCTTTAGCATTTTCTGTGTTCCTTTCTCTGTTTTCTTTATTTCGTTCCTTCTTGCATAGTTTCTTTCTTTTATCTGTTTCATAGCGTGACAGACAGGCCAGTCCAGACAGACAGACAGACAGACAGATAGACAGATAGATAGATCGATCGATCGATCGATCAATAGATAGATAGATAGATAGATAGATAGATAGATAGATAGATAGATAGATAGATAGATAGATAGATAGATAGATAGATAGATAGATAGATAGATAGATAGATAGATAGATAGATAGATAGATAGATAGATAGATAGATAGATAGATAGATAGATAGATAGATAGATAGATAGATAGATAGATAGATAGATAGATAGATAGATAGATAGATCAGTACAGAGAATAAGGCGCTGATTTGCAATGCTGCATCAGTTCCAATAGGTTTACAACAATAAGTAAATTTCCAAATTATTGTAATAGAAAATATTTTGTGGTTACATTAAATTTTTATTTTTTGAAAATAATGTAAGATGTACAAAATACGTGTTGATAGATACATTTTCCTGTGGTCTTCATGGCATGTGCATACAAGTAATATCTTCATCTTATGTATCGTGCTACTTAATCACCTGTTGACAAAGACTACAATTATAGTTTTCTGCTGATACGTTATTTTATTGACCCATTTTGGCCTTCAGATTACGAAGAGTACATCGAAAAAAACGCTTCAAATTGAATATTTTTCCGTTTCCAGAAACGATATAAAAGAAGCATATGTTTTATCAGTGTTCATTTCATAAGTTGTTGGATGGTGGTTTCAATATATTTGATTTTTTTTCAAACCACAATTTGCTTTTTTTTCTATCAAATATGTAAAAAAGAAAGATGATCTACTGCCGTCTCCCAGTATGACTGCACGTAGTGTATGTTATGTTTCTTTGACAATGAGTTTATAACCCCCCCCCCCAAAAAAAAAAAAATCTTTGTACAGCTTCAATTTTATCTTGATACTTTCCCCCTCAGACTTCTGTGCCATGTCAAAATAGGAATAGCCATTTATCAAAAAGTTCGAAGGATACACAATAGCCAATTCTCTGCACTTCTAACTCATAGTTTTAATATTACATGCGGCTCTTTATGCTTGTTCCGCTAACGTCTCCACATATTTAATCCATGCCAATCTAGACGAAAATAAAACGCTTAAGCATTTACAATAGGGGACGACATTAACTTCTCCATCATTAAGATAGCTTTTGTCGTTCTTTTATGTAATGGGGATGGTTCCTGAGAACCGTGATATTTTGCTTTGATAGATTTAATTCCAGGTCAATTTCTGAGCAAAATTTTGCTAAAGCACCTAAACGTCTTCTGGAATCTTCCTTTATGGTCATTTATCAATATATAGTCATCTTCATATAACAACAAAAGTATACCAGATGTTTTGTTAGCAAAAATACCTTTGCAACTTGATCTTTTGCATTTGTTACAGAATTCCTTATGATACAAAATCAACAACAAAACAGGTTTATCATGCACTCTTGCCTTGTTCCTACTTGAAAAGTGAGGAAATCGATAGACCATTAGGTGTGAGTACCCATCACCTAAGCTGACTATCCATAAATTGGATGACCTATACAAATTTGCCATGTACTCCTTGGTTTACCAACTGAAGCCAGAAATATGCATATTGAGTATGCTATTAAATGCCTTTGTGGAGTCAATGAAGGCACAGTAAACAGGTCCTTGTGGTTTTACACAGATATGTTGAACAAGTCGCACATAAATTAAGAATACTTTCAGCCGTTGATCTCCGAGATCTACTGTTATCTTGAACTTCAACCAATTCCTCTTCTGATTCTGCCCAAGATGTAAACCTATTTACATATATATATATATATATATATATATATATATATATATATATATATGTATATGTATATGTATATGTATATGTATATGTATATATATATATATATATATATATATATATATATATATATATATATATGTGTGTGTGTGTGTGCGTAAAGCAATACCATATAACACAAAGTATTATACGTCTGGAATTGTTCTTATCTTTTGCTGTTTTTTAATTGTTTTGAGGGGTTATAATCGCGTCACACCACATGTTTCCCAACTCCAAAGATTTCATCAAACAGTGCAGAAATATATGATGTTATCTGATCAATGCTCTCATTAATTATTTCATAAACCACCGCATTTGGGCCACTGGCTTTTCTTTAGGAAAACTCAATACACCTTTCTTATGTCTTCCTCTGTTATTGCATAATGCCTTAGGGTTATTTTCTTTTAATTCGCTGCAGTTATTATTATCTGGCAACGATTGCTCCACAAAACTAAAAACAGTCTGGATTAAGTTTGACGTCATTGATAACAAGGCTTGGCTTGGTTTGGTAATTGCCATATTACGTACCACGTTGTGTGTGGGGTGGGGTGGGAGTGTTTTGTTTGTTTGCATTGTTCTTGGGAGAATGCCGCGTTATTCGCTGATGTACGGTGCAGTCAATAAAGTTCATTTCACAGAAGTGACTCAAAATAATCATTCTAGTTTTCAGGAGTGATACCCGACTTTTTCTTCTTTTCCTGTTTTTTCCTTTCTTTTGTTTGTGTTTGCTTTTGTGGTTTTCCATTTTTTTGTTTGTTTTGTTTCCTTTATTTGTTATTTCCTTTTAATGTCTTAACAAATTTCCATAACTAATTTTGCAATACGCAAACATGTCTTACATTTTCGAAACAACTCAGATGTATATAACGTCATCCTATAAACACAAATACACTCGAACCCCGACTTTGCGCTCAGATGTTCCTTAAGATCTGTTAAGGCCTTTGAGACTCTAATCTCCTCATTTTTATCTGTGTCTTTCATCTAAAGCATCGAATCATCTTCAACTCTCCCCTCTAGAAATACTTTTGACCTATTCATACCAATAATTGGCGTCACTTTCACGTACTCCGCAAAAGACTGGAATATTTTTACAAGAATAGATCCAGTCTCGTTTGTTGGGTTACGCAATCGCAAATAGCCAAGTATGTGAGAGGTAGCTTGACCACTCAAAGCTTGACAATCTCCCGGTTTGTGGTGACTATTTAGACAACTTTATTGATTTCATAGTCACAAGAACCGGAGTGCAGAAAAATTACGTGTGCGGGCCAAGGTAATTCCATTGATTTGTACAAATCTGCTGTGGCAGTTTTACTCATTCATAATTAAGAGGACCAACCCTCTCTGGAACGGGTACCTCCGTGCAGTGGACAATTTTTATCAGTCGCAAGGGCGATATAAGAGAGGTGTCATTGTATACGTAAACCTTGGAATTGTGTGTATATCTGAGTCTAAACTTTGGATGATATTCAAGGATAAATATTCGAAATGTCTGTGCTTGGCATGATTTCAAGTGCTGCAAGCTTTTTTTTTTTTGGTAGGATTTATCAGACTGCATGCGGGTAGGCCTGTGCTTGATGCTTACATTAAATGCGATCTTAATTGGAAAGACCAGTATGCCATGAAACTGGGTAAGGAACACTTGCGATATCATAATTCAAACCCCTCCTGATTGTTCACTGATAAGTGTGAAGTATTGAATTATTCGTGTTTCTTTATTGGTGTATGAAGATAATAGAGTTATTATCCCAGATTCGCTGGGTGCATGGTTTTCAACGAACCCTAGATGCTTTGTAGATTTACTGTGATAACTTTAAGTTCATGGTTCAGTTTAAGAAGACTGGAATTATAATATTCAGCAAAAGCAAGCTACCTGCTGATAATGATGGCTTTAGATATAGCGGCATTGAACATTAAATATAATATCAATATCAATATTTGGATGCCATTATGATTTCCAACAGGAGATTTTCTAAGTGCAAAAACGATCTTTTTTGACAAGGCTCGTAAAGCTATGTTTACTTTATCAAAATTGTGCATTATTTCGGTTTGGCTATGAACAAACAAGTACAACTATTTGACGGTGTCGGGTTGTCGTTTGTGCTGTTTGGTTGTGAGGTATAAAAAATTGGGGCATTGAGCTTGGTGAAAAAGTACAGCGTAAATTTTCAAAGTAGATATTGAACTATTCTATGCAAAATTTTGTTTTGCATGCGAGCAGCCGTGTTGCACAACCTCAAGCCTGGTTAAAAGTAGAATTCCAGGTTATAGGCATAACTTAGCGACAGGTAAAAATACTAAACTGTCCACAACATTGTATTATGTCTATAAAAAACAATGATAGCGAGGGTAAACATACTGTTGACCAAAATTTGTACGTCAGACCCTGAATGAGTGTGGAACGACTGATCTGTGGTTGTAGGCTGAAATTTGGAATGACAAGTGATTAACTAAATGCGTAAAACAAAGGTATATATATATATACACACATGGTGTGATCAGATTTTTGAGACAAAAAAACGCTTAAATCATGGGTTTTATACGACAGATTCGGTTTGGAAAAGTACCATATTTATATATATATATATATATATATATATCTTTATATCCAGGCAGATTGGGTTTGGAAAAGTACCCTGGAATATATCATGGAAATTTAAAAACAAAATATTGTGTAAATTAAGGACTTTGTATCATAAGTTACCTGCCTATTAAAACGGCACTACTTTGAAATACCATTTAATCAGCGATATGATAATAATAATAATAATAATAATAATAATAATAATAATAATGATAATGATAATGATAATGAGAATGACAATGACAATGATAATGATAATAATAATAATAATAATAATAATAATAATAATAATAATAATAATAATAACAATAATGATAATAATGAGGGTAATAATAATAATAATAATAATAATAATAATAATAATAATAATAATAATAATAATAATGATAATGATAATAATAATAATAATAATAATAATAATAACAACAACAACAACAACAACAACAATAATAATAATAATAATAATAATAACAACAACAACAACAACAACAACAATAATAATAATAATGATAACAACAACAACAATGGTGATGAGTTTCACTTTGTAATGAAATATATTTTGCTGGAAGATATTGGGAAGAAAATTATGCCTGTATGTTACCGGAGAAATTTCAATGTTTTGAAATTAAGGAACTGATGTCCGCAAGAAAAAAAATGTTTTCCATAAGATAAGCAAGTTTTTATATGAAAAGTTTGAGCTGCTTCAAATTAGTCCTCCCATATTGTTTTCAGTGTTATTTGTTTAACATTTGTAATTAATTACCATAATCACCCAAAACTAGTTTGTTAATGCCTTTTAAAACATTATATTGCTTACGCTCTTTGAAAAGAAATTGAGTTTTGAATATGCCGCCATTGCAACAATGTACTTGTACGTTTTTGGCCGCCTACACCTCGAAAGGTCACTCCGTTGTACCATGTACACATCCGTCCACGTATATTTTGATTACGCCTTTGTACACATTCTAATGCTTACGTTCAGTGCATAAAGATACGAATTAGAAGTTTCGGACAAATAAAGTTTTGTCTCGGATTAGTTGAAATGTGATGTTCATATCTGAAGAATTCGTGAAAAGGCTAGAAAACTTTTCGAGGTTAAGTACAGACTGTGATGCACTCCCTGGACGTCCCGTATATTCATTGATATTGCCAAGCACAATATATGCTGCCTGGTTTTAAAAAAAGGAAACTAGCTTGTCTAACTTGGCCAAAAGAAGACAAAACTTTTAACCGACTTTGTTCTCCAATTGATCAATGGATTACCCCTGGCTTATTTATCTGAGGTGTTACTTTACATTGAAGTACTGTCTACGGTAAACCGACGCTTCCCTTAATTTAAGCCTGCAACTGAACGTTTGGCATGTCATCCATCCATCACATCAACGAGTTAACTGTGGGAAAACAAAACTAATCCATAAATATAAAGCAGGCAACACAGTGGACAAGTTAAAAGTCGTCTCAAAAATGCGCTTTAATATGTGGTCATGTTCCCGATCAATATTCTCACGACGAGACCTCCGAACATTTTACACGCTCGGTTGAGACTTGATGTATCTCGATTAAATACACATT
Source organism: Hermodice carunculata (assembly GCA_964020975.1). NCBI lineage: Eukaryota > Metazoa > Annelida > Polychaeta > Eunicida > Amphinomidae > Hermodice > Hermodice carunculata. Next base: position 721,656 of record CAXHWN010001829.1, on the reverse strand, counting down.
TCTATAAAATGAGTGTCAAAGAGCCTGCAACTTTTTCAAATGACTTTTTGCATACAGCTGATCGCGTTTTGGCACGGATAGCACATTGCTGCTCGCTTACTGATTGTAAATATTAGGCATGGCGAGGGGAGCATCTCTGAGCCGCCTAACACTGAAGTCGCACATACTGTGCACTTGTTCATATCAAAGACAAGAAGATTTACCTTTTCGTTCATGTAGGTAAGTCCTGGAACCTTTGTGATGCGTTCAATTCTTGTGGCATAAGTTCATTCGAAGTTGCAGCAACTGTTTCGCCCTTGTATATAACGTTTTTGTCTCTCTGTGTCAGGAAAGCCTCTATTTTGATATATTTTGATTTAAAGATATTGTCCTGAACAAAACAATTTGTTTGCACTAAAACTGCAAAGATTTTGCGCAAATACACCTGTATGTTAAATGTACAAATACTTTTGCACATAAGTCTTATAGTTTTCAATATACGAATAATGATGGATTGAATGTTGATACCCTGTGTTCTGCACTCATGTTCCATATGAATCGCTTTCAAATACCAAACAGTGCAAAAGTTGTTAATGGTCATCAGCGAACGATGTGTTTTATCAAGCAACAGACCCATGTCTATCTAAAAATTACTAACTGAATTATTATCTGCCGATAAATAAGTATTCCATGTGCCATTCACAACTGACGAGCTTTGATCAAGTGTAGAGTTTGCATTCGTGGACTTAAACACAGTGAAAAATGCTTGTAATTTACCGTACAGTCTTTTAAGATGATGTTACCATATGCACATGCATCAATTATCCGAGCTCCACTTGATTGAGGACTTTTGGTGAGTAGCTTGTTAGCTATTGATTAATTAAAAACAAAATAGACACAGTACAACGGAGCTGGGTACCGTAAGCCACGCTCAGCGGACGTTTACGGACATGCACTGCTTGCCGATACTAGTCTATATTTAAAAGCCAAGTCCATCTATATTTATTTTTTCCTAACATATACCCCGCCGCAGTTTGCTTATTCCCGAATATCCACCGGTCTCAGCAATGATGCGAAAAGAACTACCCTTAAAACCACCCGTCTTATTTTTTTTTTTATACAAACATTGATGATGATGATGATGACGACGACGACGACGATGACGATGACGATGATGATGATGATGATGATGATGATGATGATGATGATGATGATGATGATGATGATGATGATGATGATGATGATGATGATGATGATGGTGGTGGTGGTGGTGGTGGTGGTGATGGTGGTGGTGGCGGTGGTGGAGGTGGTAAAAAGGAGAAGAATTGTTCATAGGTATCTATAGCCCGATTACCGTTATACTTATATCATCCCCGCTGAGCTTGATGCAGAGCCACATGGCAATTGGATATGCTCTTTGCTTTCCGAGAGTGAATACACATCGCATGTGCAAGTTGGTGATAAGGTTCGATCAGCATTTTCTCATTCCAAGCACTCAAGAGCTAGCCATGGCAGCTGCATACAACCGTAGCGAATATATATATATATATATATATATATATATATATATATATATATATATATATATATATATATATATATATATGCTGATACACCCGGTGACAAAAATCCTGACCAAGCGGCCTTGATACACACCATGCACTGCACGTTACTTGGCTGTTATTTTCTTTAGAATACAAAATAAATATAACACATGTTACCCAGGAGGTGTCCCCGTGTCGGCTGTTAGTGTGACTAGATATGATCAAAGCTCATTAAAGAGGAACGAATGTGACAAACCTATCGGGATTTCACGGTGTGGATTACATCACTGAATATGCCATAACGTGGATTGGAATTAAAAAGAAAGAAAGTTGTAGTCAATACTCCACATCTGGATTAATTCTAAATTCGCCTACAGGTGGTGCTGTCCACCTTGCTCATTGTTGACCGCCCACATCTTGTGGTCACTTTCCACGAGCCTCACTTTTTCTCCATAGATTTACATGGAGAATTAGCACATATAAATTTTACCTCCCTATATGTTGTCAAATAAGCATTAAACTTTCGTTTTAACACACTTGGGTGTATGTAAAAGATAACAATATGTACCTGAGTTAGATTAGAAGATGATAATTTCAAAAAAAAATCATCCTCATACGCACGGTGAAACTTCCAGGTTCACTGTAATGTAATGGGCTTTGCTGACCCACCTGACCTCAAATAGCATGGGTGGCTAGGTGCGACAAGCATGCACCATGCGGACAAAAGGCCGTGTGTCAAAAAAATTAAACCAACCCAAAATTTACCAGTGGAATAGCATGCAGAAAAGAATGGTTATCTGTTTTGTCAAAGTACAAGGTAGTACCTAACGTGATAACAGTAATGCTGGTCTCTAATTCAGATATTGTTTTAGCAAGTTTGCATGGATGTGCAAGTTGGTTTTTTTTTTTTTTTGGTTTTTTTTTCACTTATAAATAGTTATTTCAATGTAATCATTACAACAGACTGTATTTTGTATCTGTTTTGTCTCCAAATGTTGATACATGTATATATATATATATATATATATATATATATATATATATATATATATATATATATATATATATATATATACATATATATATATATACATACATATATAGTGTCTGATAATCATTCAGGCGGAACTGGATACGAACAGAGTACATCCACAATGGACCCGTGCTACGGAAGCCTCTGGTGAAGAAATCGCCTGCGCCATTTAACATTACTATTGTAAAAGGGTCGGTACATATGGTGGTCACACGGGGATTTGTCAACTATATTTTGCACAATCCTGTGTCTCGGGCATTCCGGAAATGGGTGAAGGACACCGGCTACCCTGATGAGACTTACTTTGCATCTTTAAATCATAACCCACGGCTTGGTGCTCCAGGAGCATACAAAGGTAAGGTTCCTGCGGGGGGGGGGGGGGGGGGGGGCAACGGCAGGGATTGTGCAAGTAAACTAGGGAAACCCGCAGCTTTATTTTTTTAAATGTATTATCCGGTGATAATTGGTTGAAACACATTTCATTTGAAGCAAACACAAACAAAAAAAAAAAAAAAAGGTGGAAAATATTCTGGGGAACCTCCAAAACTCGTGAATACGGCCTCGATCAGTACAGGTGTCACAGTAAAATTCTACTGCTGAATATTTCAAGCAAGTCGACGGAGCTGCACCCCATGCGTATTGTAACCTGCTTGACATGTTAACTTTGTTGGTACGCTTTGTCTGAGAGGAAAATGATAATATGGGTAATGCGGGTTATGCATGATAAGTATACTGTACAACCACTGCAGTAAAGACAAAGACATTCCATTTCCAGATACTTCTGTTTTAATCTGCTTCAAGTATTTCCTCTTTTTATCGAAAAATATAAACTTTCAATACGCTGTAGTCACTCTATAATAATTTCCACGAGATAGTACCTTGATTTATGAAGAATATAGGTACAATTTGGAAGAAATTTTGAAGGGACAGTCCAAAAATGTACTTGCTTGCCAGGCAGGAACCAAAGAGGCAGGGCACGCTAGCTTTCCCACCAATATTGATCCACGTGGCCAGACTACCATAGGGGTTGGCAGGGGTTAATTATAAATTGGCTTTCATCTGGTATTTTATGCTTAAATCCTTACATATGCCTAAACCACAATTATGCAGATTAATGGTATGCCAACTTCTACATGACGTACAGGTTTGGTGAACAGGATAGTACCAAGTTACCAAGTAGAAGCAATCCAACCGGTTTGGTTTTAAAAATATTGTATTACATGAAAAAACAATTGGCCGACAGGCTCACAAGCCTATATTAGGGCCTCTTGTACATATATGACAATACAAGCGATGACATTTCGGAACACCATTACACAGATACATTTGTACATTGAACACAGAGGGCCACGAATGATGGATAAGGGTAAAAGGAGTTGGTATGTACGAACACCATAATGCCTAATTTAGTGAATTACTAGCCGTGTTATATATACCACTCATAATTTAAATTTTCCAGTATCCTTGATGTAATTATGAACTGCTTCAAAAATTTCTATGTTTTGAATCTTTGTATTTCTTTCAATAGCAAATAACAGAGTACGAATATTGAAATTCCCCAAAAGTATTATTTTCGAATGTAGTTCGCTTCTCAATACAGTGCATTTGCTACTTACGAAAAAGAAACAGGTTTGTCTGTCCGGCAAATCTATCCCAGGTACTCCCCCATTCTTGTATTCTTTCACATAGGAGTATTTCTGTATAAGGTCACATCAAAGTGCTGAGAGGGTGAGGGTGCAAAGAGTGGCGGGCCCTCATGCAGTACATAACACATATAATGAACTGAACCTGGTAGCCCCTTAACTTTCATAAGCTTATAAGAGTACATGTAATCATAGATCTTGGCACATCAAATACACATTATAAGTGAACACAAAGTGATGTTCACCTAGAACATTAATTTGTAACAAAAATGAACACTTGGCTGGAAGTACCGACATGTTTCTTCAGGATTCAGGATTCACATCTATTCATTAGACATATATATACATATACATAAGATCAGCAGATACAAATGTCAGATATATGGTTTTACGTAATACAAAAGAAAGAAGTGTACAAAATTGATTTTACCAAAATTTCAGGATATATATATGCAAATACATAGTCAGGACGACCCAGCTAAGGATGTAAACATCCGCTATCGCTGTGGCCACCTGTGTTAGTTTGACTGGTAATTTACACCTGATTTCAGTTGATAATTATGACAAGTTTTAACAAGATTGTAATTTTTAAAAAAAGCACAATAAGTGATGGCCGCTGCTGAAACAAGAGCCTGTTCAAACAACAAGTAATACTGATAAAGACTCTGAGAGCCAGTCATAAGGAAAGGCTAGATGGACGGGCACAGCCCCAGGCTGTCGAAATATAAGTGATACATGCACACTGCAAAGACACAAACTTATTTACAAACAACCTAGATGTTGTTACAGAACCTTAGTAAGCATTATTCTTATATGTTCTTTCGAATGTAGTATGAATCGTTGCTTTTTAATATCTGTGCCCCCTTTTTAATTCAATTTCTTGCGACAACTCAGTTTGTTAAAGTTCAATTGGCATATTGTCCCACAATTTTGCGGTTGAAGGGAAAATGAACCGTCATAAGGTTTTTGTGTTATTGTTTAAAAGAGGGAATTTAGAATGCTAACTGACGTTATATCTTCTTGTATTCTAAGCACATCGCATCATTCTCGAGTCGGCTCTGTTTCTGAAAACAAATTATACAGATAACTCGATGCGTTGTATTTTTACTCTCCGATGTGAAACAACTTAATGCTTTGCCATGTGGACAGCCAGTATTTCCCGGCCTGTTTCTCTTTAAGTATGACCGGGACTGGTTAAGTACCGTTACCTTGTCATTGCAAGGTCTGCTGCTTTCGATTGCACGTTTTAAAACTCGATGTCATTGGCACGAGACCAAATATTGATTTACTATACTCAAATATTAGACGTATGAGAGAAATATGCAAAATCTCAATGGAACATCTGTTGCGTTTAATTTGTGCACCAGGTGTATGAAACTCTTGAGAAGTCATTGTTAGACAGATATCATCAAACAAATCGAGGTGCAACGCTGTGTAAATAAGGAGACGGACCCTTGGGAAATGATAAAACAGAAATTTTCAAAGAGAAACATTACATATCTCAAAGAGCCTGAGAATTTGAAAAAACAGGTGTTATCTTATGGAAAGAAATATCATCAAAGTGTTAAATACAATTTTGGCTCAGTTTAGTTCCATTTCCAATGTCTGCATACGTAGTTTTGCTCATAATAATTGGCGGGGTCGTTTTGTCCCCCGCCACCGAAGGTGGCATGGGGGGATATACAGTTAGTGAGGATAGGGGCCGTGTCCGCGTGTCCGTCCGTCCGTTCGGGATCATATCTCTAGAACCCTAAGAGATAGAGCAATGAAAGTTGTACCAGAGATGCATCAAACCACGGGCATGTGCACATGTATTGTTTTTGACGTTGACCTATTTTAAAGGTCACAGGGCCCAATAGCATATCAATTGTCCGTCCGTCCGTCCGTCCGTCCATCTGTCGGGGAGCACACCTCCGGAGTCCTTAGAGATAGATAATGAAATTTGTACCAGAGATGCAATCATACCACGGGCATGTGCGCTGTGTATTGTTTTTGATCTTGAAAACATGGCCCAGGGATATAGCCATTTTCGTGTGTCTGGCAGCATATCTGTAGAACCCTTAGAGATAGAATAATGAAATTTATGCCAGAGATGCATCATACCAAGGCCATGTGGGAAATGTATTGCTTTTGGCCTTGACATATTTTCAAGGTCACAAGGCCCAAGAACATGTCAAGTTTTGTGCATCCAGACATGCTGTATACATTGTATAGCTTTCGTCTGTATATTGTGATAGGGAAGATAGATTCTTTGGATCACTGTGGACTTGTCAGACTCTGATGGAGGTAGTTTTAATGAAAATAGCGTTCAGAGAAAGGATTACCTTCGGCGGTCACAATTTGTCCCCTCAATTCTGCATTTTCTTTTCTTATTTGAAACTTCCCAGTAGAATACTTCACATACAATTTCCTTATTGTTGTTTATGACATGAAACAACACTTTCTGACGTGCACTTTGGGGCAAGTTCTGGTGACAGAGACCGCTGTACTGTGCGTCACTCAGACGGCCATTAAATAATTACTTCAAAAATGTCCTAACAAGTTTCACAATGACACGACGAAGCTGCTTTTTAATAGGGATGTGGTCCACTAGAATATGCAACTCTGAAAAAATGGCGACGCTGAGTTGGATCCTTGTTGAGATATTATGGTAATGACGTCCCCTTGTGCCCAACTGAGACGTCCTTGAAGATAAATATTTTAAAGTTTCTAAAAGTTTATCAATACAAAGAGGAAGCAGGTTTTTATTTCGAACCTGGTCCATTATAAGATGCATCTCTAGCCAACATTTGTCTGTGGTCAACATTTTTTTGAGATATTGCGGTAACGTCGTCAGGGTTGGCGCCACGCAGACGCCTTCAAATAAATACATTAGAAGTTCCATTAAAAAAAGGTTTAAAAAGAAGCAGAGGAAGCTGATTTTCAATAGGAACCTGGTCCATTATAAGGTCCTTCTGTGACAAAAATTTGGTACAGCTACGTAAACATACTTTTGGGAGATATCGCGGTATCGTGGACAAGAAGGACGGACGGAAGGACGGACGAATGGACGAACGACGCCGGGGAACGACAATACCATCTGGCACTCTATGTGCCCAGGGTAAAACTACTTCTCTTAAAACGGTGCTGTTATTTTTTTATTTTTATTTTTTTTTTTAATTATTTTTTTTAATGATGAATTTTGTGCTTTTGCTTTTGTAGTAGTTGACGTCTCTAGAACCGCAACACATTGGATTCATGCCTTTGCTTGGATTTTGTGAAAGTTGTGGGTGGTTAGCACCCGGGAGGGGGGGGGGGGGCACATACTCAACGTCAGGGTGGGTGTGAACCCCGGTCTTTTTTTTAAAGGAGGATCACGCCGCTCTCCATTATCACCACACCCAATGGGTTGTGGTTGCCCAATATTCACGATAGGTGGAGCCACTGGATTATGTGCTTCAGGTACAGCATTCGATGGATTACTTTCTGGTGCTGGAAACTGATGATACACTGGATGAACCCTATCAGCCTGTGGTTGTTGCACATTTGGTGTAGGTTGATGGAGCATAAACTACTGCAAATTCCTTAAATGAGTGTTTGTGGTTGTGATGCAACATTCCTGTTATGCTGTGCAGCTGAATTGGCAGTAGAAGCTGTAAAGGCTTGTCTGGGGGTACCATTTCTTACACTTGTAATGTGTTGAAAGGAGTGCTGCATTGGTGCATCTTGATTGTTACCCCTCTCCTAATCCAGCTGTGTACATTTAGGGGGCCTTTTCTAATCCTGGGAGTAATGAAAACAGGACCTTTCCCGCGGCACATACCTGGTAAAATCCTACATGGAAGCCCCCCCCCCCCCGCCCCCCGGGGTGGGGTGGGGGAGGATAGCATTTTGTTATTCCTTGATGTTGAAAATTTTACATGCTTTTGGCAGGAGTCAACGATATTACGAGCTAAACCGTCAGCAGAGAGACAACACCAAAAGCGAAAGCACATCTTTTTAGTCTTGACGGGGATATCCCTTGGGTAGGTCTATCCAGAGCGCGCGCACACACACACACACACACACACACACACACACACACACACACACACACAATGTCTGGTCTGTGGGTGCAGTGAGCTGAGTACACCACTGTTTGAAGCGCCGTGTCTTTATTTCGTATTTGGTCATTTATTCATTGTTTAATTTGGCCACTTTACGTTGCAGGTGAGCCCGAAACTGATGCTATCAAGAAGCCGTTCCTGGCACGGTACAAAGAATGGTATGACTCACGGAAGTGTAAGGGCAAACTTGTGCGCAGTGTCTGTAACTTTGGACTCGGGGACCTGTGGAAGTTTACATCCAGAAAGGAATTGTTTGTCAACAAATTCGACATCAAAAGGGAACCACTTGCATTGACCTGTATGGAGGAGTTGCTGTACAATAGAACTAGAGACGAGTTTTCTGGACGCAGGGTTTTTAATGATACTTACTACAGACATTTATCATTCGCTGTCAATCATGTATAAAATACAGAACCCACAGCAAGAGTTTGCCGAAATAAAAAAAAAAGAACTTGGAAAAGTGATCAAAGATACAACACTAAATTTGGGAAAGTAAATAGAAAAAGATAGACGAGGGGCAACGATTTGAAGTAAAGGTAGATGGAATTATGAATGAGAGGAAACAACAAAATACTTATTTAACCTTGAAAAGAGACATTGCAACAAAAAAGTTATTATAAATCTGAAAGCTAGAAACAGAACATTAACAGAACCAAAGGAAATACTGCAAGACGAAAAAAGAATATTGTCGCCTATACTCGATATTTTCAATCTCTGGTGAAGAAAATATGGATATACCAGAATCATTTTCAAAGTTTTTACCTCACAATCAAGCGGGTATTCTAAAAGTTTTGGAAGATCAGAAAGAAAATTGAGAAGGAAAAAATTACAGAAATATAATAATTAAAAACCTTAAACGTGCCCTTTACAACAAATCACCGGGATCTGATGGTTTTCCTCGGAGAATTTAAAAAAAAAAAACGTCTTGGACAGATTGTAAGAGATTACTTTTAGAAGCTTTGAATACAGCTTGCTGGGAAGACTTTTACTAGTCACACAAAGACATTGTATAATTAGGATCCCTACCCCCCCCCCCCAAAAAAAAAAAGAAGAAGATCTACCAGAACTGAAGAATTGGCGCTCCATTTCCTTACGGAATCACGACTACAAGTTACCACTAAAATGGATAGCTTTTAGAATGAAAACAAGTTTAACAGTCTGTAATTCATGAACACCAAACAAGAGTCTTTAAATAAAGTGATATTGTAGAACATATCTTAAAAGAATACTCAATAGGATTGAGCATACCGTACAATAAAATATCCCAGCCTTATTAGTTCTGATTCGGTTTGAGAAAGCTTTTGATTATATGGAGTGGAATTTTATTGAACAATGTTTGGAATATTTTATTTTTTGGTGACTCATGCCAAAAATTGGATCAAGATTGTTTATATAGAAATTCAAAGTTGTGTCATGAATAACGGTTAGACCTCTTAAACTTTTACTGTAACACTTGGCGTGAGACAGGGGTGTCCTATCTCTCCTTGGCTCTTCATTATTAGTGCAGAACTTTTAAGGTTGATTAAACGAAATGATGACCAAGTTAATGCTATCAAAATCATATTACGTGAGTACGAAATCTCTCAATATGCTGACGATCTATCCTCTAACCCGATTGCTAATGGGACCAAAATGAGATTAAAATTGACGAAGTTATGGCTATAAGAATGTTTCAAATGGTAAAATGATATTGACTTTTAGAGGTCACATGTAATTCGCAAAATGGGCATGCTGCATGACATGCAATTGGAGTTCAACATGATCAAAATTGGATGAAAATTGATCAAGTGATGGTTAGCTGAAAATCCCAAGGGACAAAATGACCTCAATTTTGAACCTTTAGAAGCCACATTATAAAAATTACATTCCCGGCATTTCCTTACTGCTGGTTGATTTAAGTCCCCGATTCTGGAAATAAATGGATTTGGTCGAGTGATATGTGCGTTCCCCATTACAGTTCGGAGACTGGTGCCAAAGGTTGCAAGTTAGAGTCTCGCTCGTTCCAATTATAAAAATTATAAACAAAAATTAAAATAACCAAGAGTTATAATTTTACATTGCAGTTCGTTTCGTAGAATTGCATTCTAAACACATTCGAAGAAAAGGTGAAAGGCAGTTTCCCAATTAGCTCCACATGAGCATGAAGGAGACTCTACAACTCCAATTATATACAGATCATTGTTTAGCTTGCTACAGCCTATTCTCATTCTTGAGTGGATTATTGTATTTATGTCTTTTTGCCCAGAACCACTTCCTAGTAGTCAATATCCTATTCCGCAGTTCGAACTCTTTACTCTCCATAAGCTAACCTGTCCCTGTCTAACCTGTATACATATGGAATTACTATTGTCTATATTGCACACGTTCCTCTGTAAAATTTTGACATAGGCTGTATCAGCCCAAATAAATTAAAGGGTCTTCAGCGGGTAACTACTCAACATGTTTCGGAGCCTTTTACCCGTACATGTCTCTCTGAGTAGCGGCTCCTTGTCTAAGCTAAATATTCAGCAAAGACAACCCACATAATAAAGAATAAATAAGAACGTGGCAAATGATGAAATAGCTAAATACGTGAAGTTTTGCTTATAAATGCAGAGCTTCGTTATGAAAGAAGAACCCCTGTCAAACAAACCATAATTACTAAATTTGTATAGTACAGGTTCAGATAAGAACAATTTGACTTACCCCTGAACCAATATGTACCCTTTCTAGCTGGACAGTTTATCCTAGTTAAACCACCCGCCAGTGTTTAACTGAAGTGGAAACAAGCTGGGGCCTTATATTCAGTCCCAGTGATAGTAAAATAAACAGTTGCAACTAGACCACCTGTACAAACCAAGGGAAATCCCAACAAGGACTGTAACAATGTACATCCTGCACCAGAAATGTAAAACAAACTCTGTGATGACACCTACCCCCCAAACAATTAAGCTCTATTTAACTGCCAACTCTGAGTCAATGTATCAACTTAATGTGTCAGGTTTGTGACATTTAAGAAAATACTGTCAATTTTGAGTAAATGTGCATTTAGGCATGTCAGAAAAGAATGAAAGTCATTAGCATTTATGTCAAAAAACATGTTATCAAAACAATTTTTCTTAACAGGATTTTGAGTACAATTAGGCAAGCTTGTAACTTATGGCAATTTACCTATCTCCAAAGTAATACAACTCGTTACGCTTTGGACTGTTCCTGTTTATTTCCCGTTTAGAGTGGTTAATATCCTCGGTGATCCTAAATGATCGGGGTAATAAATTCCATTCACGAATGGTTGATGGGAAGAAGGAATTATTAAAGTGGTTTTCGTTGACTCTATGGCTCTTATTTGCTTTGTCAGGGCTGAAACGGTTCCTGGCTGTAATCTGAAGACTTTATGTATGGAAATATAATCATACAAAGTTTTTAGCTTTCCGTGTAATATTTTTCAAAAGAAATGTCAGGAGAGAGAGAGAGAGAGAGAGAGAGGAGAGAGAGAGAGAGAGAGAGAGAGAGAGAGGAGAGAGAGAGAGAGAGAGAGAGAGAGAGAGAGAGAGAGAGAGAGAGAGAGAGAGAGAGAGAGAGAGAGAGAGAGAGAGAGAGAGAGAGAGAGAGAGAGAGAGAGAGTTCTATTCCCCAATTCATATTTTTATCTCTTTCTGTGCGGAATAGGTAAAAAACTTTTCTCGATGCGTTTAGGCCCCAAGCGCTCCCATGAAAGCCGTTGACCTGCAACATTATATTCTATGTAACTGCAGGCGTGCTGGTACTTGAATGAGTAGTGTTTATAGAAGGAACATAATGCAACAACATCATTATATGCAGTTTAACATTTTCAGTGTCAAGTTTTGTTTTCAAGTTCCGAGTCAACAGATTTTATGCGCACGCTTTGGAGGCAATGCTGAGAGAATCTGTCATTATATGTTCGGATGAAGGCATGTTCGTACGGCAGTAAAAATAATTTCACAAGGAATATGAACTTAGCATCATTATTTAATTTGAGACCAGTAGTTCGACTTTAGTAGTCAGTTGGCATTGAAAGAGTTAAGTAGTTTGAAGTCGCCGTTACCATTGGGAGAGTAAATGTCAGGAAATGTCATTGATTACTTTGTAAGTCAATTAAGGTTCCTTTCCGAACCCCCCCCCCCGATTCATTTTATTTTAGTTTGGAATGTTTCTTCAAAAAGTCATGCTCCGATGATTGATTGATTGAATTATTAGTCTGTTTATTTATTTATCTATTTATTTATGTATTTATTTATTTATCTGTCTGTCTGCCTGTCTGTCTCTCTGCCTATTTATTTATTTATTTATTTATTTATTTATTTATTTATTTATTTATTTATTTATTATTTATTTATTTATTTATTTATCTATCTACTTATTTGAATACTTGGGATTGTGGGGTGGGGGTCCTGAAACTGGTATCGTAACAAGTCCAGGTACTTATTTTGAAATTGCATAGGGACACCTGTTGGGAACGGTAGATTTTAATTTGTTTAACAGGTGGCACTGATGTCCTTTCCGTTTACTTTCAAATAATTATATGCACTTTCGCTTTTACTTACCACTCCCAAACTATATGGTTGCAACATCTTCAAACGTATTGGAATGTACGTGGACTTGATCCCTACCCTTTGTTACACTACATAGTGATGCTGTCATTTTCTTAACTTTAACAATTTTCAAAAATTTGAGAGAAAAATGTAAGGTGATATATATACTTGTTAACAACAGTGACTGTAGTCTTTAGAAATGAGGCCTTTTCATTACTCCGAAATTTACATGTTAAAATTGACTTGCTCACACAGGACTTGTCAGACAAGAGCGTGGTTTCGCACGTTTGAACCTTGTCACCTTTCTACCGTACAGTAATGATCACAAACCCTGCACCACGCTTGTATATGTCTAGCTATACGGGGAGACTTGGTGACTAGCTTCCTTGTTCTAGGTTTTGTGTAAATGAGTACGAACAGTGTCAATGTTAAAGGAGGACTATGAAACTCCTGTGACCCGCTGACTCAAAATGCACAGACTGAAATTGGTCCAGTATATCACGCCCACAAACAAAAGCATAGCCAATATCTTTGAAAATCATGAGATACAGGGATTTTTATCTCATCTTATTTTATTTACTTATTTATTTATTTATTTATTTATTTATTTATTTATTTATTTATTTATTTATTTATTTATTTATTTATTTATTTATTATTTTTATTATTATTATTATTATTATTATTATTATTATTATTATTATTATTATTATTATTATTATTTACAGGGGAAGGGATATTGTGTCTAGTGTGCAACAAAGGCCACGGTGGCAGTCTTTTCTTTTCAGGCCTTCTGAGACTGCAAACCGAAGGAAGACATCAGCAGCTTTCCATGTCGACGATTTCTTTTTTAACCTTGTTAATATCTGGTCTGTCAGGGAAGGCATTCACTGTCAGTATAGAAAGAGAAAGTACACGTTCAATATATATATAAATATGCCTGACCCGATATTCTATTTTGTAAGCACAAAACACATGGATAGTGGGACCGTGACAGCCTACGATAGACATAGATATATTGTAAAAAGATAAATATGTGAGGGAACTGTTGATACTACAACACATTTGCACGGAGGTGTCACTGAACTGCTGAGTATAATCTGGTTAATATATATATATATATATATATATATATGTGTGTGTGTGTGTGTGTGTGTGTGTATGTGTGTGTGTTTGTAGGTGTGTGTGTGTAAACTTAACAATTCTAGAGTGGATTGTTCCTTTTCGTATTTGAATCCTCATTGGATATTCATTTACTTACAATTATGTCTGGCTGGCTATAAAATAAAGTTCACCAAGAAAGGAATTCATTTAGGTGGTTTATGCCAACAGAGATTTCGCTTTTGGATAAAGTTGGCTGTTGAATGTCAGAGATTATGAATGATACTGTTCGATGTTTCCAGCTCGCATTGGATGGTATGGGCCCGAGAAAGACAAAGAAGGGTGGGATTTTTTAGGGACATAGGATGCTGTGGGGGGTACTGAAAAAAACGAGGATCTGGTATATTTTCTTCCGATTTGACACGGTAAGAATCACATAAGAATTAGCCTTTACTCTTTTTGGAGTAATGGAAGCAACGGTATTTGTATATGCCTAAAATGCATTACCGATCTGGTATTTGAAAATAATCTGGGGAAATTACTGGTATTGGCACAACACAGAGATTAGGGATATATTCGACCATACGTTCAGATATTTATTGGTAGTAAGTGGAAGGCAGAAGGAAACAGCCAGCGAAACCTCCTGCAACATGTTTTTTTTTTTTTTTTTTTTTTTAATTTTTTTTAAAATTTACGTCGTATAATTTTAATTTTGTAAGAAATATTTTGTGTTTATATTATGTATGTACATGTGCCCCCCTCCCCCGCAGTGTGTGTTTTCGATGTGATAGAATATATTTCAGCCAATCAGGTTATTATTATTATTATTATTATTATTATTATTATTATTATTATTATTATTATTATTATTATTATTATTATTATTATTATTATTATTATTATTATTATTATTATTATTTACTGTGCTTTTGATTGCCATTAGTCCGATATTGTTTAGACGTTCAAAAGTAACGCCAGCGAAATATAACACAGATTCCTTTTCTAGTTATTGCTCGGACGTTTGGGATCCATGGCTTTAACGCAAACCAAGAGTAAACCCAGTGAAGTGGCCTTTTGACCAACTCCATCTGGATCTAAGCTGAAGTCACGTGTTTAAACCGAATTTAGGGAAATAATCGGCTGCATGACCAACACATTTGCAAATATATGTGTAGGTTAGACACTTATTTGATAATGATGGGAAGCTGCGGCTAAATTGATTAATAACCTCACCCACAGCAAGAATTGTTCTTCTTTGCAGAATTAAAAACAAATAAAAAAAATAAAAAAAAAAAAAAAACTTGTAGACAGAATGAACCGAACTTTCCACTCAACTGCAGGTTCCCTATGAGTTGGACTCCCCCCCCCCCTCCAAAAAAAAAACAAAAACAAAAAAACAAAAAAAAAAACCCGAATCCCACACTTCGCCGAGTTACATGTTTTCTCGTGAACAGAAAAGGCAGCAAGAGCACCTGTGTGACGAATTTGTGAGGACAGGCATTTTGTGTCGGCTTTATCATAACCCATAAACTATGGACCTGTTCACACATCGCTCAATCTTTCTTTCTTTCTTTCTTTCTTTTGTTGTTCTTAATTTTTTTATCTTTATTCACTTTATGGCTTTCTTTCTTTTTATGATTATCAAAGGGGGGAACTCCATGAGGTGCAATTTGACACTCATTCTTTGCTTGTCTTCAAGTTCTAGCAGTTTTACGCGAAGATCAGAAGAAGGATCTGGCAACACCAAGCGACCCTCAGTAATACAGGTAGTGTTAGTCAAATAAGACAGATCAACAATGGGCCGGGAGGACTACCCTCGTGTGCGGGTTTTATGGAACTTCCTGGTTGCATTTACGGCGCAAGCTATTATTTGTGGTGACGTGATCTGTAGTATCATTTGCGCCCATCGCACAAGGAATGAAATTCAAAGCAACCATCATGGTGGTACTGTCATCTGATTTTACGACAAGTCTGGCATTGACTTTGTTTTTGTATTCAGTGATTGCCGAAGGTAAGTATAACTTGAATTACAACTATTGATATGAAATATTTACGGGCAATATGTCAACGTGAAGATGACCAAAAAACAGCACCCGGAGACCATTATACGAAGCGAAGTCAACAGTATACGTGTTGCGCCAGGACAGAATGAAAAGAAAGCAACTGCTTGTTTGTTGTTCTCTTGCCTTTTGCAGATAGAAACTTAGTTGAGTACACGGGAGCCCAGCAAAACATAGATAAAATGACAAAAATAGGGAGACAGCGGAAAAGCGTCTTTCCAAAACGGCATGTATTTATCATCCGCGGACGTTTTTTTCCCGAAATCTCCTTTTGCGCCAGTTATATACAACATTGGGAGTATGGTATTCGAAAGAAGAGTCAAATGCCCATAATCAAGTTCTATGGTATTTAATAAAAAAAAAATAAAAAAAAAATAAAATAAAATAAAAAAAAAAAGGGGGGGGGGGGGGGGTTACAAAAACACCAAACTATCGAGCGCACACTTGGCAAAATGTCAATCTCAATATATATATTTTTTTTACAATTCATACATATGTGTAAGTAAAATCAACACTTCCAGGACGTGCATTTATTATGTTGCCTCCCCTTTTTAGTTTACAGACCTGTGCAAATGTAGCTCGTGTTTACCAACTGCGTGACCAATTCCCAAAAGGAAATACAGTAGTCTCTTTCTTATGCTAGGCATATGAAAGGCCGTCTATCACAGGGCGAATTGTTTAGGTGATGAGAGTGTTTCCTTTTGTTGTCCGACCAGACAAGGTGTTGAAGTTGTGTAAAGTTGTTTACTTGTTGAATGACGCAAGGAATATACAATCAGTGTTGAATAGTAATATGAACAGCAATATGGAATATCCAATGCGCAGTTCAGTCACTAAAAACATTGAGCAGGCAACTCATGCTGCATGGATATTTGCCTGCATGTCTAATCATACAAGAGAAGGCAGGACCTTGCATTGACTGTTCTGCCCTTTCTTCCAACTATTCACTTCTGTCGTTTGTACCTTTCATACCATCAGTAATTAAGCAATTGTTAATGTCATTACTGCTCTATTGAACTTCAAACTGTTTAAAACATATCTGCAGATTTACTAGTTTGTGATCTGGCTTTGAACAGTTTCACTTTTTGCCAGTTCAATAATAAATTCTATAAAGTAACGAACAATCAAGACTCTAAAATCTCGGCACTATAGCTGGGTGAATGTCACCCTGTGACATATGCCCTTTGTTCATTTAAGTTCTGTCCTCGGAACTTGGAAAATAGATTCAGTTTTTAAGAATACCAAAATGTGCTGGTTCATAGGCAAACATTGTGCATGTACATACACAGTTATCAGAAGAATAATTTCTTGCATTGTGCATGCAATCAAAGTCCTCTTAGCAGTACATGCATGTACATTAAGCGTGCAGACTTGTAAAGATTGACTGGGCTGGCCATGCATGATAAATATCGCTATGTACCATGCACATTTTGCAGAGATTTAACGCTGTTTCACGTAAGTCATGGAAGTCTTCCTGTAGATAAAACAAATGCAGGCAGCATCATGGTAATTCTATGCACATCTCAATGACATTGTACTCTTGATTGGTAAGGGTCTCACCACTACCATGAATATCAAGTACGAAAAACAAACAATTTTAACAAAAGATTTTCACTTGTAGCTATATCTGTTTTTGCTATGGTAATGATGCCATAGTGTATCGTCGTAAGTTTGGGATTCTCCATACAAATTTGAGAGTCATAATGTTTAGTTTAAACATATATATTTATACTGGATTGCCCTATAGTATATATAACTACTAACGAAATGGGTTCTCCTTACAGGGATATACACACACACAATATGTATGTATGTATATATATATATATATATATATATATATATATATATATATATATATATATATATATATATATATATATATATATATATATGTACAAGACAGTTACAAACTATAGTAGCTAACGAATTGTCTAAGGTGGAATATTGCTATCACTTTACACATATCAAAGTCAAAGATGCATCAACGACTGATTGGGCTAATATATAAGTACATTATGACACTGTGTTTTCCTTCTACTATTGACAAAAGCAACTGGCAGTTATTATAGGAATTCAGTCAATATAATTAAATATATATATATATATATATATATATATATATATATATATATATGTGTGTGTGTGTGTGTGTATATATATATATATACTTAACGTTGGTCAACGTACAGTCGTACATCATCAGACAGACGGCACAAGGAGTGTTTTTAACTTGTATATTTTAGCCAATATGTCACATTGACTTAAAATAGAAGAGACGATAATGCAGCATGATTAAGGAAAGAATCAGAAATCAAAACGTCTTCTTTCAGTTAGGCAATTTTTTACTGCATCATATATCTGTATGTTGGGAATGCCCGGTAATTATTTGCTGCCAAAGAGGAAAATATGAATGAGTTTGCTAGCTATATGGATTATTAAGTTAGGGTGAAATCCCGGAGCGAAGAGAGATATTGTATTATCGAAGGATTTCTCTCTAAGGAAGGCATATTTGGGACAAAAAAGAAAGAGATGAGTGACATTTTCAGTCGAAAAAGAAAACGGGCAAGTAGTACTTGGAACAACATTTACCTTATAAAGGTCAAAGTTAAGTCTATAGAAGCCTAGCCGCAGCTGGATGAGGCAGATATTAGAAAAAACGAAGCCCGTCGGAAAAGAAGTCATAGACATCGTCCACCGCCAGCAAGGTCGTCTTTAGATTTGATTTAAATATTTGGAGCGAGATAGAATCTTTAATATCAGAATGTACGTTATTCCAAAGTTTGGTAGTGTGAGGGAGGAAAGAGCTGCCAAAACAAAGACTCCTGCATTGGATGGTGCGATGGGGTCTGGAAGGGTGTTTTATTTGACCAAAGTTTGGAGGAGGCAGGAGATTGGATAGGAAGGAAGGAGTAGGATCAGGGTCCAAAAACAAAAATCATTTAAACTATTTACGACAGTTAGCGAGGGTAGGCCATTTGAGTTCTTGCAAGAGTTTGATATGAGAGGTGTGACTTGGGCCACCAGTGCATATCTTTTCCACGTCAAGCTGAATAGATTTGAGAGTATCTGACAGTCCTTCACCACAGTTATCAGAGGGGACAAAACCATATTCCAGAATTGATCTAATCATGGAGAAACATAGCCTGACCAGGGACTTTCAGGAAAAAATGAATTTAAACACGTGGATAAGAGCAATGCGCTGCATGGCTTTATTAACAATATGGGTTATGATGCGAGTGTGCTATGATAAGTTGCTGCTAAGAGATATGTCTAACTGGGTGTGAGAGGCAGCCTCAGGTATAGCTGACGGACCAAGATAAATAGGTGGATGGTGAGTTTTAATGGCTCTAGCAGTGAAGACAACAGATAAAGATTTCAGAGCATTGAAGGTGACACGTCATAGTTGGCCCAAATTTTGGATATATGAAAAAAAATCTATGTAAGTGATGAGCAGATTCCGTTGGTTTTCGGACAATCCCTAGCAAGCTTGTGTCATCTGCAAAGAGCCTCACATCACAGGAGAGATCGCCAACAAGTTCATTATGTACACAGCAAAAACAACAACAACAACAACAACAACAACAACAACAACAACAACAACAACAACAAAAACAAAAGTGGACCAAGTACAGATCCCTGGGGTAAGCCAGCTTCAATAGGCAACCAAGAGAACTCTTAGCTATGAATGACCACTCGTTGAAATTGATTTGAAAGATAACTTTCCATCCATGAAACAATATTAACAGAGAGACATAGCTGATGTACTTTGAATAGGGGACATGCATGCCAAGCCTTGTCGAAAGCCTTAGAAATGTCTAGAAACAACGTACGTGCTTCCCAAGAATGTTCTCGTCCTTTATAAATATTGCGAACAATATATACTAGTTGGATTATTACAGAATCATCTGCCTTTAACCCAGAGTCAATGCAAGAAGATTGTTGTCAAATGGGTATTCAAAGAGGGCATTGAAGACCTGTTGTTCAAAAAGTTTGGAGACGTTACACAGTGTGAATATAGGGCGATAGTTACT
Organism: Hermodice carunculata; assembly: GCA_964020975.1. NCBI lineage: Eukaryota > Metazoa > Annelida > Polychaeta > Eunicida > Amphinomidae > Hermodice > Hermodice carunculata. The sequence continues at coordinate 701,645 of CAXHWN010001829.1, read as the reverse complement.
TTTATCTGCTTGTTGGCCTTCTTAAACATAAGACATGTCTTTGCTTTGCTCCGGGAATCAAGGAAACAAGAAAGGCGGAGAGAGAGAGAGAGAGAGAGAGAGAGAGAGAGAGAGAGAGAGAGAGAGAGAGAGAGAGAGAGAGAGAGAGAGAGAGAGAGAGAGAGAGAGAGAGAGAGATTGAAGATTTTATTACAGGTTTGCAGATTGAATCAGCTGTACGTTCAAGTAAAATATTTCCTATATTATATGGCCAAGACGCAGAGGAAAGCTGGAAGGTGGAGAGGATTTTCCTTACATTTCCTTCATCAAGACTAATATAATTTAAGCGTTTCTTTGTTAGAAAGGTAAATCGGGACAGGGGTAGGGCGTCAGTACCCGGAGCAGTTCTACATTGGCTTGCAAAATAGTTATTAAAATTTCACAATTTTTTGGTAACACAGAACACAATTTTATCAGCCTCGATGAGTGAAGGAGTGTTTTCGTGAACTTTGCATCACAAAACAGACTTCGAGAAACTCCCCCACCGATTAGGATGAACGAATAGATTTTCTTATTAAGTTTACAGCTGGGTTACGACACTATCTGTATAATTGATAAAAACTATCAATGTTTGTGTAAGTGTCATAAGTATAAGGACACCAACTACGACATACCCTCTTGAAGCATTTCCATGCTCGTTTTTTTTTGATGAATATGCTTCCTAATTACTGGGGTTTTTCATTGCTTGTGATTTCCCTGAAAGGGATGAAATCTTTTGCAGTTGATGGAAATAAGTTGGACCAGAATGACACAATTTCTTCAACCGTATCGTACTCTTGGTGGCCTGTGTCCCACGGGGCAGAGGAGAGGGCAGTTTTAAGATCATGAAAATTTGTCATTTTGAAGTTCCATACTTGCCTTTTGAAATATGTATACTTGTGATGAGTGAGAGAAAAGGAGCAGTATACCACAGAATGGTCAGAGTTAGAAATGGGGGCAAGAGTACCGCTATCTAAGGCGAAACCAGGTGAATCGGTGATAAGTAGATCCAACTAGCTGTTTCAGTATCCATTCGTTCTGGTAGGCTCATTAATAATTTGAGGAAGGTTGTGTTGAGATACCAGGATTGCAAGAGATAAACCAAGTTCCCTTTCAGAATGTGTAGAGTTCCAGTCCTCACACCTGTCATTAAAGTCACTAGAGAGAATAAGGATAAATGGATCAGATTCAATATCTGCTTCCACAGAAGTGGTCAAAGATTCAAGGAAGGTGTTGCATAACTTAGCAGACTAGCCGGGTGGTTGATAGTGATTTCCAATTAATTCTTTAGCACACAAAGTGGATATCCCTATCTAAGTTCATTCACTGTTGCAGCTTTCAAGATCACAACATCAGATACATGGAAGTGAGTATTTTACAAGTCATGACCCCGTAGCGGTTTGGAGGACAATTCTGTTTATAATTTTTGAGGGGGGAATACTGCTGAAATGTGAATCTGGAGGTCTGTATTGTGTTTTGCAGTTACATATTGACGATGTTTTGCCTTTATCAGCATGCTCAAAATCATGAAGTTTTGCTTCAAGTTT
>CAXHWN010001829.1:600080-695080 GCA_964020975.1 Hermodice carunculata | reverse complement strand
GTTTTGAATGAATAATATTTCCATGGCTGAGAGGACAGGTATCAAACAACCGGTTGCCTGTTGAGGGTGCTGTCGACCTGAAATCAGGAATGAAATTTGTTCCTCCACATTGGTATTGCAAGATAAATGTTGTATTTTGATAACTCTTAAATTTCGTTGCCCTCATTGTTGAGTTGATATTAAAGGATATGCCTAATATTTTTCTAAACCATTTCATGCACAAAAAGTATCAGTTGATCATTACACATTATTAACAATTTGTTTGATGGTAGAACAGAATCTGAAGCGGGTTTAAGTTTATTTGGAAACCTTTGCTTTGACATCTTCCTGCAGGAATGAAGCGTGTGTGATCGGTGGAAAAGCGTGAAAGAGTAGTTAATGCCAATACGGGGCATGCATATTAATTTCCCGGCACAACTGCTTCCTTTTTGTTTTAACTTCAGTAGCGACTCTCTTATAAGGCAACCTATGATACATCCCAAAGGTGGCCTTATATGAGGTCTGGCCTATATATATATATATATATATATATATATATATATATATATATATATATATATATAATATATTATAGTATATTAATACATATATATACATATATATATTACACATATATACATATATATATATATATATACACATATATATATATATATATATATATATATATATATATATATATATATATATATATATATATATATATATATCACAACTATCGGCATGTGAAACGTGGTCTTGAATGGAAAAGAATTATCAGATATGAAATGGTCACTACTTTCAATAGGATTCTTGGTGCTGGTAAAACAAAAGCATATACTCAAAGGAAAGTAGGTTTTCCTAACTGTAACAAACAAATTATTCTAGATTAATTAATACTTTGTCTTATGGACAATCCAATTTTGAGAAGCCTACCAAACTAGTCTTACTAATTCCAAGCTTTATCATTTTTCTTGTTAATCTCGAAATAAAATGTCCATCAACGACAGCAGCCCCACCCCACCCCCACCCCGACAAACTACACACACACACACACACACACACACACACACAACGACACACACACACACAACACACACACACACACATACAAAAATTTTAAAAATAATGATAAAAAACAGACATATACGTCGACTCTTTGCATGCATTGGTGCACTTTCAATATGAATTGTTGTTAACGGAAACCATAGCTACATCAGTCTATTTTAGCTTTGACTATCCTCGATATTCATTCGGCACCATTACCACCGTCATCATCAGTATCTTAATATTTGGTTCACTGTTATTTTCACTTTGTATTTGAACTTTTGCATGAAAGGAAACGTAAACAGGTGCAATTTATGTTTCACAAAAAATCTTCCATGTAAAGCGTCATCTCCCATGTGTGCACAGTAGACAAACATGGGATGCCAATGCAAATAATGTTAAATCTCTTTATATAAAAAAATACGGTTCTCGTAATCTTCAACCCACTGTACAAGGTATGCCTGTCTGCGCCGTCAAGCAGCATTGTCGCGATTGTTTGTGTGTATGTGTGTGTGTGTGTGGGTGGGGGGGGGGGGTTATATAAAATCCTCTTTATCAATACGACAAGTGTGTGCTTGTGTTTTGGAGGTACCAAGCTTACGTTCTATTTAAAAGTTGATAGCAACAAGCGGAAACTTTCTTAATGCGAGAGCAGCTCAAACAGTTTTGTCACTTGGCCCATATTTCCCATAATGCACTTATATTTCCAACAAAGTCGTTCATATTCCTTTGAGTAGTTCCCTTTAAAACTATGCATCGTTTGCATCCTCATCCTCCAGTGTTGGAAGCACTGACGGCACTCGGAAACAGTACGGTCCCTATATCTAATTGGATGCCCTTGACCAGGTCTTGGATCCTAAGAGCTAAAGGCCTCTCAGCAATCTTGGATTTGATATTAGAAAAGCGCCAGATGTCGCATGAAGCCAAGTCAGGTGAATATGATGGGTATTGTATCAAAGCGACACCCATTTTCATCCAGGTAAGCGTGTGTGATACAGCCTTTGTTTAGGACTTGCATTGTCATGAAGCAACAAGTTTCGAGACCTGTCTTTGAGCTGGTACTATTGCCCAGATACGCTTCAGAACGTTTGGCAAAACTGAGGAGGTTTAAAATGTGGCATTGGTTGTAGCCATTTTCGGCATTACATCGACAGCGACATAACCCTTATAATTGAAAAATGAGAAATAAAAAAATGAAATAAAACAAAATAAATCTTTCTTGAACGAAAACCTATCTCCAGGACCGCTGGAGATGTTCCATCTTCTGCCAGCCATCCCATCTTCGAGTGCGTATCCCTCATGATAAAGAAAGATACCCAACACTCGTCACTCCTAACAACATCAAAAAGTCTCTTTGGGTCAAAATTCTGAAGCCATTTGTGACAAGGCGACACCTTCTGCCCCATCTACGCTGATGTTAACCGCTGAGGGACTCATCTTGCACATTTCTTGGACAGACCAAGCTTTTCATGTACAATGGTATGTGCACTTCCAAACATCACTCCAAGTCAAAAATAAGTATCTGAGTGTTACAGTTGGGCCTTCCAGGGTTATCGATTCAGCTTGCTGTGCCAAACTGTCGGCCGTGGATGTCCGTGGTCTCCCACGTGGCTCATCTTCAATATCGTCCCTACCACCAGCAAAAATGGAAAACATTACTTTCTTATGAAAATGAAACAGCACACTCCTAGCAGTAAAAATGCTTCTCAGAAGTTTTACAGGGTATTAGTCTACAATTTACATGATCTTTAAATCGAAATTTTTTCAACAACAAAAAAAAAAAAAAAAAAGAGAGAGAGGGAGAGAGAGAGAGAGAGAGAGAGAGAGAGAGAGAGAGAGAGAGAGAGAGAGAGAGAGAGAGAGAGAGAGAGAGAGAGAGAGAGAGAGAGAGAGAGAGAACTTAGGCCTCTTTCATCAAAAAAGCCTTTTGGAGAGCGTTATATGCTGTTTCATTTCACACTACAATCTAAATCTGATTTTCATTTTTAAACGCATTTTAAAAATTTTACATCAATACTGACACTAAAATTTCGCATACAGCACCAGAATCAAATTTGATGAACAATTTTGTTTCATGAAATATAAACATTTTGGGGAATCAGACGGTAACCATCGATATAAATTAAACAGTTATATGTTATAGTCATAAATTATACAACGCCATGAAGTAAACGATGTCGTCGGATTATATGTGCAAATTTAGAAAATTCAAGCTTTAGACAGAAAATTGAATATATGGACATCAGCGCAATAACACCCATCATACATAGCAGCCCAAAATATGTCCGGATACGCTTTGTTTCTGGTTACTGTTGTTTGGCTATAGACAGGACAACCCATTTATAGGATGTAATATGGCAAGTTCTGGCTTACAACGTCAAAACTAGCGAAAATTTAAAAAGCAGAATCTGCTTCAAAAGAGCAACACAGGCATTAAGATGATGTTTTTCGATGTTTTGAGTCATATTTTTTTCACAAAATCAGCATTGATTTTTTTCTTCCATGTTTTTTTTTTTTTTTTTTTTGTTCTTGTTTGTTTGTTTGTTTGTTTGTTTGTTTTTTTGTTTTGTTTGTTTTTGTTTTTTTTTGGTTTGTTTTTGTCTTCTTTGTTTTGTTCTTTTTTTGTTTTCAATGACATAATTTTTTGGGAGAAAATTATACTCTTTTAATATATGATATCTAGTGATTAATGAACAAAAGACACATAAAATCGGTATACAATTGTTTAAATCAACCAAATTTACTGGTTAACTTGCGTTCAAAACAACAAGATGGCAGTGCAAGATTGTTGGGCGCCTGTCGACTATTCTATTGGTGATATCGTGGTCTTCAAGGATAAACTGGACTGTTATGTTGCCGCAATTGATAAAACACTATTGTATGAGACATGTACACTGCAACATATGGGCAGTGCAGCACAATTTATTTTCACAATTTTAGACTAGGAAAAAAATGTGTTGACGGTAACGTTAACATATTTGACCTGGGCGACTGGGAGCCTGCTCCGCCTTCAGACCCAGAACCGATGAAAACAACACCATCAGTGCCAGAAAATGAGAGGTTTCATTCCATGATTGATGAGGAGATTAATAATTTGGCTGAAAAATGCCACGAAAAACGCACCAGTTAGCAAACAACATGAGGTATTTGGATATTTCGAGGTAGATATACACTGTCAGGGTTGAAAAGCGGTGTGGTAGGGAAAGGTTGAAAAACTCTCAAAAAATATTTTCTTCTTCTCCAAGATGCCAGAGGCAAGGATTATATACACATTATATGAATTTCATAGAAAAAAAACCTCATTAAGGTGTGAATCTGAAAGATTCTGAGACAGATGTTGTTATATACACACAAGAAAATGATGTTAGTTGTCCTGAAAAGAGCTACAAATTGCATATCAGCAAACTAAATCCCGAATGCAAAGCTCCTTTTCCAGTATTCTCTCACAAAGACATACAAGTACAATTATGACACTTGGAACGGCAACAAACCCATTGGTAACAGTGCATTGTGCAACATGATGATGGAAACAAATCAGAAGAAGCAAACCTCAGCATGTTGTATACAAATCATTTATTAGAGCTACCTGTGCAACAGTTTTAGCACAAGCAGTTGTAGAAGAATCTAGAATTTGTTTAGTAACTGGCCACAAAAGTATTAAAAGTCTGGACAATTACGTCAGAAGTACATCTGACCAGCAAAAGGAAGACCTCAGTAGCATTTTACGTGAGTATGGGAGGCCAAAAGTTGTAACAGTATGCAACAGTGCAGTTGCTCAATCACTTGAAGACGATGTTGAAACTCAGTAGCCACCCTTTTCCATTCTAGTACACGCAGAGAAAACATTAGGCCTAATTTTGCCAATTGTCCTTCTCCTCATCAGGTAGGCCTATCAAAGCAAGACATCTCGAGTGCTTGCTGTGGCATGTTCGCCGAGGCTACCATAGCGGATAATGCATCTATCAATATAAGTCCAAATGTTAATTCACGTTAAAGAATCGTTCTAATTATTATTAAATCACATTTCTTCTCAGACTTTTGTGTACGTAAAAGGGATTAACATGTGTCAAGAAAATGAAATAAAATTTGCTAACAAGGAATTTCTTGTATATTCTTCTCTCTTTGTCCCTCTTTCCTTGTCGCACAGATGTCAAATGTTCCTGGTCATTAGTGCCCGTCAATCCACGAAGTTTGCTGAAATTTTAACTAATTTAAGCTGTCTGTAGCACATCGAACTTGCCTGATTCCTTCAATGCTTATACTTTTAAATAATATCCCTTGTCTGAAAGTTTCATTTTAACATCTATGGAAAGGCATTTTTAATGTTGACATCTCTGTTGTTCTGTTGTTGTCCCTTTTATATTTTCAGCCTTATTGTTTGTGCTTGCCTATTTATATTCTACAAACATAGGTGTCAGCCCTGAACGAAGAAAGACGCGTGTCGTGAAGGTTCTCGTAAAAAGTGCAAGCGAGATCAAAGAAAATAGGCACTTTAGCCTCACGATCCCTCTCATTTTAGGAATCTTTTTAGTCAAAAAGAAAAAAAAAAAAAAAGGATACAGAAAGATACTCCAGTTGAAAACGGGAGAGTTGACAGGTATGTAAAAAGATATGCTATGATGGAATTCACCAGAGCAATAAAGTAGAATTAATGTTGCTTATTTTAAGGTATAAGTATACTCTCAGATTTATGGACATCACCCATGCAATGAACCAGGCCTAAATTTACCCTACCAACAGGCACGCAAGATTTTTTTCTCTTCTGGAATTGCAAGGACGTAAAATTTTGTAGATTGTCACAAAATGACAAGTGGCGACACCTATCAAAGTTTTAATGTACCATAAGAAGAAAAAACGTGAGGCTATGCTTAATTTTCAAAACAGCTAAATCCACAGCGAAACATGGACGACATTTCGCGGATTTTGTGCAAAAAATGAGTGTTTTTTTGTAGGTTTCGTGGGGAATATTAAAGACTTTTATACAGTAGGATTTTAGAATAAGCTTAAAAGTGAGCCTTTTCGGTTTTACTTGGCTCTCGGCTAGCTGCCCGAACGATTTCGATTCTGCAACCAAACCCTCAAATAGTAAAGAAAAAATATGATCCATATTCATCAATTCCACACCAACAATGACAACAAAGAGATTCCAGACTTGCCAAAAATCAACATTTCTCTTCTAATACCAATGTGAAGAAACAAACTTCACTCCTGACTTGAGACAGGTAGTCACCCATAAAAGGCAACTGGTGGTTTTTAATAGGTCCTCTCAACCTTAGAAATATTCATCATTAACTGCAAACACTAGTTCTCTTCCAAAATGTAGGGTCACTTTAAAGCTATTATCAAAATTGCTACAATTGCTTTCTATTTGTTTTCTGGGTTCTTCAAGTTGCTTAAAAAAAAGAAGAAAAAAAACATGACAAAAAACAAACAAAAAAACAAACAAACAAAACAATACAAAATAAAACAAAAACAAACAAAAAAAGAAGAAAAACATGACAAAGAGACAAACAAAAACAAACAAAACAAAAACAAAAACAACACAAAAACAAAAACAAAAAAATTAAAAAAAAAAACAAAAAAAAAAAAAAAAAAAAAAAAAAAAAAAATTCGTATTCTCTGTTTGGTGTCAGTACTCTTGTCATGTCCATTGCATATTGGTTTCTCGTTTGCCTGTTCTTATATTACGGATGACATCGTAATATCAGCTAAATGATGTCAATATTGAATAGTTATGTCTCTGAATCAACACAGCGATACTGTTTTTCTAGGAATTTTTTCTTTCTTTCTTCCTTCTCTGTTTCTCTCTTTGCAGTATACTTTGTCAGACATTTTATTGAGAAACTATTGTATGTAGAACCTCCAAGCTTGACATAATTATACCTTCATACATGAAGTCTTCAGTTTACATAGCGAGGCTTGACGGTTTTAAAAAGTATGCAAAAAAGGGCCAATGGAATATTTAAATCTTGAATATCTTCAAAACTATTACAGGCACTGGTGTCAATCGAACTCCAATTCATGTTTGTAAAACTGTACACTCTTTGTAATTTATATGTGATCTCTCAATGACAATATCATTTTGCCATTTGAAATATTCTAGTCATCACCAGTTTAATTTTTACCGGGTTTTGACCATGTTGGGCTCAAATTGTAGATATTGTGGCAGTGCACATTTGAATAAAATCCAGTGACCTGTGAGGGGCAAAGGTAAAGATCCTTTGGACCTCAGGATGTTTCATCTAGCAATTTTTCAATCTTCATCCAATTTAAATCATGTTGGACTCACCTTGTAGGCAGCAGGTATTGCGACACTGCATATTTTCGTAATAAGCATGTTATCTCTAAAGGTCAGAAGTCAAAGTCACTGAGACCTTCGAAACTCTCATCTTCCCATAACTTGGTCAATTTTGATCCAATTTTAATCATGTTGAGCTCAGTTTGTAGCTGTTACAAAACTGCACATTTCTGTTATTCACAAGTGTGACCTCAAGAGGTCAAAGGTCAAGGTCATTTGGACTTGAAAAGTTCCACATAGTTATAAGCTTAATGATCCCGTAAGTACTTAAGGCTTCGAAGACTGTATTGCATGACTGGGTTGCATGACATTTGAACTTGAGGGGGGGGGGGGGGGTAGTCGAGCGATGGAAGGTAAATAACATTGAAAAAGAGTTAACTCTCGTCATGATGGGTACATCTCAGCTACCAAAGAAATAGATTTTTTACCCCCAATTCTCTTTCCCCTACTCAAGTCCAACACTCTTTGAAGCTAGGTGTTGATCACTGTGAACACACTCAAAGCCAGTTCCTTTGTCACTTTCTCTTGCTATCTTAATTACTAGAACAGCTGCTGCTAGTCCAGTTTCCTTTGCTTCATAGTAAAGAATAGATGTATAAGTTCACTTTCTGTCAGTCAATTTTTATTTTTTTTCAAAGTTGAAAAGAAAAGTCACCGGATGAAACTTATCATAGCCCCTAATCTAATGACTAAAGTGCTATTTCATTGATTACATAACAGCATTAGGTTGCATGAATGGGTGTTGTTTGAAATCCAGGTCAAGTCTGGCCCCTACAGCCAAGGCTTGCAAGAAGAAATGGGGGTGAAACCACCCTACAAAGTGATTTTTAGCCAGGTATCTTTAGCGGAAATGTATTCAGCATGGTGTGGACAAATGCATATCTCACACACCAGGTTGAATGGTGAATTTTTGTCCGGAGGGCAACTTAATGGCCTAAGTCAACAAACAGTTAATTATGCCAAGGGTAATGTACTTTAGATAAACAATTGTATGTGTTCGTAATTTTACTGAATAAAGTAAATGTATGGCTTTCACTACTGCTACAGTGCCGCCAGAAAGTTTTGCACCATCTCCTCTGGTGGCCCCTTCGCGTGGTCCTGGTGCACGGTTGGCTGAGCGGTAAGACGCTCGCCTTTCACCTCTGCGACCCGGGTTCGATTCTCGTCCTGGGAAGCATGTGGAAAAAGTTCCTACCACTTTAACCGTGTACGGTGGTTTGCTCCGAGCTCTTCGGTTTCCTCCACTAGGCAAGGTAGGAAGTATACGCCAACATCTGTGCCATGGAAAGTGACTCGATAAGTCAGCTTGACTTCTTTCACAATCCATGTAAAACAACTGTGTCTATACTTTTCTAGAACAACTTGTACAAGAGACTCTTGCAGGGAACACTGTTAGAAAGTTCAATGGTAGTCACTCAGTGTGTGTCTTGCACCTAACTGTGGCCCTCATTTGCCCTAAACTGGTTATGGTGTCAGAGTTATACTGTTTATTACAGTTTGAAAAGTGGTACCTGCAAGTGGCTCAACTGGTGACCCTCCAGAGTTTTGGAGTAAGGCCTTCTGTCGACGCTGTATAAGCATATGCAATGAAGAATGAACAACAGTTGTAGTATTTAACATTTGCAACTTTTGAAGGCACACAGACAGTTGAGTTTTAAGGTGTTATCTTCCGTTATAGTTGTATTACTTGACCATGTCTCCAACATGGCTGATGCAATTGACCGCAGTACGATTTTAGAATAGGCTTAAAAGTGAGCCTTTTCGGTTTTGCTCCGCTCTCGGCTAGCTGCCTGAGCGATTTCGATTCCGTGACAAAACCCTGAAAGGGTCGCTTTAAAGCAGTTATCAAATTTCCGACAATTACTTTATACTATATGTCTTCTGTGTTCTTAAAGTTACTTTTCAAAAAAAAAAAAAAAAAAAAAACAAAACAAACAAACAAAAAATCGAAAAAAAGCACGGGGCTTTTCGGTTCTCAGGGAGGTTTTTGTACTCTTGTCATGTCCACTGCATATTGGTTTCTCGTTGGCCAGTTCTTATAGTGCGGATAACATCTTAACATAAGCTAAATTATATTATTATAGTTGTATTACTTGACCATGCTTCCAACATGGTTGATACAATTGACCACAGCTATGTAAGTTCCATGCTTCACCAGAAATGCTTCAGCTGTGGGTTGCTACATGCTGCTAGTACTAGCGCCTATAAAAACATGTGAACGTTTTCGTACTTACTGAACAGCTTCAATGACTTGTGATGTGTCAATATTTTTTCCAGTGTTACAACTTGTGCTCCACTGTCGTGGTTACTTTTCACGAAAGACATATAAACGTTTGCCCCAAATTTGGAAAACTGGACCGATTTTTGCACTTGAGTTATTCTTTTGCCTTATATATATATATATATCATATAAAATGTCTAGATGCAGGTGTTGCCACAAAGGGCACAGAAAAGATATTTTTAACACAGTCACATACTTATATATATATATATTTTTAATTGCAGTCACTTCAACAGATTCGACCACCCGATCGACCCGTCCTACTTCAATGACAGGTATGATTATAAGGCGCACGTACTAAACACGCGGCAACTATAATGATACTCGTAATTCCTGTTTTAAAATGTTCATATGTGCTTGTCTGAAAAATCTGTACTTAAACATCTCAGGGAATTACAGACAGCTGAGAGGAAAAAAAAATCATGAATGATACATTTCCACTAAACTTCTACCCCATATGCTTAAGTATTCACTCTGACCCAGGAGGTGAAAAGCTGCAATTTTAACTGGTTACTCAAGTTCGTAAACATAAACACATAGGAGCACAATTCTCACCAAAATCCAGAGTATTAATATTGGAAGCCAAGGATATGGAATGTTTCTGATAGGATTGAAACTAGTTTAAGGATGATTTATTTATTTATTTATTTATTTATTTATTTATTTATTTATTTATTTATTTATTTATTTATTTATTTATTTATTTATTTATTTATTTATTTATTTATTTATTTATTTATTTATTTATTCATTCATTCATTCATTCATTCATTCATTCATTCATTCATTCATTCATTCATTCATTCATTCATTCATTCATTCATTCATTCATTCATTCATTCATTCATTATCATTATTATAATTATTATTATTATTTGCCGCGGCTTACTGAATAGATTCGAGTAAATCTGAGAGACGTTGACCACAGTTATCGAAGAGGACAGAACCATATTCCTTAATCAGTCTAACCATAGAGAAATAAAGCCTGACCAGGGTGTTTCGGGAAAGTTTGAATTTATGCCTGCGAAGGAGAGCAATGCGCTGGTTGGCTTTATTGACGATACGGGTTATGTGAGTATGCCAGGGTAAATTACTGCTAAGAGTTATACCTTATTGGGCGTGGGAGGTGGCCTCAGGTATAGCTGATGGACCAAGATGAACAGGTGGACGGGGAGGCTTAATAATTTTGGCAATGAAGACAACTGATAAAGCTTTCAGGGCATTGAAACTGACACGCCATAATTTTCCCCAATTTTGGACATGTACAAGGTTTCTATATAAGTGGTGAGGAGGTTCTCTTGGATATTGAACGATTTCTAGCACGGATGTGCCATCAGCGAAAAGACTAACATCACAGAAAGGCTCGTCAGCAAGATCCTTGATGTACACCCCAAAAACAAAACAAAAAACAGAAAAAAAAGAAGTGGACCAGTATGGATCCCTGGGTACGCCAGCTTCGGTAGGCTACCAAGAGGTAGGGCCTGTATTTTTCCGTTTCAAAAGCTAGAAATTCCGTTTCACCAGCTAAAAATTTCCAAATTCCGTTTTAGTAGTTCTCTCCGTATGTAAAACACATTAAGGCAAAACAGCAAATTCCGTTTCAGAGGTGACAAAAATTCATTATCCGTTCCGTTTCCGTTGAAAATTGAAAAATACAGGCCCTAAAGAGGACGCTTGGCCATGAAATACCACTCGTTGAAATCGACTTGAGAGATAGCTTTCGATCCACGAAACAATGCTAACATATATACCTACCTGGCGTAGTTTAAAAAGGAGGACAGCATGCCAAACTTTGTCGAAGGCCTTAAAAATATCTAGAAAAACCTTACGCGTTTCTTTGAAATGTTCTAGGCCACAGTAAATGTTATGGACAATATAAATTAGCTGGTTAATTGTAGAATCGTATACCATGAGTCCTTGGGTGTGAGTAGATTGTTGTCGAATAGGTATTCATAAAGGGCATTGGAGACCAATCGTGTAAAGACGTTGGAGACGTTACACAGCAGGGATATAGGGCAATATTACTTTTAATCTGCTTGTTGGCCTTCTTAAACACGGGACATGCATTTGCTTTCTTCCAGGAGTCAGGGAAATTGGAACGGCGGAGAGAGAGAGAGAGAGAGATTGAAGCTTTTAGTGAGAGGCTTACAAATTAGTCAGCCGTATTTTTAAGGTATTCCCTATGTTATCAGGGCCAGACGCAGAGGAGAGCCTAAGGGGGGGGGGAGGATTTTCCTTACATTTTCTTCATCAAAGTTGATATAATTAAGGCGTGACTCAGTTCGAAAGGTAAACTGGGGCAGGGGTGTGGCCGCAATATCAAGAGGAATTCTATATTGGCTTGCAAAGTATTCATTAAAAATATTGCCCTTTTTGGAAACAGAGGAAACAATTTTTTCATCCTCGATGAGCAAAGGAATGTCTTCAGGAAGTTTACATCCTGGAACAGACTTCGAGGTATGAATACACCATTGCGACCAATCATGTGCAGGTTACCGCACTAAATAGTTCCTGAATGTCTTGTGTTGACACCTTTGGGGGGCCATTTACCTGTAATTAGCCCACTGCTTCATCTAGACTATTACATGAATTTATCAACCTGTTTGTGCTGTTTTATTTGGCAGATATTTTTTGCACGATGAATTTTATAAACAGAGGACGATTCACATAATCATACACAGTGACGTAGTGCTGGCAAGCCGTGCTCGGAGCACGTGTTTCCTGGCTACGAGAAAGAAACACTTGCATAGCTTTTGATTCTATCAAGAGACTCGCCTTTTTCATCTTGAATGTTTTGGATGAAAGGTGTCTGCACGACTCCAGCTGCATACTTTATTTTAAAAAGTGACGTGAATAAGCTTATATGCCTTTATGCTCATATGAGAATATACAGTAAATATAATGGTGGTTTCATCCCTGAAAGAAAACTGATGCTGGCAGATGCAACTTAAAAAAATTACCTTCATGTCAAATTGTTTTGCTCTAAATGTCGCCTTATCAGCTATATTTGTCACATCAAACCATTTGAGATGGCTATCTTTATTTGTTTATGAAAAATAAAACAATTAAATTGTGTCAATGGTTTACAATAGGCTTCCTTGCTGGATTTTCATGTATTGACCAAAACAACAGTGATATTTGCATATTTTGGAGAAAAAATGAAAAAGAGTCACCTTTAAATTGATATTTAGGTTACATTCTCCCTTTTGAAAGAAGGTTGAATGGGGATGAATGATTTTTCAAATGAAAATATGTTGAAATTGACTTTAATCCTGGCATACTTAAAACAGCTGAAAAAGCCCCCAACTACTTGACATTTGAAGATAGAAACTACAGGGATTTCACAAAGTGATCATGATGGCCCTGTAACTACTTGATGGTAGCAATAAGTCTCACATATATGTGTACTAACAAGTGTGTATCATTAATAATTAAAATTTTATTAGAGCAGCAATGAGGAAGTTTGTACCACTCGACAGCCATCATTTTTAGAGGGTTGGGGGGGGGGGGAGGGTGGTGGTATCAAGGTCAATGTACGTTCACTGTCCAAGTTTTTTTTTTTTTTCTGGCAAGCTGTATTATTTTGTTACAAACAGATAACAATAATGTAACGCAAGTGAAAAAAAAAATTGAGATGAAATCAAATCTTAGAAGAAAAAATAATGAATATTATTGATGGGTGAGGTAAGATCAAAACACTTAAAATTCCATTGGGAATCTATTGTGATAGTGCATAGGAAAAGTGTCAAATTTCCAAAAGTATACCAGTCAGGTGAATTTCATTCTCACAGTGTTATACCTGTGTGGGTCAGTATTGCATATGCATAATTAAATTAATATTTAATGTCATTTGCATAATAAAGTTATAAATACACAATTGTGGGCAATCAGGTGCGGGGTACCGCACTAAATAGTTCTTGGTTGTCTTGTGCTGACACCTATTCATACACATTGACGTAATGCTGGCAAGCCGTGCTCGGAGCACCTGTTTCCAGGCTGTGACAAGTAAACACTGGCATAACTTTTGATTCTATCTATAGATTCGCCTTTTTTGTCTTGAATGTTTCAATGAAAGGTGTCTGCACAACACCAACTGCATACTTTATTTTCAAAAGTGACACAACAAAGCTTTTATGCCTTTATGCTTATATGAGAACATAAAGTAGATACATTGGTGGTTTCATCCCTTCATCCACCACTGCTCAGGATAAATATCCTTGCCGTCGAGTTGACGGCTCAGTTTGCGATGTATGGTTTTCTTCCGAAGAACACATTTAAGCATATTTTTGAAAATGAACAGTTCTTCAGTGACAGTTGAACAGCAACTTCTACGTTTTTATACCTTTTTCCCCCCCCATGTCAAATAAAGGCGGGGCGATTGTGTCGCTCTGGCTTCAGGGAACACCTCCGAACCGCTTGCGGTAGAGAAAACAATCGAAACAGTGTTGTACGAAATGAATGGCGGGGGGGGGGGGGGGCGCTTTCACGCTTGCACGAAAGTCCTTAACAAGTTAATGCCAGTAACCCGTGAATGGGGATGCAGAAAAAGACGTTTAAACAAAAATAAATATGGCATGTACTACCTCTTTGTTTGAATAGAGTGACCATGAATATCGATCAATTATATCTATGGACTTAAATTGTCGGAAGTAAAGTGCAATTAGCAGTAACTTGGTGCGTTTTAGGAGAAGTGTGTGCATCTTATATTAGCTGGCCCTTCGTGGTACAACACATTGGATAGACATTGAGGCTGTAGCCTGTCTTGGCGTTCTTAATGATCGAACGTACAATTGAATTCAATGTGAAAGAATTAGTTAGTTACATTTGCATCTTAATTCTGAAGTCAGATAAAAATAAATCTGGGTACTTGAGAGCAAAATTGCTAGAACAGCGCTTACATTCACAATGTCTCTATCCATATAGTTCCGCAGGTCTCGTCACATTGATGAATTGCTGAATGACTGCGTGGTGTTGACAGCGACAACACTTGATAGCTTTTCCTTGAAGAACGACAAAATTGCATTTCGGTACTTTTTGTTATGCTTTTTGATTGACCAACATTAAAAATAATTTCCTTTCCAATTACAGAGTAGCAGTAACAAGCATTGTGCTGTCCCTCACTGCAAGCAATAATCCCTGAAGACCTGTTGCGTGACCTTTTCCCTACCGGCTCCACGCGTCGGATGATTGTGCGTGTGAAGCGAATCAATCGTCAACTTTATCTCAGAAATACATCGTAGCTTTCAGCGTTGCTGTTGCTTCCTTTCTTGGAAATATTGACACCATGAAGGAAACATTCAATATTTTAATGGATCAAGCAAGTTAGAAGACATGCCATGCTAAACACAAAATAAAGTAGTGAAATATGGGCACTTTTGCGGCTTGCTATGACCCAATATAAACAAACTGGAATGCCCGCGAAAGTTAACCCCAAAATTCCATAACTTGTTCACTTTACATGTTTTAAAACTTTAACAGACATTAAGATAAACTTATGTGGAGCACCTAGCCGTAAAAATAATAGGAAGAGTTACCATTTTACCACATAAACCAATCGATTTTGCTCCACATTGATGAGTGCGTTCAGCATTGCTGGCCATGCAATCGGCCGATACCATTTACGACCCTCATCCCGCTGGCGGCACCATACATTTCAAAAGTTGTGCATGAAGTCACGGGGAAGCACGAGAGTAACACCTGAGAAGTGAGATAGGTCACGGTTGGAGAATTTCTTTATCTCTCTAGCATTTCTACTCTGTGTCTTTTTATTTCTTTGTTCACGCGTCCTCCGTATTTCAATTCGATATAACAATAGTATAGCAGTGATTGTTGGTATGATCTGATATTTCACGCATTTGACAACGATACTTGTTTTTTTTTATTTGCAGCTGGTCTGTCAGTTACAGCTTACCCATCACAAAATCCCGCCCCGTTATTTTCTATTATCCATCTAGTGTGTTCGGCCTTTCACACAGGAAACGGATCGGTATTCCTTTCGTGGAGATACAACAGCTGCTACCCCTCCAGATCATATCGGTGGTGGGAAAACAGTGGAAACAATCTTAACATATTGTTATCCGTCAACCTATATGATTATGGACAATACACATGTGAAGCACGGGACTGGCTTGGCACTGTGGTACGGACAGCTTTTTGGCTGAATATAGGGCGTAAGTACTTGTCATCAAAGATGCTGGTCGCAAAGTTGTACATGTGTTCACAAAATGACGGGGGAGGTCTTTTTTGCCAACCACGCTACACGTATACAACATTGGTTGCATGAATCATCCTGCAAGTCTATCTGTTTGCCCAGTTTGTCGGGAATACATCTTAGTCCTAGTAAGGAATTCGACTGCCCGCAGTTGCATGAATGACAGACAACGAATTTAGAAAAAAAAAAACAGTTACGTTGTCTTATTTACTTTACTCAAAATAAAATTCAATGCAACAAAGACATTTGGACAAAAATTCAGTCCATGGTTTTACAATGTCAGAAAATATAAAAACACACAGTTATGAACAGACTGAAAGTAATTGAGGCACATACATACTTATTACAGACTCGTCAAATTCCCTAAAAGTATCCCAGATTAATTTCAGAGCAAGTACTTAAAAACTACAGAAACGGACATTTTGACGATTTTGGTCCATAATGAACACTTATACATGAAAAAGTGAAGCATGTCCAATGCTGCAAATATGACACGTACCTGCCCGATGTACCTTGCTGCAAAGATTGTAGTTTATTTGGTCAGGGAATCTGGAACACACAAGATATATATATATATATATATATATATATATATATATATATATATATAAAGTAAGGATTTGTTTATTTATTTATTTATTTGTTTATTTATTTATTTATTTATTTATTTATTTATTTATTTATTTATTTATTTATTATTTATTTATTTATTTATTTATTTATTTATTTATTTATTTATTTATTTATTTTCAGTGTGATGTAGAGCTTGACAATTTTGGGTAGATATTCTCATGTTATAACATCGCATTCGGGGATTCTAATATGGCTGGATACTCCATAGATCGTGGCAGCGATCAACATTTCTTGACTACATCTTGCAAAGTCTAACGTTAACTATATTGGAAGTTTAGATATTGGTTATGTTTCTAAGATGAAAATGATTGGCTTGCTTGGCTCTAGGTGAAAAACGCCATACTGTCCTCCACTGGCCCGCGCCAAACCTGTGTGGCGTAAAGTGGTAAACATTTTCATTTCAATGCGTACAAGCAATAAAGTTTGATTTGTTGGGTCACCAATGCGTGATCAAGGCTAGGGTACGTAGAGGAATGGTATGTTTTCAGCATGAGGGTATGCCATAAATATGATGTGCTCGAAGTGGTAAGTAGTTTGGGACACACCTCGTAACGCCCAGAAGAAGCTGGCCTGCAGGTATAAGAACATAAGAACATTACTGACTATTAGCCAGCCTATTTGGTCAATCCCCTTGCTTTAAAACAGCCTCATGTTAAATTCAAATAAAATGCCTGGCTTCGTTGTACATTTTGCTGTGCACAGAATGGATATCTAAAACTGTCAACAATCTTCCACCGTCTTTTGGACTTACTCAATATTTCAACTTTGTGTCTTTTTTCTTTGTACACGCATCCCTCCATATTTCAACGTGATGTAACAATAGTATGGCAGTGATTGCTCGTATGATCAGATATCTGACGTATTTCAAAATGCTATTTGTTTTCTCTTTATTTGCAGCTCCACAGCCAGATACAGCTATATATCCATACTATTCCACCCAACTACTTTATAAGACCTACCATTTCTATCTGGAGTGTTCGGTCTTTCCCAAAGGCAAAAGAAGAATAGTCCCTCAGATGCATACCGACCGTTGCTATCCTTCGACATTATGGAAGTGGGCGGAATACAATAGTGCCCAATTTAATGACTCGCTTGATGTTATCCCCTTTAACTTTGAAAATTACACATGTGAGGCACGGAACTGGCTTGGCACTATGGTGTCGACAGATCACCGGGGGTATGCCGAGCGTAAGTACTTGTTATCAAAGGATGCTGCTTGCCAAGTTGCAGATGTGTTCACAAAATGGCACGTATAAGTACATGTATTATAATAGTAAAGGGGGAGCCACTTAATTGAAGTGTGTGTGTCAACACTCACTTTTCTTTCTTTCTTTCTTTCTTTCTTTCTTTCTTTCTTTCTTTCTTTCTTTCTTTCTTTCTTTCTTTCTTTCTTTCTTTCTTTCTTTCTTTCTTTCTTTCTTTCTTTCTTTCTTTCTTTCTTTCTTTCTTTCTTTCTTTCTTTTCAGGCAAATTTGTCCGACATTTCACTTGAAACTATTACATGTAGAAACTACAAACTTGGCACAATTATACTTCTATAGATAGAGTCTGGCCTTTTTATAATTAGGGGTCATGTGTTTCAAAATTATGCAAATGAGGGCAATTGAAGTTTTAAATCTTCAATATCTTATATACTATAGTAGATGTGGTTCCGAGTGTACAGGAGTTCAATCATAGCAAAGTAAAGGTCATCTCAAACGTCAAGGTCAAAGGTCATCTCAAGGTCAAAGGTCAATTTTAAGCACAAATATCGTTTTTGAGGTCAAGGTTCACTTCAGGTAGAGATCATCTCAAGTCGAAGGTCATTTCAAGGTCAAAGGCCCCTTTCGATGGTGGCTTTCTTCTACCCATAACTTGGTCAATTTGTTTCCAATTTTGATCATGTTGGGCTCAAATTGTAGCTATTGTAACACTGCACATTCTTAAAATGTACACGTGACCTCTAAAGTTCAAAGGTCAAGGTCATGTGGACCTTTGAAAGTTTCACACAGTAATAACTTGGCCAATCTCCATCCAATTCTAATCATGTTGCACTCAAATTGTAGGTATTGCTACACTGCACATTTTTTATAAAAACATGTAACCTCAAAAGGGCAAAGGTCAAGGTCATTTGGCCCTGTGAAAGAAAATTGAGATATATACTTATTGCAGACTCTCGTCAAATTCCCTAAAGGTATCCTAGCTTAATTCCAAAGCAATTAGCTGAGAACTTACAGAGACGAACATTTTTGACGATTTGGGGCCATAATGAACACTAATACATAAAAAAATTAAGCATGTCCAATGAAATAAATATGACAATTACTTTCCTAATGTACTTTGCTACAAAGATAGTAGTTTATTTGGTCGGGGAATCTGGAACAAATTATATATATATATATATATATATATATATATATATATATATATATATATATATATATATATATATGTGTGTGTGTGTGTGTGTGTGTGTGTGTGTGTGTGTATGTGTGTGTGTGTGTGTGTGTTAAGGAGTTGTTTATACGGTCAATTAAAAATATGATCAAGAATAGACATGATATGAATGTGAAACGTGTTGGGACAAGTTTTGCGAGGGTGGAGTTAAATCAGACTTGGGAGCGGTACTTTCGCTTAACAAAAAAGGTTTAACCAGTCAAGCTGTTGTGAGCGTTTCTGCCCCATGGGGACATTACAGGTGACTGGCAAGGGTTCAGATATGCTTTTCAAATTCACTTTCATTTGTGATAGAAATGCTTCCATTTTTATCCTACCAATCATCATAGGTCTGACCTATACATGTACAATGAACATGGTGGATGTTTTTTCCTTACCATTCATCAGTATTAAATTGCCTACAGTGGATTTTTTCTAAGAGTGGTAATAAGTCCATACACATTTGATACAGTGGACTTTTCTTTTGACATCAAAAACAGATCTTTACCTATACACGAGGCTTACATAACTTTGTTTGAAATGAATCAACCTAGATCTCAACACCAACCAACATAGATCCCAACAGAGAAGCGAATATGACATGATATTCCATACATACAATGGAAGCGGACTATGATGTCACCAGACACGTCTGTACGTGCACAGAAACTGTCATTTTATAAAATTAGTTAGCCATTTAATCCTCTAGAAATAGATACCCACAGGTGCTCACATGGCAACACCAGATTTGTATCAAAGAGGCTCGGTTTTGAAGGTGGATATCAATTGTTCCAACAGTGTCCAAGACAGCAGATCTACAAGAAGAACAATTCTGAAAAGAAGAAAAGGGGACTCTGAAAATGGCCGCTATATTCCAACTAAGTGAAAAGACGGTCATGGAAGTGAGACCTGGCTACTTTGGATATTGCCTTAGGGAGAATCCAAGGGAAAGCTGCACATTGGGTGTTCCTATCAACTACAGCCTGTTAGATCCTGGCTACTTTGGTCCGCCAAATGGCGAATATAGTTAAGGGGGGGGGGGTGACTAAGAGATGCACCTCTGGCTCAATGGTCGAATGCTGCTGGCTATATCGGGTTCCCGTAATAAGTAGTAAGTAGGGATGCATACCCAAGGTCAGAGGGAGAAGTATCAATCCTGACTTACAAGAGTGGTCTGGTCTGATCAACAACATCCACAGCATCAGCCATGTGATGGACCAATTAACAGAGAAAATGAACTGAAGTCTTAATGAGACCTCACCCCACAGATGTCGAAGAAGCTGGGATCAAGGGACAGAAAGTAGAAGATTCTACCTTGACAGTGTGCCAGTGGAAATCTGTTTGGCTTAATCCTTGTGATGGTGCAGTAAGGTGAGAGCACATCGATTAAGTGCAAGCCAAGTGTGGGGTCTGGGTAGATGGTCCATTGGTGGATAGAATATACTCAAAACAAAACAAAACAAAACACAAACTTTAAAAAAAAAACAAAACAAAAAAACAAAAAAAAAAAAAAAACCTTTTGAAACTGACCGGATTAAGTGGCTCTACTTGTAGCATCTCAAGGCAAACATATGAAGTCTGAGAGAAGAAAACTGGGAATTCTGTGAAAAAGTGGACTTGTGTGGAATATTATTGGCTTCTTAACTGCAGTTAAAAAGGGCCAAACTTCCCTCCATTAGCCCGAAACAAATCTGTCACGTGTCGCAGAAAACATTTTAACGGCAAAGGGACAATAAAGTTTGATTCATCGGGTCAACCATGCGTGAACGAGGCTTGGTTCCGCAGAGAAACGCGTGTTTTGACCCTACTAGAATGCCATAGGTTGGGATGTGCGTTTATTTAGGTTCGGTGGTTGGTGCCGCAGGTAGCTGGTTCAAGACCCGGTGGTTCCGTGGTCACAAACATATTATATTTCCGGTGCTATTTTGATGCTGGTGAACTTACATATGTACAGTCCCCTTTCTGGGACAACTTTGAGCACAGTGCTTGCCGTGGGACATGTGAAATAAATATAATAAACTGGGCCGTGTCGATTATGGCATTCAGGCTTATCTGCCTCCATTGAACCATTCTTTTCAGGAATGTGGATTTGGTACAGTTGGTATATGCGTTTCCCATTTTCGTCTCGGAAGTTGGTGCTGAAGACTACTTGTTTTAGGCCTGGTCGTTCCATGGTCAATAAACATTCAAACATAATGCAATCAATGTGGGAGATATTTGGAGGCACGCCTACGTGACATACTAGAGAGTCCATGCCCAGCCCACATAACGCCAACAACAAGCTGGCCTGTCGGTATAAGAATATGAGAACATTTGTCAGGATTTATCAGACTATCGCTCAAAGACCTTGTTTTAAAACAGCCTCATGCTAAATTCAAATTTAGTGTCTGGCCACATTGTACATTTTGCTGTGTACATAACGGATACCAATGACTGGCGGCAAACTTGTACCGCCTTTTTGACTTACTCGTTGTTTCAACTTTGTGTCTTCTTCCATTGTACATGTGTCTCTCCATATTTCAAAATGATATAACAATAGTTTGGCAGCGATCGTTCGTATGATCTGATACCTTATGTATCCGACAATAATATATGTTTTCCCTTTATTTTCCAGCTTGGCTGGAAATTACAGCTTACCCATCACAAAATCCAGCCCAACCATATTCTTATATCCATCTAGTGTGTGTGGCCTATCTCCGAGGCGGCAGAGGGTTATCCGCAACGTGGCTACACAACAATCGGCCCTTCAATTCAACAAAGGTGGATTACGGCACTATCTGGTGGAACCATTCGATTTATGTCTACCCCTATAGCTATGGAGAGTATAAATGTAAGGTACAGAACTGGCTGGGCAGTGTGATGTCGATGCGTTTTTGGCTGAATGTAGGGCGTAAGTACTTGTTATCAAAGGATGCCGATTGCCAACATATAGAAGTCTTCACGAAATGACACTTCCCACTGCATGTATTAAAATAGTATAGGAAGGTCCCTATTAATTCACTTTTGCTTTGCAAAAGCAAAATACATGAGACAGTATGAAACCCAATGACTACATACAAGTTTAGACACCATTTCATTTTGTTCCTTTGCACCAGGACCAAATGAATTATTGGGTTCGCGTCACAGGGAGCTGAGGAAAGTTTATTTGTCTGGTATTCCCTTTCATTCA
Organism: Hermodice carunculata; assembly: GCA_964020975.1. Classification (NCBI taxonomy): domain Eukaryota; kingdom Metazoa; phylum Annelida; class Polychaeta; order Eunicida; family Amphinomidae; genus Hermodice; species Hermodice carunculata. The sequence continues at coordinate 673,047 of CAXHWN010001829.1, read as the reverse complement.
AGGTTCAGCATCTTCTTTGCCCCCCCCCCCCCGCCCCCCGGGGGGGGGGGGGGCAGGAAGAGGGATTTCCCATGTCCTCCCCAGCTACATGTAAGCCACATTTGAATTCGGTCACGTGGATTCTCCTACAAGTCTATCTGTTTGCTCAGCTTGGCAGACATACATGTCAGGCCAGCTAAGGAATTCGACTGTCATGGATGAAACATATATACATGTACGACCAGCACGAACTTTAAAGAAAATCAGCATTATGTTGCCTTATTTAATCTACCTGAATTACAGTACATTGCAATAAAATCAGAAAAAAACATGTGCGATTAGAAATTTACACGCGGAAGAAGTTTGGGGAGAAAATATCAGTCTATAGTTTTGCAGTAGAAATAAGATGTTACGAGAGTCCAAAGTTGTAAAACAGTGTCATGGCGAACTTGGTTGTTCGATGCCACCGCGGAAGAAGCGACTTACAACGCAACAGTAACGTGTGCACTTTGAGGTTTTTGACTATCTATGATAGCATTTCATCAGTTTGGCTACGATGCAAATGATACATGTGCTCCCGAGCCTCTACCAGTTGCTGAATATGATATTTGTCTGCAAAGAGTGGGGTTATATTCACAAAAGATAGGCAAAACTACAGTTTCGATTTAAGTTTTAAAGTTTTTTATAAAGTGGCATTTTTAATTGTCTGTTTTCGTTTTGTTTGTTTGTTTGTTTTTTGTTTTTGTGTTGTTTTTGCTTTGTTTTTGTTTTGTTTTGTTTTGTTTTTGTTTATGTATTTCTTTTTTGTTTTGTGTTTTTTTTGTTTTTGTTTTTGTTTTTGTTTTTTTTTTTTTTTGTTTTCGCATTTCTTTTTTGTTTTGTTTTTTGTTTTTTTTGGTGACTTTTGTTAGTTTAAGTTGCAGCCAGGATAATGTATTGGTTATTTTTTTTTTCAGAAACCAGCACACAGTTTACCACCTCTACCGCCAGAAAGATTTCAGCACGTATGTATCAGTGAATAACAATACTGTGGGACTCTGAATTTCTGCACTCAAAGTGTTAATACCACATGTATCATTCATGTTGGTTAATGATTTACTTAAGTTATTTGCAGAGCTGTTCTGCATACGCAAGATATAAACCGAAAGCCATGTTACTCTAATCACCATGTCACATGGTGCGTAAGGTTGGGCTGAAGTTGTCAACTGGCAAATATAAAAGCTTAAGTACTTATGTTGACCAATGAACTATTAGTCAGGGAGTATATAAGATCACAAAAGATGAAAGCTTAAAGGCATATCTGTATTCACCGGTTTGCCATATATAAGTTATTTGAATGACTAAAATGGATGACATTGCAAATCTTGATATATGTATATATATATATATATATATATATATATATATATGCAAGACTTCTAACATGTGAGTATCTAAGTATCTATACCATTACCTTTATTAGTATGTAGGTTATACAGTCAGGCCGCGTTAATCTGGCACCATCTGTTTTGAGTCATTTTGCCGGATTAACACGGCTGCCAGATTAACAAATCGCAGTATAATTCACCAGGATATATAGAGAATAAGAGACCAAATTTGCACCTACGAACGAGTAGATAAAAACATAATCACATACACGTATTACCAATCATATGAAATTTTAATAACGAAACGTGCAAATTATCGAAAAAAAAAAGGAAAAAAAAAAATCATTCAGTGTATTCATATCCATATCCATATGTACAATTAATGTTACGTTCAAAATTAATGGAGCAAGTGGGCATAAATGTGCCAACCCCAATGTTAATCTCACACATGTATTTGGACATATTTTGCCTTTAATAGCTTATTTTGGCGCAAAGAAATCCGAAATGTTTTTTTGTTTACTGCGCTCACTTTTCAAATCTTTTAACTGTTCTTCGATGCGCCAAACTTTTGCTACGTCGTCACCACAAAATCCCTCATTGGATTCTGGCCATTGCAATGAACTGTAGCCATTTAAGGCGGGAACAATACAACGTCTAATCAACTCGGAACTTGTTTGGAACACGTCAGGTGATTGTTGATTTTGCGGTACGGCGCAATCAGGTATGTTATTGCAAGGTATATGCTCCATTGACAATCACGTGACGGATTAAAGAGGCAAATTACATTGAAAAAAGCTCTTTTGTTCTGCAATTAACATGCCGGTGACGAAATTCAAGGGTGCCGGATTATCATGTAGTAAATCAATGGGGGAAATCCGTTCACAGCTCATTGCTGCCGAATTTCAAGGGTGCCGAATTATCAAGTGACGGTTAAAGGCGGCCTGACTGTAGCTACGATTCTTGTGGTAATGTAATTATTATGTTTTTAGAATTTGGTTCTCTATACTTGCAAATAAAATGCCCCTTTCAACCAGTAAATATACAAAATGTGATGCATGGTTTTCTTAGATGTCTCGATGAAACATCATTAAAGACATCACAACAATATGCAATAAAATCTACAACTTTTCCTGTCGCATTTGTTGATCAAATTTAATGTTTTCAGTTTCTTTTTGTTCATGCTAGGGCACACATTTCATTTTTTTTTTTTGGGGGGGGGACTTTGATTATTTCAAACCACCCACAAACAAGGACTTTCTTGACTTTCATCATCACCACCACCATCATCATCATCATCATCATCATCATCATCATCATCATCATCATCATCATCATCATCATCATCATCATCATCATCATCATCATCATCATCATCATCATTATTATTATCATTATTATATATTTTTTTGCGAGAAGGGATTGTATAGGCAAGCCTGTTCCCCAATCGCTTTTGGAAATAAAATACATTTAAACCAATGATGATGACGATGATGATGATGATGATGATGACGACGACGACGACGACGACGACGATGAAGATGATGATGATAATAATAATAATAATAATAATAATAATAATAATAATAATAATAATAATAATAACGTGTGTGTGTGTGTGTATACGTACCACTGATCGATAACCAGATAGAAGTAGACTGGTGTTCAGTTCTGTTTCCAATGGGTCCTGCAGCAGATGAAATGTTGTATCTGCACCTTGGAAATCTATAGGCTATAATGAAAAGCATTTCAAATCATTAATAATCTATCAAAGGAGAAACTAATCAGCAGTTATAATCATCCGAACTTGTCATGTTAGGCTTATTAAAATATACCACTGAGTGTTGCATGCAGGTGACATGTTTAGAACGTCAAGCTTGTTATGGACACGTGCTCTTTGCTCTTCGATAATTTTACGTACTTGTATAGTTATGTGAATTCAAAGTTAAAATAGATTTATTTAAAGTATCATATCGAAATTAACTCTGCATTAATGCAAACTTATGCCGTAAAAGAGCCCTCCATAGTTAAAATACTCGGACCGAGAGAAAAAAAAACTCGGAATATTTTCATTATTTCAAACAACTGATTATTGGAATAACAATGATTAATCAATGTACATGTATATCAAACCGACAATACAATGATACTTACAGCTTCAGATTCCCCGTTTGGTTGGTTTGTTCCGTCGTTGCACTCAAACTAGAAAATGAATGGATGAAAAAGATTTGATCCAACATGATAACAGATTAAATATTGAATTTTAATTTTTAAAGAGTTTGCACATAGTATTTTTATCTTTCCAATTCCTAGATAATGCTATGCCCGATATTACGAAATTTTTTTTTAACGTATTTATTTCAACTGGATCGCCCTATAGTACATCGAGATGTCACTAATGGAGGGGTTCTCCAGCACATGGAGTGACACACAAAATGTATATTACAAAACACACAGGACAAAACAAGAAAGAAAAAAGTTACCCAATTAACAGAGAAGCTGTACACATGCTTCAGATTTGTACCCTGCATACAAAAATCACAGCAGTAGTAGTCATCAAAATGCAAAACAAAGTAAAATAGTTTACTGCAGGTAGAATGTGCACATATACGTCCCTGTTCACAATAATACGGACTAGGGGTAGAAAATTTCATGAAGGACATTTGGGAAATAAGAATTATGTAAATCAGCGACTAACTCAATTGAAAATTACTGCTTATGCATAACAGAACTAAGATATGAAGCGTCTTGTATCTACGATGTATCTGTGGAAAGCATCACAAATTTGTATGTTGAAGGGAATGGACAATTGGTCGCTACCAAAGAGAAGAATATGAGCTAGTCTGTCACTCGCTGTGTGTATAATCAGATTCGGGTGGATGCCGGGAGCAATAATAGGGCTGATGGAGTTGAGAAGTCTAATTCTATAAGTTGAATACTTTGGACAAAAGAACAGGTAATGCTGCAGATCTTCAGTGGGGTAGGAACAAGAACATGTAGGTTGTAGGATGATGTTGACTTTAAAGAGATCAAAGTTAAGTCAAGAGAATCCAAGACGAAGCTGGGTATGACAAATGTTGGCAAATCTGTGTCCTTGGGTATAGTAAACAGGAACCAGATCCACTGCTAGTAGTGTTGCTTTCAGCTTTGATTTGAATATTTGGAGGGAAATTGAGTCTCTTATATCTGAGGGAAGATTGTTCCACAGTTTGATAGCGTCAGGTAGGAAGTTTAGTTTGAACATATTTATTTATACTGGATTACCCTATAGTACATGAAATGACTAATATAATGGGTTCTCTAGACATGGAGAAAACGCCCAATATATATACAGGACATTACAAACTATGTTACCAGATCATTTGTAAATATGTAAAATATGCATGTCGTGATATACAAGTAAATCGGGGTAGTAATACCCAGTACAGAATTTATGGTAGAGATTGCGACACAAGGCATATAACTATTCACTCACTGTTGACAGGGGGAAAAGGAAAACAAAACCAACAACAGTAATTGGAGCAGGTATATAAAAAGATAAGTACATACATAATTACGTCACCAAGAGGTTATACATTATAATATTCACAAAAAAGGCTTTTTCTGATTAACCAGTAGGTCGCATTAAAGTTAAAAAACAAAGCGTCTGCCTTCTGCTATATAATTTTGAGCTGCATCGAATATCTGTATGTTCAGGATATGTGGTAATTCCCTGCTGTCAAAAAGGAAAACACCAAGCAGTCTTTCGTTAGCGATATGGATTATCAAGTTAGGATGAACACCCGGAGCAATGAGCGGTGTAGTAGTATCGAGAAGTTTTTTTCTAAAGGCAAGATATTTAGGTCAAACGAAGAAGAAATGAGAGATATCTTCAGTGAGGAAAGAGCAGGAGCAAATAGGACTTGGAATAACATTTACCTTACAGAGGTCAGAGTTAAGCCTAGAGAAGCCCAGTCGCAGCTGGGTCTGACAGATATTCAGGTAACGTTGACCATGGGAAAAGAAGGCAGGCACATCGTCCACGGCTAGTAAGGTTGCCTTGAGTTTGGATTTAAAAATTTGAAGCGAAATGGAATTCCGAATATCTGAAGGAAGGTTGTTCCAAAGTTTGATGGTGTCGGGGAGGAAAGATTTGTCAAAACGTTGAGTTCTGCACTGGATGGTGCGTAATGGACTGGAATGGCGCAGAGCTCGACCGATGTTAGTAGGCGGAAGGATGTTGGATATATAGGAAGGAGTAAGATTACGGGTCGTTTTGTAAAGTAGGATCAATTTAAAGTATTTACGTCGGCTAGCGAGGGTAGGCCATCCGAGATCGTGAAATAGTTTCATATGAGAAGTGTGTCTTAAAGCGCCAGTGCATATTTTGGCAGCCTCATACTGGTCAGATTCAAGTAACTCTGTTAGACCTTGCCAGCAGTTATCATAAAGAACACATCCATATTCTAGGATGGGTCTTACCATGGAGAAACACAGCCTGGCCAGGGCTTTTCGGGATAGTTTAAATTTAAACCTACGGAGAAGGGCAATGCGCTGGCTAGCTTTATGTACGATACGGGTTATGTGAGCATGCCAAGATAAATGACTGCTAAAAGTAATACCAAGGTGGGTGTGGGAATTAGCCTGGGGTATAGTTGACTGACCAAGCTGAACAGGTGGATGATGTGGTTTATTGATTTTGGCAGAGAAGACAACAGATAGTGATTTAGCAGCATTGAAAATGACTCGCCATGATTTTTTCCCCAATTTTGAATATGAGCAAGATTGGTTTCAAGTGTCGAAAAGATTCTGTTGGATTTGAACAATTTCGAGCAAGCTTGTGTCATCTGCGAAGAGTCTTACGTCGCAGGTAAGGTCGTCGACTAGATCGTTTACGTACACCAGAAACAAGAGTGGACCCAGTATGGATCCCTGGGGTACGCCAGCTTCAATAGGCAGCCATGCAGACGCTTGACCATGAATAATTACACGTTGAAAAACCATATGGGCTTCATTAGAGTGTTCACGGCCTGCGTATATATTGTGAACAATATACACAAGTTGATTTATGGTAGAATCGTCAGCCTTTAAGCCAGTATTTGTGGATGCGAGAAGGTTCTAGTCGAATAAGTATTCATAGAGAGCATTAAAGACCAGTCTTTCGAAAACTTTGGACACGTTGCACAGTAGGGATATAGGACGATAGTTACTTTTTATATGCTTATTAGACTTTTTAAACACAGGACATATATTGGATTTCTTCCAAGAGTCTGGAAAATAGGAAAGGTTGAGAGAGAGTTTAAAGATTTTAGTCAGTGGTTTGCAAATAGACTCAGCCATACTTTTAAGTAAGATGTTCCCAATATTGTCCGGACCAGACACAGAAGTAAGCCTAAGGGAAGAGAGGATTCTTCTTACACTTTCTTCATCAAAGTTGATATCATATAAGCGTCCCTTTGTACGGAAAGTAAGTTTGGGCAGAGGTGGGGCGTCAATGTCGGGAACAGTTCTACATTGGCTTGCAAAGTATGCATTGAAAATGTCACACTTTTCTGTTATGCAAGACACAATTTTGTCATCCTCGATGGGATATCTTCGTGGACTTTGCATCCTAGAATGGACTTCGAGAGGCTCCACCACTGCTTAGGATTAAGATCATTTGCATCAAGTTGTCTGCGCAGTTTACAGATATTTAAGCGAATAGATTGTCTAATCAAGTTGACTACTCTGTTCCGACACTTTCTGTACAGCTGAAAGAGCCTATCAATCTTAGTTTTAATATCATAGGTATAGGGGCGAGGGCTAAGAGATGTCCTCTTAAAACGTTTCCATGCTCGATTTCCATGGCGAATATGTCTTTTAATTTCTGAGGTTATCCATGGTTTGTCCCTAGGCCGAATAGTAATTTCCCTGTATGGGATGAATTATCTGGCAGTGGATAAAAATAGGTCGGACCAGTATGACACAACATCGTTGTCCGTATCAAACACATCGTGACCAGTGTTCCATGGGGCGGAGGAGAGAGCAGCATTGAGGTCTGGGAAGTTCGCCTTTTTAAAGTGCCATACTGGCCTTTTAAAGGGTTTGTCCTTGTGATGGGAGCAAGAATACCACTATTTAGGACAAGTCTAGGTGAATCGGTAATAATTAGATCAAGTAGACTATTTGAAAAATCATTGGTTCTCGTGGGTATATTAATAATTTGGAAAAGATTGTGTCGGGATACAAGGTTAACAAGAGATAAACCAAGCTCGCTGTCGAAATGTGCGGAGTTCCAGTCCTTACATTTGTCATTACAGTCACCAGTGACTATAAGAATAAACAGATTGGATTCAACCGCAGTGGCGACAGAAGTGGCCAAAGATTCAAGAAATACATCACGTACTTCGGCAGGCTGGCCAGGTGGACGATAGTAATTTCTTATTAATACTTTTCCACGGAGTGTGGAAATCTCTATCCAGATGCATTCACTGTAGTCGCTTTCCAGGTCAAAACGTCTCAGGCACGGAAGCGATGAGTTAACAAAAGTCATAACCCCACCGCCTGTACCTTCCAGGCGGTCTCTTCGGAAGGGTGGTTGGAAATTACCAATAAGCAGAGGTTGGTTAGGGTAGCTCTCAACAAGCCAAGTTTCAGATAGGGTGATTATATCTAAGTTTTCAGATTGGGCTAGAAGCTGAATTTCATCGATTTTACCGGCACTTTTTATGCTACGGACATTTGAGTGACAAAATTTGAGCTGTTTGTCAGAAAATGTTGTAGGGCCGGGATGCAGGTGGACATCAATAGCAAGAAAAAAGAAATTATATAGAAGCGAAAGGATGTGTTGAAAACAAAGGAATCCATTGAAAAGAATGTTTGCAAACAAAAGTGCAAGTAAGCAGACGGAAATAGTTATTTGAAAGTCAACAGTTTAGTCAAATTGGAGGGATACTTTAACGGAAGTTGACTTGTTGAAGAAAAGACCAATGGCCATTCTATACAAAGCAAGACTAGTACCCATCGTAATACAGAAGAGGAGAGTTGGGCATGTGGCCACTTGAGTATTTCTGTAATGGTAGAGTATAGCATATATCACACAGGGCCAAATATGTTAAACCTTTGTACAGGAAAGCGAGAATTACAGAAACAGTGTGACAGATTACATAGGCTATTTGTATGTGAAGGGGATGCTTAAACGAGTATATACAAATAGTTGTCCAGCTGACAGAGATCAAGATGTGGAACATAGTGAAACGACCTAGAACAATGAGAGTAAACGACAGAATACATAAACCGAAAAACAGAAAAGAAACAGAGAGCATGTTACATAAAAAGGAAACTAGGGTGTGACCACACAATATAGAAAGAATTACGCCACAAAGCATGTGTTTAACAACCTGCAACAAGAAGAAGGATTTGTCTAAGCGGTTAGTTTTGCAATTGATGGGACGTATGGAGCTAGTGTGGCGGAGGTTTCGAGCATTAAAAGTAGGAGGAATTAATCGAACGAGATACGAGGGTGTCCAGTTGTGATGCATTTTGTAAAAAAGAAGTAACTTAAAATACTTCCTCCTGCTGGGGAGTGTTGTCCAACCAAGTTCACGTATGAGATTGGCGCGTGATGTGTGTCTTAATGCACCTGTGCATATTTTGGCAGCTTCAAACTGTATGGATTCAATAAGATCAGAAAATCCCTGACCACAGTTGTCAAAGAGCACACAACCATACAACAGGATAGCAGTAACTTCAACCAATTGTTGAATACATATCTTGATTCACAGGTGAAGTATATAGCAAAGTAAATTTTGTGAAAGCTAAGAAGCCTGTGATTATGTTTTTGCGTTTTTGTAATCTTTCATGTTGGTAATGTTGACATAACAATTACAGAAGTAATCAACGTGATTTTACATAAATACTGCTTCATGCAGCTTATTTGGTAGTAAACATTAGTTCTTCAAATCAATGCCAAAACTAAGATTATAAAGTGAGACAAAAAAGGAGTTTCCAAAAATGTGTTCCATTTTCTTGCATAATTCACTCAAAAATAGTTTATCTTTGATTTTACATCCCTTCAGCTGTAAACTCTTATAAATGTATCTCGAGAGCAACAACAAAAGTAAATAATCTGAGTCTATAGCTATAAGCCTACTTTTTTTCTCTTTTCATTGGCAGTGTGGTCTTAAGTTTGAAAGTTTGATTCAGATATCTTTGAAAAATTAGAAATTAATCCCACATTGTCATTACTCCCATGTAGCCCACCTGCGACTTCTCTATCTGACCTATCAAACGTGACATGGCCACATTCCCTTCGTAGGCCATTTTCACAAGGGCCCGCCTTGACCTCGTGACAACTTGGAGAATCTTTTCTGTGTCGGTGGAATGTTCACCTGGGTCCTCCCCGTACTGGCCTTGTAAGATAGGGTGCTGGCCGGGCTCGTAGCATTGTCGTCTGCTCTTGGCGGTGGGTGCATCATCGTCCTAAATTAAAAGGTATAATAATGATAATAATAATAATAATAATAATAATAATAATAATAATAATAATAATAATAATAATAATAATAATAATAATAATAATCTTAAGAAAAGGCACGTACTGGTCTATAACTTAGCAAAAGTATCACAGTTTCAACTTTCCCATCAGAGCTCCACATGATTTGGGCAATGTATATAGCCTTTTCTTTTCTTTCTTCCACAAAACTTGTAGACTTGTCTGTGACTCTAAGCTGACCATAATGGCCACAGAGTAGTATATGTAGGTTACCTTACTTGGATTAGAATGACTCCATGGATAATTTGTAAATGGTACCATGGTGGATGTACCAGACTAATGAAGTTTCATCTAATTCTATCTATTTTCTACCAAATGCCACATCAAATTCGGTGCGACTATCGTGAATTGTAACATTTCTTTCTTGGATATATGATTTATGCCTAATAATATTTATGTATAGGCCGACAGAGAGTCTGTCGAGGTCTGCAACGTCTTTGCGAGTGCAGTGGCTGCACTTCCAGGCGATTGTAGACCCAGCCTTCTTGGCATCGCGGAACACGTCCCATGATACACCTGTTACAAATATAATAAACATTATATATAGGCCTATATATATATATATATATATATATATATATATATATATATATATATATATATATATATATATATATGTATATATATATATATATATATATATATATGTATATATATATATATATATATATATATATATATATATATATATATATATATATATATATATATATATGAGTTGTGTGTGTGTGTGTGTGTGTGTGTGTGTGTGTGTGTGTGTGTCTGTGTGCCTATATATAGGCCTAAGTCCTACATATACTCGGATGCATAATTATGGGAACGACATGAAATACATAATACTGTTACGGTGCTCCCATAATAGCGAATTTAAAATGTAGGCCTACTTCCTCAAGTTACACGTTTCCGACTCCTGCTTTTTGATTCCTTTCATTTGAATGGAATCACCACCAAGCGTGAGTCGGGAAATAGGTTATGTGAGGAGAGACATCTTAAATTGTTCTTTTATGCATGTGAGTATTTTAAGTTTCAAACATCTCTAAACAGTGTGCATTTACATACGAGTAAATTACAAGACGACTATTTGAGCCTCAAATTGAGGGAACTATTTACCATTCAATGAACTATGGACTTAAGTTGCTTTGGAAACAATCTGTCGAAATTTACAACATTATCGGTGAATATCCATTAGGTTATCACTTTATATCAGTTTTTAATCATCAAACACTCGCCTGTTTTTTCTACAGGCTCTGTGCTGCCAAATTGCACACTTGTTGCACTGTAGCGCATGCGACCTGGTGGTCACTGGCGCAGCACAATGGAAGCAGGGACCTCTGCTGTTATCCTGCTGGAGTCTGAAAGTTAAATAAGTCTGTATGATATATAGCCTACTCATAGACATTTAGCATCATTTATGACTTAAGGAATTTCCAGGACTGCAGTTAAGATGGGAAATGGGTATTTCAACGGCATGTGAGCAAAGAAAACAACTTCGCCATTTTTCATCAGATCAAATTTTGAACCTTCCAGAGGTCTTAGGGGCTTTTATGCTTTTCTATATTATGCATGTTATACGAGTTTCAGAAATAAAGCCTAAAAAATATACCTTTGCCCTAACGGACTGAAAAAAAAAAATATCGGTAGGTAGGTAGGTTTTCAATTTATTTATTTATTTATTTATTTATTTATTTATTTATTTATTTATTTATTTATTTATTTGTTTATTGTTTTGTTTTTGTGTTTTTTTTTTGTTTTTTTTTTTTTTTTTCGAGAAAACAGTAGGTCGGTCGGTAAAACATTACCAAGTTAACATTTCAATGGGTAGGTCGGCAAGTTTTGACATGAAAAAGGATGGGTCGGTAGGGTTAGTGGAAACAAACAACTTTTTTCTGTTTGGCCCTAAGCAAAAATTATAATTACAATAACGTTAAGTCACATGCACCTTGTAACACCGTATTGAACAATATGAGAGTGGCTGAGTATAAACAGGACCAAGTACTACACTGAAACTACAGTGCTTTCAAGCTAACTTGTCCCCTACTTTCCTTTGACTAGCATGCAATCTGTGCAACAAGTTACCGTGAGCGTACTGTATGTGTACATGTAGGTCCGCCCATCGGCCGAGCGAACGCATACGGGGCCACGTCAAGGCGATCAAGGCGCCATCATGGGCGCCCGCAGCGACGGCGGTATTATTGAGGTTCTGTAGGCCTGTACAAATATCGACAGAAATCGACAGCTAAAGTTTTAAGCTAAGATTTTATCTTTAAAATTAACTTCAACTTTAATCACTGTTAACTTTTAGAAAAATGATGAACTCTAGAAGAGGCAGCCAAATGCTAGAAACTTCACTATCGTAAGATTACAAAACGATGCAAGATCCGCGCCTAACAAGATAAGGTTTGAAAAATTACAAGAAAAAAGTTTATTTTAACATGACATTTTAGCTTATATCTTTCCACTCATGATCCTACACAAAGCAGCAGTCAGGCAAGCTTATTAATGACAATAGCCAAGCCATTGATTGGCTACAACTGAGCTCAGCAAGGTGAAGCGGCTTCTGGGCCGTGCCGGGAAAGTTTGTTGCATACTGGTACCCCTGCATGCAGCACCTCTTCGTGTTGAATCCAGATGAAAGAAAGCACTGAATACTTTCAAGTTTGAAAGGGGATCTTCAAAGAATATCAATTTTTAAATTTTCTCTTCATGTAAGAACAACCTTGGAGAAGGAGTGGGAATAACTAATGTAGTAGCACATTATGTGTGCAAACATAGCCAATAGACATTCAGAGGCAGTTTTCTCCTGTTTAGAATTTGCCGTGCTTTGTTAAACGTTTCACATCATTTTCTAGAAATGGGGTGGACCGATCTTCATACTCATACCTCATAACCTTACCAACAGAAAAATATATACTTTTATGGGTCAGAAAGTAAAAGCAAGGACAAGGGAGAGAGTTAAAACTCATATTCCCTGAAGCGCATAGCTTTAATCAGGTCACGTTAAGAGGTCGATCTTAGCCCCCTTTATTTTTATTTCATTGAGACAGATCTTTCAGAACAGTATTATGTACGTAGGTAAATTGTATGTTACGCGCATGAAAAAATAGGTAGACACTGTATCGTTGACATGTATTGTATTGATATTGAAATGATATTGCACAATAAAGAACATTAGGCCTACATACTAGCCTATACACCAAATACTTCGGACAAATGTTCTCCTTGGGCCTACTTAGTCAAAATATGTATGACGTCTTTACGAAGAAAATATATAGACCTAGGTCTATACATGAAAACAAATAGCTACAAGAAGGTCATGAAACTAATCCTACATGTACATGTAGGCGTAATAAGGATGTTCCAAATCTTCGAAGTTATACTTTGGTAGTCGATCGATCAAGAGGAAATTTATAGCATTTTATATGTGATGGAGTATGACAAGGATTATTACCTTGTGGCACATTTATCATTGTTACACGGGCATACATTTCGTTATGTTTTGGGTCGCCAACTATCAAACAGAATTATAGATAATTGGTGTTCCAAAACACTGACTGATCTAGATTACCACCTAAACAACAACTTCGAAGATTTGAAACAGCTCGGTTATGCTGTATAAAATTCGTTGGTACGTGTTGACTAGTTTGAAGGCGTTCAGGTCGTAAGCTAGCCAAACCATCTGACTATTAATATGCCCTACTGTGTTATTATACAGCATATACAGCCTTGAGATATGTAACGTCGACTTACCTCAGTTTGGGCGGCATTTGGGGGTAGGTGATCCGATCAGCATCTGGTCGACGTAGCCTAGATGGCAATCTTAGAACTGCTCATGTGTTATCTCTCTCCTTTTCTCTGTAGATTTACTCTCTGTCGATGTTGTAATACGAGTGATTTTGGACGGGAGCATCGTCTCAATTTATACACATACGTCGTTTGATGTCGCTTAAGCCCTTTGAAGATACCACGAGAATAATAGTATTCCAACACCTTGTGTTTAGTTTGTATCGTATTAAGAATTAAATACTCATGTGTCAGCAAAATGTGCGAAAGTTTTCACGCCTGCTACTCAGTTATTCCGGATTAGGTTTATCAGTTTATACATATTCATCTGAATACAAAATAGCCACATTTCTTTAAAGGATAAATGAACAATGCTTAAACCTAATATAGGCCTAAAGCCTATTACACCAAAAATAATGTTTTCGTAGTATATGTATTCATTGACTATTGAGGTTTTGTTTCATAACACAGCCTACTTTGAAGCCAGGGGGATAATTTCTTTTAATTAATGTCACTTCCACTCCATAGGATCTGGCATGTTACATGTAGGACCTACACGTAGGCTATAGGGCCCTAGTAGTAACGAGCTTTACGTAAGTTATAAATGAAAGCAACAATAGGCTACAAGACTATATGTCATGATAATGGAAATTTATTTATTATCTATTTATTTATTCATTCATTCATTCATTCATTTATTGAGTTCTTTGCATGGCTATTCATCCATTCATTCATCAATTCCATTTCAGTCATTCACTCATTCATTCATTGATATTCATTTATTATAGAATATTTAATAGTCAAGAAAAAAATTATCCTATCAACAAAGATCCTAACTACAATAGTGAAGTAGAAAATTAAAGTACGGTGCCGATATATAATATCTAGACGGCCGCTTTGACCTAAGGACGGTTTGACCTAGGGCCGGTTTGACTTGAAGGTCGGTTTGACTCGGGGCCGCTTTGACCCAAGGCCATCGAGTATATGTGACATATATGACATATCGTGACTTTTGTCAATTATAGAACTTCATTTCATGTATTATCAACGTGCGTAATGTACGGTCTATTTGTTGGCATATCAATCGTCAATTATTGACCTTTTAATCGTATTTTGCGAAGATACATTCGGTACGATTTTATGTTTTGTCATTCATAGATCTTTGATATATATTGTCACAGTGTTAACACGCATAATGCATGGTTTACATGCTGGCATATCCATTGGCACATACCACTATTGTATTACTTCTCCGTCATGTGTTTGGTACTGTAGAGGTACTGAAGAAGCATTTTACACACATTGATGACACGTTCCGTTTTGGCCATTTCCATTACATTCACAAGGTGCAGTGGTAACACCCTCCCAGTCAGACCGGTCTACAGCAAATGGTGATTTATAGGTTGTCTGCTTAGTCAATTTAACTGAGTGTTGCCTTTTCTTACGATATTGTCAATGGGAATTTCAGGGACGATATACCAGAATAACTCCCCAATAGCCAACGGGTTGCTTTAATGCGCCGAGAAAAGTTGTTGACTGAGTACAAGGAGGGTAGAAATTTTAATTTGTACCCTCCTTGCTGAGTCTAAATAGATATAGACTTTCAAAGCCTTAACTGTTATTTCGCTCATAGCTATTTAAAACCAACGGGATGGGGATGAGAGCTCTTGCTACCCTCCTTGATAAAACTGATTATACGAGTAATGATCTGTGCTTATTTAATCTACATTTGCCACTGTTTCAACTTGCTACTGGGATGTATATATGTACCAGCTTTCATGCCCCCTGTCATTTACCGACCTTAGTTCTGTAAAACAACAGGAAAATATAGAAAGTATTTTCAAGTAAATTAGGTGTATTATATTGGACCTTGTTCCGTCCTTTTGAACAATTCATGTTCAACAAATTCTAACAATTCATGTACTTGTATTTACAGTCAGGTTTATTTCATACCTTAAAAATTCCAGATGCACCAAGGAATATTGCTTTACTAAACGCCAAGATGGACCGTTTTGAGTATAAACCGGGGGACGTACTTCATTGTAGTGCTGACGGTAATCCAGGCGTTCGTATACAGTGGCGTAACAACATCTGGTTTAACGTCACATACCCAGAAGGACCCACATTGACACTTACTAAGGCCATGTTGGGTTATAATTCTTTCCGATGTGTAGCCACAAACACTGTGGCAGGTGAAAGAAATAGTCGATATAAGGATTTCAACATCACAGTGGTACAAGGCCACCAGGCACCATCAGGTAATAGCCCTACTTTCGGATCGGGAACATAATATCATTGAAGCCGATCAGCATTACTTTGTCCAGCATTTGCTTCAAAATTCTAAAGCCCTTAACTTATATACCTGTAGCAACATGCGGAATCATAGATAATTTATAGAAAAAGTAAGGGCATTCCTATCTCCTCCCTTTTGTAACTTTTCATTTTTCAGTCGTGAAAGTTTCCGTGAGATGTCCACATCCAACTGATTTTGTAACGCCGAAATTTAAAAATACGGGAACAGGGCAGATTAGCATGCAAGTAATTATGTTTTCACGCATTTTGGGAAAATAAGGAATACAGCAATTATTATATTAGCAACATCATTATCATTATCATTACAATTACTTTCTAGACACTCGTCAAAAATGAAATATGCATTTGAAATGCTTGAAAATAGATGTGCAGTGTAAAGTTGTCAACCAGTAAAATGCAAGGCATAATGGTCGCGCGACTGAAAGCAGCTTTACGCAAAAGTATTTGATTTTGGCGGTCTCGTCAGACAGAGAGGAAAAATAAATGGACCAAATTAATATGCGTGTAAGAACAAACGCGCCACGCAGAGCTGTTGACTTGGGCTAAGCTTGGTATTGAAAGAGTTCCTATTTGCATAAAAAATGTTTCCACATCACGCGGTGTCATTTAATGAAATAAATGGAATTGAGGGCTCATGACAGAATGTTGGTTTGTTTTGCTAAAGCTAAACACTGTGTGTTTGGAGCATGTGTTCACACATTTACTGAAACCCGAAAAGGCACAGAGGAATAATGTTACCTCATCTGCATATGCCAACACTCTGGGTCGGTTATTCATACATAGGCCGCTGTACAGTGAAGTAATAGTTTCTAACATATCTTTGATGAAAACTGTTTTCAACTTGAAGATAATATTTGGCACAAACATCGTCATATGCATATAATTGACAATTTGGTTACTTTTTTCACAAGTTGTTACCACAACTGTTAACTTAAATCTAAAATAAGCATTGCTGCCGTGCAAAATCAATACATACCATATATACCTGAAATGAACACCCGCCCCCAACAATTTTAATGTCTTTAACAAGTAATGACAACTTTTTTGTGTTTTTGAACAAATAAGATACTTGTTACTTGCGCAAGATTTGACGTGCAGCGCTCAGTGATAACGAAGATACCTATCTTTGTTTACCAAAATCTTCAATATTATTCCCAAAACACAACTGAAAAAGCCTTGTGGATAACGTGAAGCCTTTAAACTAACCAAAATGTGTCGCTCTCTGTCTATACAGGTTCGACAGTTCCCGTCTTTGTCTACATTGTGGTGAGTGCCGTGGTCGTGGTGGTGCTGCTCAGCGCGCTTTGCGTCCTGGTCATTGGCCGAAGGAGACAGTCTGTGGCAGGGGAATCAGCGCCTTTGTATGCTATTTATGTTTTGATTCTTTGTTTACTTGTTGAATAGTTCTTCTGTCCAACTATTGATTGAGTGCCTCATGCTTTTATATATAGAGTCAGAGCTTGGGTCATCTTAAAGTAAAATATTGAAGGAAAACTTATATGAAACCGTTCTTGCTAATGTGTGTATGTATGTATGTATGTATGTATGTATGTATGTATGTATGTATGTATGTATGCATGACATGAAATGCAATAAATCTTTAACTGCTTTATCGAAATGAATTTGACTATATATATATATATATACATATATGTGTATATGTATATATATACATATATGTACATACATACATACATATATTATGATTATACATATATATGTATATATAGATCTGAAACACTTTCATATATAGCATTAGAGATGGAAAATACAGCTCAACAAAACAACAGCCATATGGCCAAATATACAACGAAAAAAAAAAAAAAAAAAAAAAAAAAAGTGCAGGGAAAACTTCAGAACTACCCTCAGATGGTGATAATGGAACCTAAAGAAAAATCTTGTGGTATATCACATGAAGATCTTATTTCAAAATGAAAGTGATTTTTATTTGTTCATCCGGAAAAAGAGCGAGGAACCATGTGCAAACTTCCGTTAGTCTCTGCAAAATTGTTTAAAGTGGGCCAATATCTTGGAAAAAAATTAAAATAAATATCCAGTCTTCAATTTTACGTTTTCCACAATTTTCTTTTCCAAAGGTATTTGACAAGTTTTCATACCTCCCGGTTTTAATTGTAACTCTGAATGGAGTCATACCTTTCTTAATGTTGTGGTTATTTATAAATCAGATACAGATGTATCGTTCACTTATTATTAAGTTGTATTTTAATTTCACATAATGAGGATTTGTCAGATTTACTTTTTTTTTATTCAAGGAGAGCCAAATTCCATTTATTGAAAAATAGTTTATGGATTTGCATTTTGGACCTTTTTGGTGGTATTCATCCCTATAACCATCAAAGTTGCCGGAGAGAATGAAGCCTTCACATCTATAAACTTTTTGCAAGCTATGCAGCCGTACAGATTGCTTGCAGTTCATATTGCAAACCTGACAACAGGTACAGAATATGACTTCCAGAAAATTTGTACATAGCCATAATTTTGTGTCTAGTTTTACTATTCAGAACCAATATATCGACATATGCATGTTAGTGAATACAAAGGTAAAATTAAGGCGTGTTGGCCCTGTACACTTAATTCGTGATTTTGTGCGCAAGCCTTTACGGAAATCCAAATAGCTAATGTGTATTTATTTTCGAAAGAGAAGGAAGTGTGGTATTTGATATCACTTTGGACAAAAAGATTTTTTTTCTGATTTAACAGCAAGCGCCCCCCCTCCCCACCCACTTCATATGCATACAATAAGAAAGAGGTTATACGTCTCTCAGATAACAGCAGTTCAACCGAGATATCTAGTTCAGTATAGAAAAGAATTTGCTTGAATTTGGCTGCTCCCTGCGTGTTTTGGCATATAAGTTTGTTTGGTTTTTGTTTGCTTGTTTGTTTGTTTGATTTTTTTTTGTGTCGGCTTTCTGACAAAAGAATCAAGTCATCTTCAGATAAAGAAAGTTGATTTGTTTGGTTATATAGTCGCACAGGATTACATTCGTCACTGAATGCGCTTCGAAGAGCATTTATCAAGCAGTGAGTGACGTAGAATTCAAACCACTCCCCGACGCACACCAATTTGTAATTTGATATCGCTTGCGAGACCGATTAAAATTTTTATTTCCACTGTTGTCTGTTTGTACATGCCCACCAAATATTAAACAAAATAACAGTTTTTTCTAATCTTAATTGGGTAATTAATAGAATAAGCCTCGGTGCCATGCAGCATCAAATGTTTTTTTAGAATCAATAAATCCGGCATACTAATATTTACCTTTTTCCATCACTTTCGTGTATTTACCAATGGGAGATGTCAATGTCCCAAAAATGGTCACTTGTGCATTTATTTTAAGTGAAACTAATCATACTTGATGTCTCTAGATATTGAATACTTGAGTAGTTGGGAATTAGAATACTGCAACATATCAACAATAAACAGCTTCCTAGTGAGATTGATGATATCTGTTCGGGTCTGTTGCACTTTGACCTTGTGTACTAATGTCAGTAAGGTAGTTTCCTAGGAATGCAGGACGTATTCCAAACAAAATTTGGAATTGAATAATTTGTGTGAAATAGGAATTAAAGTACGTGTCTTTTGGAATCTCTCTAACATTTCCCTTTTTTAATTCTCTTTCTCTCTCTTTTTGTTTTGTTTTGTTTTTTGTTGTGTTTTGTTTTCGTTGTTGTTTTGTTTTTTGTCTTGTGTTGATTTTTTTCGCTCTTCATACTCGGGTTCTGTATGAATATGCAAAAAAACCTCTCTCTCTCTTTTTTTGTTTGTTTGTTTGTTTGTTTGTTTGTTTTTTTTTTGTGTGTGTTTTTTTGTTTTGTTTTGTTTTGTTCTGTTTTTTGTTTTGTTTTGTTTTCGTTGTTGTTTTTTTTTTGTCTTGTGTTGATTTTTTTCGATCTTCATACTCGGGATCTGTATGAATATGCCAAAAAAAAAAAAAAAAAAAAAAAATCTTGAAATCCATGCACAGTGAGTGCATAGTTACAAAAAAAAGGTGATTGGTGTGCTCTTCTTGTAGGAACGAATGGTGTCCTGCTCTTGATAAAGTACTCAATTCTCGCTCAGTAGAGTCGTCATGTTCCCAGTCGTATAATTTGTTATCAGTGAAAGAGGGATCAGATCAGATCCTGGCAAGGGGTGGAATTTAATAAAAAGAACACTGCAGTAATTTTTTTTTTAAAATGGTTCAAAGGAAAGCTCAATTTCTTTCTTCCCTTATCTTCTTGCACGTGGTAAAAAGGCAACGAGCCCAATTTTCTTTTGCTGTAAAATTTTCTTGAATGCATAATAAAGGCATGGAAACCTAATTTCTTTCTCCCATTCTTTAATATAACTAGTCCATGGATGTATTAACGAGAAAAGTGTCTGATCTTGAGTGCGGTTGCAGTTTTTCGAAATAACATGGCTGGCAGAACCCAAAGGTCAGCGTGCTCACGGACATGATTTACAGTAATATCCTTTTTTTTTTTTTTTTTTTTTTGTGTGTGTGTGTGTTTTTGCCACCCCGTCATGGATTTTACTCCTGTCTTGTTCTATGTTACAGATTTGTAGTTGCTGTTGTTGTTATTGTTGTTGTTGTTGTTGTTGTTGTTTAATGGAACTATAAAATTTAGCTGATTGCACTGATATTAATGTGTCTCGACGCACAACAATCAGCCGAAACGATAATCATCTTGTTCGCAGAGACTTCGTTACTGTGCGGTGACGAAGCTCCATAATTGCTTTCCGTCACAAATGTTCACTCCTGCCTTACTCTGTGTTCACAATTTGTCCCATTCAAGTCCTTTTGCGAAACTACAACGTGCAAAGAAGGTACTTGATCCAATAACTTGTACGTGCATATGATGTGTTCATCCTCTGAATTGGGGACATGTTTACCGGCGACAGGCCATGAAACTTCAATCGACTAAAAAGTGACGAATTTTACGATACTTTTGGAGGGATATCCCAGGAAGTATATATTTTTAAACAATTAGAGAGCTTGTTACACAAAGAGACAAGATCCTGAGTATAAAACACTATGACGGTCCAAGAAAAACATTGAGGCCGCGAACAAGCAAAGTTACCACAGTTTTTTTTTGTCTAAAATTCGCGCTTTGTCATTCAAATTGGGACCAAAGCGAGTGGTTTCTAGATGTTCATCCTTTTGACAGGGAAAACACCTTTTAAAAACAAAATAGGAATAACCAGTCGCAAAAAATCGCAAGTACTGAAGTTTGTCTACAATAAAATGTACACACTGGCTGGTAAATGGACAATGCAGGCAAATGGTAAGCTGATAAAGGTTGGCTTACAGTGATGGCGAATACACTTGCAAACGATGGCAAATGATGTTCAAGTGCACACTCTTACAGCTGCTGGGACTTCTGAGTATCAAATCAACTGATTCATTTCAATGAAAGTTGAAATATGTTACTTGGGTTTCGAAGCTAGTATATTAGTTGCGCAAGTATGCGCGATATTAGTAGCCAAAAGCGACCGGACCGCATAATGCACTGGTTAATACAACCCCTCCCCCATGTCTACTTATCAGATCGCTATCACATAATCCTGTTACCGCAAAGATAATCGACCTGGCGAAAAAGCCAGAGTGAAATCTCCTTTGGTATAGCTCGTGTAGCCTACTACAGCGCAAACCAGTTCTTTGGTGCCTCCTTCAAACAGGAAGGCACGCAATGCCCATTTACATCCACTAGCTCTATCATAATAGATTTTACATTACAGGGGTGATGTGCAATTGCAAGAAGGAGGGGAAACTGCGGCCGGTATCAAGCTCAGTGACAGCTGTAGGCCGCCCTCTGAGCACGTGTGCGGGAAATCCCTACTACCTGACGAGAAAGATACATCAAAGGAACAACTGCAGCCAATTGGAGGATGGGATGGCAGCATATCCAAAGTCAAAATTGGCGTGTAAAACAATGGTATGAGGCTCTTTTTCATAATATTAATGCTGCTGACGACCCAGGAACAGTGCAAATTTGTCTGGGCATTATTAATTCGCTGTGAAATCCTCGAATTATTGATATACAGGCAAATAAGGTACATGTACTGACCTTTTGTTTACACTGAAAAGTTTAAGCAGTGCTGGACACATGGGTTTGTCTGCATGGGCATAATAATGAACCATGTCATTGTTTACACAGTCATTAGTCCATGACCCCTGGAAACCAATTGAGCCATTGACAAGGGTCACTCACAGCAAGTCATTAGCCTTGGAGATAGGAATGGGCCAGTTCAGACTTATCCCCACCATTGTTCTGATTGCTTTGAAATTCTCGATTGATGTAAAAACATATTAGCACAATCCACTTACTGGTCCCCAAATATGGAAAGCCGCATGTTAATCCACACCTAAACAAGCAAAGTGTGGTGTTCCCATGTTAAAAAGTCGAGATTTAAGCCACAAAATATATTTTTTTTAAAGACAACATCAGAGAGGTAAAGCTATAAGTGTATTCCACACAATAATTAAAACACAGGACAGAAGAAACGAGTATGTGTCATATTACAGCCACAAAAAAGAATTGGCAACTTTTTCTTTCAATGCAATTTTCTCGGAACTGTTTCTTGCTCAACATCTGCAATTTGTATCTTGCCTCACAAACGTACAAATCGTCCTATCACATTAAAATCAACAGACATAAAAGAAAAAAAAATATCATATCCAGGAGCAGTTCCCAGGCTTTTCTTTTTTTCTTTTTATGACAGCCCCTTCCGTGACTTTTGGAGTATTTTATAGAAGGAAAATGAACTACCTGTCAGGACTAAATTGAAGATTTTATAACTTTTTATTTATGCTATTTCAGGACTAACCATTGAATTCAATCCTGAACATGGGTATGCATTTTTAATTTCTTCTGATTTCAACTTGAAAAAAAATGTGCGACTTCTGCGCGGATAATGCGAAAATCCTGCCAAGTCAGAAGAAATGCTGTAAAATCTCAAAAACATTCTAATCCGTAATATAAAAAAGGCTATTATCTGTCCCAGAAATAGTATTATATGCCTCAAAACCCACAAAAAAAAAAAAAAAAAAAAAAAAAAAAAACGTCTGAACAGGGAGAACAGATACAAATTGGTAGTTGTTTGACATTTATGAAACAAATTTTCCTTGACAATGAACAGTTGATTTAAATAAGCAGCTTATTCTTGTGACAATGCTAATATGTTAATGAGGTCCTATTCAGCAATGGCTTGGTGATAGGTTAATAAAAACTAAGTGTAAACATACAGGTACATTATTTCATACCGAGACAAATAAATACTCTTAGATTTTTACCACAAGGGGGATTCAAAACGCTCTTTTCATTTCTGGTGCTAAAAATAGTTCAATTAGTGTTCCTACATGTACATTATTTCATAAACAGACAAGACCTGCTTTCCGATGTTTACAACAGGGCAGGTATATGTGGCTCTTTGGATCCTTGACGCCAAAAATACTTCAATGTCATTCAGGGTCACGTGACATGGCCACCCATCCTGGATTTCTCATGCATTTTTGTAAAATTCGCCAATATCTGTCCACTAAATAGTATTAATTGCTTCAGACCATACAGAACTTCCAAAACGACAGAATAGATATTAATTGGCAAATATTTGCCTTTCATAACACAGTTTTGCATCTGAAAATTAATATATGAGTGGTCTGATTATCATATTAAGTGTCAATACACCAATTAAATGGGGAGCATTCCAACCTATATTGTGATTAGTTCTCTAGAATGCAAGTGTGCCTATATGTGCACATTGTTCAATAGCCAGACAAGTTCATGCTACGGGATTTTTACCACAGGAGAGACACAACTCAATCTTTGGATATTTCATGCTAAAAACGAAAATTGAAATATCCGAATCAAATCTGTTCGGACAAAGACATTGGAGCACTAAGTTTGAAATTAAATCGAAATATGGCTAAGGTCTCTGAATGGCTCTATCAGATTAAGCTTGTATAGCACTAAGTTTGAAATTAAATCGAAATATGGCTAAGGTCTCTGAATGGCTCTATCAGATTAAGCTTGTATTGAACATTCCTTAATGTCATTCTTTTTGGTACCCACCAGCGTCTTTCAAAATGCAATATTGATGGCTACAATGTTTCAATTAATGGCTCAAGTATACGACAGGTCAATGAAGCTAAACTGCTTGGTGTTATTTTTGATTCGGCATTGACCTATCAGACCCACATTGACAAAATATGCAAAAAGATTTCACAAAAACTTGGATTTCTGAAGTACCTAAGAACAATTCTACCACAAGACTACACGAAACTACCGTTCAATGCAATCGTTAAACCCCATTTTGAGTATTGTGATATTGTATGGGGTAACTGTAGTGCAGGAGTGTTTGACAAGGTGTACAAGCTCTAAAAACGTGCGGCTCGAATACTCACTGGTGCCTCTTACTTAGATCATACCGAGCGCTTATTCCAACAACTACAGTGGAATACTTTATATGACAATTGCAAATTCCACAAATTATTTTAACATATAAGGCTTTACGTGGGAAAACGCCCTCCTATGTTCATGATAGATTGGTCTTTACGAGTGACGTTTCCACACGAAGTACCAGATCAACCAGCAAATTCCACCTTTATGTCCCTAAACCTAAAATTGATATATTTCGCAATAGTTTCTCCTACTCCAGCCCCTTCAATTGGAACAAACTTCCGGAATCTGTTCATCTGGAACCATCACTGGAAAAGTTTAAAAGGAGCTACTGGAAAACCAAGCCTTGAATTTTATTGACATTCTTCATTTTATGTGTATATATTGTAAATATTTATTTCAGGGCCAAAATGTAAACTAGCGTCACGCTAACTCTCTATCTATCTATCTATCTCTCTATCTATCTATCTATCTATCTATCTATCTATCTATCTATCTATCTATCTATCTATCTATCTATCTATCTATCTATCTATCTATCTATCTATCTATCTATCTATCTATCTATCTATCTATCTATCTATCTATCTATCTATCTATCTATCCATCTAAAAGAAAAAAAAAGAAAAAGAAACTGAAGGTCGGGTGTCCTGGTGTCATCTTTGATTTTTTTTGTTTGTTTGTTTGTTTTTGTTTTTGTATTGTTTTTAAAAATAATGAGCAAGTCATTCACAATGAAACTGCTGTTACCTGCTTGAAAGAGTCACATTTAGTTCAAATTGTTCATCTAATGTATTTGTTGCATGACATACAGGCTAAAATGACAACAAATGTTTGTATACTAGCAGAAATATGCTCCATGCATTAGAATAGGCTGAAATCTTATAATAAAAAGGATAATGAAACATTCCTTTACATTGTCTCATTTCCTTTATCATTACTAGGTAAAGGGGTTTCTTTCAGAGACCAACCTTCTGGCAAATAGAAATTGAAATATCTGAATCTATAATTGTGGGAAAAATGCAAAGCACAGTGCACATCAACTAGTTCATATTGCTAAGTAAATGTCACATATATACAAACTCTGACTTGGTAGATATATTGTCACGATCTAATTTGCACATGGCCTCCTAACTATGTCACATTACAGGTCCCCATGCACTCTCAGTATCTTAGTAAACCTGTTGAGCTCAGTAGGTCGCTGTTTTTCATGTAAAAGAACTGATTGTGAGACAAGAATTTGTGTGATTTGCATTCGGATCATTTCAAGCAAAAATCCTAACATCCTATTCCCATCACATGGGACAAGAAAAAGTTTCACAGGAACAAGTAATTTTCAAAGTTCCCTTCTCCTGTGGACTAATCATAATTGTACTTTGAATTCAATCCAGCTTTGATTTCAAACGGATGTTTTGGATATTTTCTTCATTTAATGCCCTGGATTTCCTATTATTATTATTATTATTATTATTATTATTATTATTATTATTATTATTATTATTATTATTATTATTATTATTATTATTATTATCATTATCACTATCATGATCATTATCATTATCATTATCATTATCACTATCATGATCATTATCATTATCATTATTATTATTAATTCATATATATATATGTACTTATCTATTATTTATTCATCTAATTAAGAACTTTTTAGCATGGCAATTAATTTACGAAACACACATTTAATTTTAAAATTCGATAAGTTTTCTAAATTTGTAAATTTGATACCGAGAAATAACTGCGCCAGTTCATAAAAAGGACAAGTATTGTTGTGTGTGTGTGGGGGGGGGGGGGGTGTGAAAATTTAAAATCACTTTTCCTTCTGGCAAATGGACAGTCCTACAAATTTTACTCACCCTGTAATCTTTCAAAAATGGGACATTTTCCCCTGCATATATGCCTTGGATTTCAGCACACTTTTTCTTTTGTCATCATTAAAATGCTACTATCTACCTCTCCCTAGGGCACAGCCTGAAGTCAGTGCTTTCAAGGGGTCATCCAAAAATGTCAAAATTTCCCCATAAGTACACCCGGTTAGCGCGGAGGAGGGGAGTAAAGGCCTCTTTTTGCTTTGTTCTGTGCATAAAGATATTGATCTGTTTGTCTAAGCAGTGAAACCTGTGTCTTGGGAAAGGCCACTGAAAACAAAACCAAACTTTTGTGAGAACATATTCTTGGACACTAAAATATAAGTTTTGCCTTGTTATTTTGTCTTTTGTCAATAATAATATATCTCAGGTTTGTACTTGTAAATCTAACATTTGTTGAGATCACTTTTCCGACACAGGTTTCACTGGCTGCATTATATTAGAAAACAAGAATACGAATCTGATAAACGTGATCACTGGAAAATCAATGTTTCCAATGTACTAATTAGGAGGGAGGGAGGGGGTTCGGTGAAATGTACTCAGTGTACTAACTGAACAATGTTGACATTTTTGAATGACGCCTTGGGGGTGGGGGGGGGGGTGGGATCTACATTTTCTTTTCTATATTTTTGTATTTCTGAAATGGGCAAGATCGGGAAATTAATAATCAAATATTGATCCAAAAATTAACATTATGTATCATGTGTTATTTGAGGCAGGGCATGCATAAAGGAAAGATACGCTGCTAATGACTGTATGTAGGCTTACATGAGATGAATTAGGTATAACCCTCAGCATTTCTCCATCATTTCATTACAAACTGACATAAATTGTCATGCGTCATTCGAGTCTGGGCTTGCATAAACGGAAGATAGGTTACTACTGACTGCATGTAGGCCTACATAAAATAAATTAGTAAACCCGTTAGGATACTTTTTCCACCTTTTCATTAAAAATTAAACTGTATTGACTATAATTATTACCCACATTCTTCAATTCCAAAATTATTTTTGTGATTTAGGATTTAGATTACATTCTTTTAGATTTTTTGATTATTTTTATTTTGACCCCTTCAAGATGTCAAACTTTATTATGTGTATACACTGAAGATTGTAAAATGGGGGAACAAGTGATAGCTGTAGAGCAGGTCCAGCGAATTTTATGTTATGTATTAAAAGATGAATTTTGGTAGATTTGAAGCTAGTATATATCCGTTTAGCAAGGAAGTTATATGGTATTTCGAAACAGACATACCCCCCCCCCTCCCAGCCCACACACCAAAATACCTGACAGAATTATGATTTGCCCCCCCCCCCCCCCCCATGACTGCTATCATCTGTACAAACGCCCCTTAGCTGTATAAAGCTTTGTTGTTGTTCATGAAACATGGGCATTGGCCGTTGCAGAGCCAAAGGACCAAACGCGTCCATACTGAAACATACATAGTGGACCTCGATTTGAATATCCATAATCCCATAGTCATAGTCCTCTTTACATTATCCTTACTGGAGTGGTGGTTAATAGAAAATAATAAAATTCTACCACAGGCTTCCAGTTTTTCATCATAAAATAATCAGTTTCTAATATCCTTGTGCTTTTTGTTTCTGCTGATCCTTTTGACACAGGTGGCTTTGCTTTACTGTAAATGTATAAGAGATTATCCCAATGGCATGCAGGACAACATGATCACATGCATCGAGCGATAATGGGGTAATTTACGGAACATAACATTGCTTATCTTAACTTTTGTTCATTATATTGACAATTTCACCCGCTTTCTCATCATCTAAGTATGCAGCACTCATGTCGGAGTCCGAGTCCTACATTGCAAGATCCGCAACTTAAGCAGCGGTGAAAGTTTCCTGCCTTCAGACTGGTCTCCCACTCCCCGTGCTTCTTCCATTCGCCATGGTGAAATCTGGGTTACGGGTCAAAGATAAGGGAAAGCTGTGAGGTCATCATGTGACCTGACAGGCAATCTTTTGTACGGTAGCGCAAAAATTGGCACCTGTGTTCCCTCGTCACTTCGCAGTAACTAAGCTTTAAGTGTTCATATAAGTTCCACAGTATGTGACACGTGACTCATATATTATAGAAAGTAAATTCAACTAAATTCGCATCCGGCACTCTACCGTTGTTCGACAAAAGTCGCGGGCGCCAGTGAAAGAGTTAATAGGTTTCATCTGAGATCAGTATTCATGAATCAAAAATCTAGTGTATGGAGCAGGAAAGTTCCTCTAATATCAATGTAAACAGGCTGTCAAATCTTATGGGATCAAAACCTTACGATTCATCGAACATACACCCATAGACATTACTACCATTGAATTTATAATAGCGCACAGTTTCCTTGGTTATCAAAAACTTATCTATGCATATTTTTAACTTTTATATGCAAATTGAAGGTCAGAGGTCTCCAGGGCATCCACACATCTATTGAGTGGTGACTTCGATTATTTTTGTAATTCAAGAGTAAAGGCAAATTCCCCTATAATTGTCCCCTGATAACAAAGGTCCATTATAATCTTTGGTATGGTAACAATCACATAATTTCTAAATCTTTCAGCTGTATAGCCATACCTAAGACTTGGAGATATAAGGAAACAGGGAACACTACAAAATGTATCAAGCCAAATAATATGTGATCAGATGCTCAACCATTTTATGAATGTGTATAGCTACTTGTTTTCATTTGGAGAGGTCGATGTATTCATTCAGTATGTGCTGGGTCATTGAGTTGAGTGAATACTTTACAGGGTCACTGCAGAGCGCCTGAGTTGGCATGTTATGTGGGTGACTCTCATGTAATTTGAAAACACGTGGAATATGCTAGAATGGTGACCTACATTCAAATCAGGTGATCTAGACAGGTCTCAATGCACTGGGATATGTGACTGATTAGAAAACACTGGAATAATGGTGATATTTCTCTGCGAATGTATGGAGCTGATATTTTCCTGACTGAGGAAGAGAGGAGAGAGAATTCAGGATCTGACAGAAGCTGTGTGTTGTCATCAAGCCATTGGGACAGTGAGCCGTGGTTTACAATGTACCTGTGGAGTGTGGGCAGTGTCTTGAGTGGACTGGTATATTGCACCACTTTGGAACCAAACTTTGACCCTGTGGGATTTGTACCAGATCATTTGGCACCTGTCACAGGACTTGCAACTGTGAGACAATACCTGTGGATAATTTTCGTCAGGGATTAGGATTTACATAAGACTGTTGAACTGTTGAAATACCAGTGGAGATAAGTTTACCTACTTTGTACTGACTTTGCTTGTTGATATATTGTTATTGCCAAAGTTATATCATTCTTATCATTTTGTTGTTGTTGAGTTCTGCTAATACTAAATGTGGGCATTGTAAACAATTGTGGGGGCTCGCCTGGGATTAATCCTCCGACAAACGGGATTAAATTTAAGAAAAAACATTGAATTGTCTTGCAAAAAGCACATGGTTGAATAATCTGAAAAATTCAGTAGTAGTGACCAACATAGTTGTTGTTCAATAGACAGACAATAGGACTACATGTCAATAGATCCAAGTGTGTTTTTATGGCTAATGAGGACATAACAGTCACATATGTCGGTAAGTTGGCACAGAAATACCCGCAAAATGTGGCCTAATAGGTAAATTTAGAAGTACCATCAGTTATGAGGAAAATACCTTTGAAACAGATAATTTCACATTTGGCTAAAGAAGGTTTCCTTGAGGATGAGGGATCAGAGGATAAAAGCTTGGCAGTTCAGCTGCAATTAGCTAAATTTAAACTTGAAACTGAAAGAGAAGCAAGAGAGCATGGGCTAAAATTAGCACAGGCTGCAATAGAGGCTGATGAAAGAAAAGCACAGGAAGCTAGAGAGGCTGGAAAACAGGGAGTTAAAGCTACGAATGCTTAAACTTAGGCATTCTAGATCAGATAATTCAGCACAGTCTGGATCTTTTGAAGTAGTCAAGAAGGCACGTTTAGTACAAAAATTTGAAGAAAAAGAAGTGTCCAAATCTGTTCTGCCTTCCGAGAATAAACTTTAGATTGGCCTACAAGGGTATGACCTCTTCTTTCGCAAAGAGTGTATTTTGGAAAAGCACAAGAAGTATATTCACCCCTTTCCATAGAACAAAGTTCTGAGTATGATGAGTTAAAAGATGCTGTTCTGAATGCAAATGAGTTAGTAGCTGAGGCTCACAGACAAAAATTCAGGGACAGCCAAAAGGAACCAGGTGACACTTATGTGGAATTTGCCAGAAAGGGAATCTGTTTGACAGATCATTTGAGATCAGGAAAATAGAAAGTGATTTGGCAAATTAAGATAACTTATTTCGCTAGACGATTTTATAGACTGCATTGCCAAAGAAATTAAGACCTACCTGGATGAGCGTGAGGCAAATAACTCACATGAAGCTGCAGTTTTGACTGAAGACTATGAGTTGACACATAAAAGCCTCTCTCCAAAACCCAAACAGGGTCTAAATTTGGAATGAAACCAGAGGGAATGAGAAACTTCTTACCCCATCAAAATCAGAAGAACAAAAGCCTAATAATTCTCCTCAGTCTAACAAACCTGCTAACCAGAAAGCAGGGCAGAAGTTTTTTAGTGGACCCACATGCAGTTACTGACATAAAATGGGTCATGTCAAATCTGAGTGTTTTTTAATCCAGTGAAGGACAAATATTCCTGGGAAACCAGTTGGTTTAGCCAGCATTAAAGGGTGCCCACCTGTAAATATGACTGATGGACATTCTGATAATCTCCATGCTTAATTTAAAAACCCACATGTTGCGGTTGCTGAGTCCACATTAGATGGCAATTAAAGTTTCAAGCAGGAAGGACTGGTGTCACAGAAAGAAAGTGCTGTTGACCAGAAGGCAGTTATGATCCTAAGGGACACTGGCGCAGTGCAGGCTTTACTGTTGGAGGATGTACTTCCTTTGTCGGATGAAACTTACCCAAAAACCAGTGTATTACTTCAGGGTGTTGAGGGTAACTACGTCACAGTCCCGCTTTACAAAATTTACCTGAAGTCTAATTTAAAAATTGGGCCAGTGGTTGTAGGTATTGTACTTAGTCTCCTGATAGAAGGTTTGACCTTCCTTCTAGGGAATGATATAGCAGGGGATGATGTGAAGGGTAAACCGGTACCATATTTAATTGATGAGCCAGTCACGAGACAGGACACAGAGCATCTTGAGCAGGAATTCCCAGGCATTTTTCCCATCTGTGTAGTGACAAAGTCAATGGATCTTGAAACTTCTAAACAAGAAGCCAGTGACAAGGATGATAAATGTGTTGGGCTGGCAGAGACATTTTTCGCTTGTAACCTGGAGGACCAAGTAAGCAGTGAATGTAACTTTAGTCTAGAGGTAAGCCATGATGGTAACCTCTCTGGCCAGGTAAACCAAAATGATCACCTGAGTCAAATGCCTCATTTGATTTGAGATAAGCTGATTAGGAAGCAAAAAGGTGACCCTCAGTTTAGAAAATTAGCAAGTGCAGCTTTAACTGAAGAAGAGGTACAAAAAGACCTGGTATGTTATCATATTAAGTCATGAGTATTGATGAGGAAATGGCGACCTCCGGATGCTTCTACTGATGAAGAATGGAGAGTCATTCATCAAATAGTGGTTCCTCCATATAGGGTAGAAGTTTTGAAGACAGCTCATGATGTGCCCATGTAGGGTCACTTGGGTATTAGGTAGACTCAAGATAGAATATTACACCACTTCTTTTGCTCCAGACTACATCGGGATGTGGTAGAATTTTGTTAGACGTGTTACATATGTCAGGTGGTCGGAAAACCCAAACAGAAAACAAAACCTGCTCCTTTGATTAGTATCCCAGATCTTGAAGAACCATTTAGCAGCGTTAATGTAGATTGTGTGGGACCACTTCCAAAAACAAAAGCAGGAAATAAGTTTCTCCTTACAATCATGGATCCAGCCACTAGGTATCCTGAGGCCATCCCATTCAAGAACATTAAAGCTCCTATGATCATTGATACTTTAATAAAATTTTTTCACTAGAGTAGGACTGCCGCTACAGATAAAAAATGATTTAGGTTCAAATTTTACGTCTGCAGTATTTCATGAGGTTGCCCACCAATTAAGCACTAAACAGATTAAATTTTAAACTACCACCCAGAAACACGAGGGGTTCTAGAAAGGTATAATCAAACACTGAAGAATATGACCGGAACTTATTGTTTTGAAAATGGGAATGAATTGGATAAAGGTATACATATGTTATTATTTGCCACAGGAGAGATACCAAATGAGTCACTAGGGGTCAGTCCATTTGTACTGATATATGGACGTGCTGTGAGAGGTCCACTGGGGCTTATGAAAGAAAAAATGCTTGCTGGAGACACAAGATGAACCTATCATGTAGTATGTGTCCAAAGTCAGAGATCAGTTGAAAAAAGCTTGGGAGGTGGCACAATCAAATGTATTTGGTGCACAGGGTAAGATGAAAACATGCTATGATAAGAAATCAAGGGAGAGAAGTGTTAAACCAGAAGACAAAGTGTTGGTACTTCTGCCTATGTAAGAGCATTCAATTCAGGCAAAATGCAGTAATACGTGTGTGATTGAAGGAAAGTTGAATGACGAGGATTTTTTAATATCTGCACCCGATAGGATGATGCTAAGTGGCTTTGTCACATCAACATGTTAAAAGAATACCATGAAAGAGGAACACCAGCATGAATTATTAGTGCCACTACTATGAAGAATAACGGAAATTATAATGGGAATGATGAAAATGATCCCTTCTCAAATGAATGCTTGAGCTGTATTTCCAGTGTAAAAATGCAGAGCTCTGATGTATTACAAAATCTTGATGGCAAAATAAATCATTAGGAGCCTGCACAGCAGGCTGATTCAGCAAAACTTATTTATGAGTTTAAACATTTGTTCTCCGACCGGCCTGGTCGCACCGAAATATCATGTCATGATGTAGATGTAGGTGATGCTGGTCCAATGGAGCAACAGCCTTATCGGACGAATCTTCTGAGATTGGTTGCAGTTCGAGAGGAAATGGCTTGCATGCTGGAGAATGATGTTATAGAACCGGGCCAGGGTGGCTGGAGTTGTCCCATTGTGTTGGTTCCAAAGCATGATGGTGCAATGCAATTTTGCATTTACTATAGAAAGGAGGACTCTATGACTAGGTCAGACTCTGAGATACCTGCTTATCTGATCCCTAGAGTAGATGATTGTATTGATAAGATAGAAATAGGGTGAAAACTGTATAAATATTACACACATGAAGGTGTTCAGACTACATTACTGGCAGTGATACTGGTTATGCTGTTGTGTGGAAAAAAAAAGACACGTGAAACGAATTTGAATGAAGACATTTGCAGAGCTTAATATTCGGTGATTGAAGACATGATTATTCCAGTTTGATTTAAAAATCTGTGTCTGCTGCTTATGTGTTTAATTGGTGAATTAAAGTCCCCCTGGTGGTCTGTGTGTGAATACACACACACACACACACACATACACACACACATAAGATTTTCCATATACGTCAATTTCTTCTGCCTCCAAGGTGGGGCGTGTGTTCTGAAACTGTATGGCTGTTTGTTTCATTTAGAGAGGTCACTGTATCATTCGTTGTGTGCCAGGTCATTGAGTTCAATGGATATTTTGCAGGGTCACTGCAGAGCCACTTAGTTGGCCTGTTGTGTGGCTGACTCACATGTAACTTCTGAACATGTAGAATATGCTAGAATGGTGACTTACATTCAAATGAGGTGACCCAGACAGGTCTCAATGCACTGGGGGTGGGGGTGGGGGTGGGGGTGGGGGTGTGTGACTAGTTGAAAAACTGTGGAATAATGGTGATATTTCTCTGTGAATATATAAAGCAGATATTTTCCTGGGAGGAGAAGAGATAGAATTCAGGATCTGACAGAAGCTGTGTGCTGCCATCAAGTCATTAGGACTGTGAGCCATTGTTTACATTGTTCCTGTGGCATGTGGACAGTGTTTTTAGTGGACTGGTATATTTTACCACCTTGGAACCAAACTGTACCTCTGCAGGATTTGTACCACATCATTTGGCACCTGTCAAGGGACTTCGAAGTGTGAGACAGTACCTGCGGATAATCTCGTCAGGGATTAGCATTTGCCTAAGACTGTTTGACTATGGAAATACCACTGGAGATAAGTTTACCTACTTTGTACTGATTTTGATTGTTAATATATTGTTATTGTAACAATTATGTCATTGCTGTCATTCTTTGTTGAGCTCTACTAATATTCAAAAAGTGGTCATCGAAACACATTTGACCAATCATGTTAACCAGTTTTCAAGACATTCAACGCATTTTAAAGTCATCAGGACATGTGTCACATATACTTGATTCTTGATTTATAATTATATTTTTTGTTTCCTCCATAATCTCATTCGTCATACACTTGTTATAAGGAATACTGTCATACACCTCTTCGTATTTTGTAGCAAAATAGCCTGTATTTTCCCAAAGTTGTATTCCATCACAGGGTTAGGCATCACAATTTTTATATTTAATAAACCTCGCAAAATTTCTAGCATTGCTTTTAAGAACAGCACCAGCCATTTTTTTCATATCAAAAGCAACACCTGTCATAGAACTTTCCGCAACTAATCCATATACTATGCCAAAATAAAACACTCTCCTTTGCAGCTTGTGCTTTTTCCTTTAATTCTGCTGTACTTCTTTTTTTTTTCTTAGTCCTAGGAATATATTGGTCACCAGGTTTTAAGCACCACTGAATTATAAAGTCACACAGGTTGTCAATACAATGAAAATGTCCAGCATTATCACACCCATCCTTCTTGCCCTGAAGCAGGTCATTTGGAATAAAATTATTATCTAACATTTTGTCTAAGGCTGTCTTATAACAATTCATATCAATATCAGATGCCTTATGCCATGCGATACATGGTTTTGGTACAGTGTCCCGATGTATGAGACTTTTTATACCTGATGCTTGTACTTGCATTAGGATAGGTTGGTGTGGGGACAAGTTGATGCCATCCCACACAACACCAGGAGTAAGTATGTTGTCATACGGGTCTTTTGATAATAGAAAGTAATCAATACAATTGCGTCCATAACTAATAAAGCTGTAACAAGTGTCCTCCTTAACCCTGTTTGGATGATTAAAAGTGCATTGCAAATTCAAGAATTCCATAAAATAAGAAAATCCCTTGTGCTGTGTCGCGACTAAAATATGTATTCCAGCCCCCAGCAATAATAAAATCTTAATGGGAATCAAAATCAATCATGCTTTGCATATTTCCATACGTCTCAATAAGCCCTGTACTCGCTTGTGACTTACACATAATATCATTTGGCATGTAACAAGAAACAAGTAATATAGTCCGACCCTTGTCTTTTTGAGCGTCACACCACATTGGCTCTTATTGCCTGACTTATTCTTAACATCATTTGCATTTTTGATAATGATTTATTCCACAACATGCCATACCCTCCTTTAGGTCTGCCATGAAAAATGTCAACATCCTTATCAACACCACATACTCCTTGTTCTAAATAATTACTATGTATATTACACAAGTTAGTCTTCATATTATGTGAAAGCCACCATGTTTCCTGACAGCCGATCATTTCTGATCTATACATTACAAGAGGACTCTTCATACACTGTATTTTATGAAAAATAGCACTGCTACAGTTATATGTTAAAATGGTCTGGTATTTTGTTACAGTCATTGAGTTAAAAAGTGAACCCTCGTTTTTATTATTTATTGCTGCCTATGTCCCATATTCTGCAGTACACATCAGCTGGCCACCTTACCGGATCTAACAATATGTCAGTGTCAATGAAACTTACGTGAAAGACGAACTGTTTAGTCCGCATTTTTTCTTGGTCATATGCTTCCCTGAAACAGTGAACTAGTCCCGCACACTTGACAAGAGTCTCAACATCTTTGTCATCAGACTCCTTAGAAATATTGGTTACTGCTAAGATTGTATTTTGTGTACCCTTTCACTCTGACATTTGGGTCTATTTTTGCACTACAACTTTATTTGTTTTATGGCAAGTCTGTAGCGTTGTAAATTCCACTTTCTTCTGGCTTATTTTCTCTGAATATCTTTTGCTTTCTTTATATAAAACACGGATTTGCTGGGAAACAAATTGACAGTCTCGCCACTTGAATACGGAAAATAAACATAATATTGTAAACTGTCAGTAATACATTTTATTTATTTCAACACATCATAGTGGA
This sequence comes from Hermodice carunculata, assembly GCA_964020975.1. NCBI lineage: Eukaryota > Metazoa > Annelida > Polychaeta > Eunicida > Amphinomidae > Hermodice > Hermodice carunculata. Next base: position 636,572 of record CAXHWN010001829.1, on the reverse strand, counting down.
ACAGCGGGATGAAGGATAAAGGAAAAACAGGGGCCGGGCAAAGGTTTCTAGTTAGTGGATGCGTAGAGTGTCGGCTTACACAAATATTGATGGAGCTCCATAAAATCCCTGTATTATAAACAGAAAAATTATATTTACTGTGGCGAAAGGGTATTGTCATAAAGTACTGAGATGTGCACACGAGTATAATGCCTTACTTGTTATACAAATAAAAGATGAAGACTAAAAAGAAAAGGAAAAAAGAAACATTCAAATTAACTTTGTATTCCTTAATAATTTTGATTAATATGCATTCATTGCCTACTTTGATTGGACTTTGCATTTTGAAATTACCAAACAGTTTTTATAACATATGCTTATAAAAATCACTGAAATGTAGAAGTCCAGGACTGACCCTGAATAGATCAAACACATCACCTACTTGCACAATAACGATAACTTGGTTATACAAAACTTATCACGGAGTTGTAATATTACTCGTGTTGTAATATCCAACCACCATTAGTTTTTTCCAAGTTAGTCTTTTCCATGAAAATAAGTCCACGCTTCCATCAACTTTCGATGTTGAAATAGCAAATTTCATATTTCCCCCATGCAGAATAAATAAGGTCACACTTCCCATGTTTTTCCATAACAAGTCCACATTTCCATATACTTCCAATGTTCAGTCGCAAATTCCTTATTTTACTCCGCATTTGAAAGGGTTTAAGCTTACAGTCCCATGTTTTCTACATATATTTTCTATAAAAGTTCCACTCTTTTATTTCCATGGAGGAATAAAACAAGTGTATTGAAATCCAGACCGATATGGAAATCTGAAATACAGGCATAGTGGGGCTTGCAGAAGACATGCAGCCATCGTCTTTACCGGTTCGGCTTCCATGCAGCGCTCCGTGTGTACAAGGGAACAAGTGTCCGATATGCTCACAATGCATCACCATTGCGTGACACTTGACTTTGTGTTTGTCAATACTAGATTACTTGGCATTCTTAGCATGTATATTGAATGAATATTACTATGAGCACTTCAATTGGTATATATATATATATATATATATATATATATATTTTTTTTTTTTTTTTTTTTTTTTCAGAGGCTTAGTGATTTCCGAGGAGGAGGCACGGTTATGAATGCAACGGCCATGCAGATATGACAGTGGTGGAGTTTTTCATGAATTAGAGAACAGTTAATGGGACTGTGCGATTCGTAAAAAATCACGAATGCCACTTAAATATGCAGCAGAGTCTTACCGGTCGCCAAGATTTGCAATAATATTGCCACCAGCTGAAAAGGTTTCAGACTTCAGAGTGTAGTTTAAATGTTCAGAATTGATCGGGGGTGCTGTTGTTTTCTTTCTCTCATGTCCCTTTCTTGGGGGGGGGGGGGGTTCTTTTTATTTTTTTCAGAACTTGGTTCAATGAGTTGAATTGGTTGGCGATACTATTTAACAATGGCACTAAGCGTAGCACGTGAAGGTTAATTTTAGTGGCTTGTAGTAGTACAACCCGAGCAAGATTATTAATATTTTGTTGAATATGTTGTAAAAGTATGTAATGCAAGACCTTTTGGGTTTATAGGGAATGCCAAATTAAATGCCACAGGATTGCAGCTTTTGAATTGCTCCGGTTAGAGATGGCAGATACCTGATATCAAATATATCCGTGAAATAAAATCTTCTCGTATCATGTGAATATATTCCAGATAATATAACCTCAAAACATTTAGTTATAAGAAGCTACAGTTCATCAAACAATGGGAACTATTATTTTTAAGAGTTAGATCAATATTTGTTTCCAGGCAGGTACCTTCTTCCAAAAAATATATGCCAGCCATACAGACTTCCCATGGTTTACCCAGCCTGAATATTTATTTTCAGTGGCCACCTGGATATAAGAAAACAGAACCGCAGCAATGAAAACAGCCATAGCAATATAAGTCTTATGTATTCACATAATGGCGAGGAAAATATGTCCCAAAAACTCACAATTGTCCATAATATTGTCTCATAAATTTGAATGTTTGAACTTGTTCAGCTTTGCAATTGTCCAAAAATCACGAAGGTTTAGGTATGATCTTATATATTTCGAGTAGGAAGGCTTTGAGTCGTTACAAAATGAAAGCGTATAAACAACAACAAAACAACAACAACAACAACAAAAAACAAAACAAAACAAAACGACTCCGCTTTGGTCACTTTGTGCTATGTTCACCAAAGAGAATTTGAAATTGTCACTGGGGCAAGCATGCCCATCGGGCGTTGTCGGCAGCTTTAGGGAAGAAATACCGTCTGATACCTTGCTGAAGTGATTTCGGAACAAGACTACATCATATCAAATGCAGAATCGCCGGGTGATAATGGCTGCACAAAGATTTGAACTAGCCAGACGTTTTGCTGTTTATTATAGGACTATTCCTGGAAAGACTGCTAGTATAGGTCATCTAGGATTCCTACTTCAAGCAAGGAGTCAAAATGCAAATGGAAAATATTTAAACACAGGAGCAAACAATCATTGCCATATTTGAAGTCATTTAAAGAAGGGTGTGATTCCCTATTTACAATAAATAAACAATTTCAAGGGTTACCGAACTACGATAATACATAACAACTGTCAAAAGCTATGGGCGTTTTTGTCTCTCTTAACCAGGACTCTCATTATGAATGATGAGAGTGGTGATAGTCAACCCTGTCTGACAGGACAATTATTTTGTCGATGACAAGAAAATGAACAGTATAGTGCCAAAATCCCTTACAACCTATATAGCAGTAGTAAGAATATGTGAAACGAAGAAAACGCAAGGTGCGGGGAAAACACCATTCCTGGTAAAAACAGGCAGCGAGAGAGAGAGAGAGAGAGAGAGAGAGAGAGAGAGAGAGAGAGAGAGAGAGAGAGAGAGAGAGAGAGAGAGAGAGAGAGAGAGAGAGAGAGAGAGAGAGAGAGAGAGAGAGAGAGAGAGAGAGAGAGAGAGAGAGAGAGAGAGAGAGAGAGAGGCCCTAATGTCTTTCGCTGTTTAAATGCAGTGACTTCGAAGATCTGAAGCCAGCACGTTTGCATAACCTCAATCACTTTTCAATAGTTTGGGATAGTTTGATACGTAAGCTACATGCTTTTAAACGCTCTGACATGTAAACAAAAAATTAATATGAAGATATGAGCTCAACACGTTTGTTCACATGGAAGAGTTTTTGCACTGCTGACCACATGGGTATTGTTTGCTTGGGCCTCGTAATGAACCACGTCAATGATTGCACAGTCATGAGTCCATGCAACCAGGTGAGCCACTGACAAGGGTCACTCGTAGGGAACAGGGAAACATTAGCCACTGCGCGAAGAAGGGCCAATACAATCTAATCACAACCATTGTCCTGGATACTTTGAAATTTTCTATTGATGTAACACAAATTCGCACAATCCACTTACTGGGCCCCAAATATGGAAAGCCGCATGTTAACCCACACCCAAACGGGCCAAGTGTGGTTACGTTTGATGTTTCCAAGTTAAAAATAAGTCGAGTTTAAGCCACAAAATATCCCTTTTTGGGGGTATGGGGGATTACAACATAACAGAGGTGAAGTTACAAGTTTATTTCATACAATAATAATGACACAGGACAGAAGAAGTGAGTATGTGCCATATTACAGCCATAAATGGACAAGAATTGGCAACATTTTCTTTCAAAGCAATTTTCTTGGAACTGTTTTTTTGCACAACCCTACGCAATTTGCATCTATCTTCACAAACAAACGAATTTCCCTATCACATTAAGTCTAACTGATGCAAAAGGAAAATATCATATCCAGGGAGCGGATCTCAGGATTTTTTTTTTCTGACTACCCTTTCCGTAAACTTTTGGAGCAATTTTAGAAAGTACAACGAAGTACCTGTTGGGAACAACATTAAAAATTACTAACTTTTTATTTGTGGTATTTCAGGATTCATCATTGGAAGTTGATCCTAGACATAGATACATATTTTCAATGTCGTCTGGGACTTCAATTTGAAGTAATATAAATGTCAGATGAGGGTGGCTTCCGCTACTCAGACCCATTGTACTGTGTATATTTTGCTTTTAATTAATTAATAGCTAACAAGTTACTCACCAAAATTACCAATAATAGGCGCTCGGATAAGTGATGCATATGCATATGGCAACATTTATCTTGAGGACTCTACGGTAAAGTGCAATGATTTTTCACCGTCTTTAATTCTTCATACGCAAACTCTACACTTGACCAAAGCTGGTCACCCTGAATTTGATAACATCACAACTGGAGTAACATTTTAAAAATGGTTTTGAGTGGTACATGGGCTACTTATTGATTGGCAGATCATAATTTAGTTGCTATTTTTAGATGGGCATTGATCTGTTGTTATTTTGTGGAGATTAATCTTTTTCTGATGACCATAAATAACGCCTTAAGGTGGCAGATGTGATGCTACTATGCAGCAAGACTGGCCACATTGGAATCAATGTTACCCATCTTTTTCACACGTACATGTTTTTTTTTTTTTTTTTTTTTTTTTTAGTATGCTATAAATTTGGTCGTTTTTTCGAAGTGAAAAAAATCGTGGTCAATTCATAATATTTACTAGTGGTATACCATGCAGAAAGTAATGGTTTCTGTTTCGTGAACGTACATGCAGTATCTAACTTGAGGGTTCTTTCTTTTTCACCGATAGCAGCAATGCTTGTTTCTAATTTAGATATTACTGTAGAAAGTTTGCATCGACATGCAACTCTGTTCAACTTTTAATCGTATATTTCAGTGTAATCTTAAAAACACACTGTATTTTCTATCTGTTTTGTCGCCAAATCCTGTGGCGTTATTCTTTGAGATAGACAGTTTTGTGTGGAATGTACATGTATACCAACGAGGATTCTCGCAGCAAACAGCAGTCTGAGCAATAATAATTTCATTGTTTGTTTTTTCAAAAGCCATGTTTCTGTAAATAAATAAATAAATAAATAAATAAATGAATAAATATATATATATATATATATATATATATATATATATATATATATATATATATATATATATATATATATATATATATATATACATATATATTTATACATATATATATATATATATATATATATATATATATATATATATTTATATATATATATATATAAATAGATAAATAGATAGATAAATAAATAAATAAATAAATAAATAAATAAATAAATAAATAAATAAATAAATAAATAAATAAATAAATTTAAAAAATAAAAAAAACCCGGACGTCTGGCTTCCTTTTGTTGGTGTGGTTTCAAGGACAATTCATGGTAGAGTAATGTGTTAATTATGGTAGAATCACGAGGCATAAATCCAGACCAGTTTGGAGAAATAGCAAAGGGTTGAGGATGATGATGATGATGATGATGATGGTGGTGGTGGTGGTGGTGGTGGTGGTGGTGATGATGATGATGAATGATGATGATGATGATGATGATGATGATGATGATGATGATGATGATGATGATGATGATGATGATGATGATGATGACATGGGCGGGGGGGGGGGCATTTTTGGGGTCGGTGTGTGGTTGGGTGGGAGAGTTATTATTGGCATTCTCCTCCAGTGAAGAGTGATAGCTGGCGGCTGCCATTCGGGTGTGACCTGCCCCTAAGCCACATTGATAAAAATAACGATATAATTACAATGTTCATAAGGATCGAAATGGCAACAATGTATTTGCATGAAGATGGCTTTCCAATGTCGTATCTGGAAATGGATGATAGAAGTCTATTTTGGACTCCAGTTCAGGGGTCCCGTTTGCATGCTCAGATGCATTGATAGTACAGCAACCGGGTGGATTACGTATTTGCCGTAACAGAATAATAGTAATGACAACACTGGAATAGAAATATAAACAAGCCTACTTGGACAAGTTCCGTTTTTTCCGTTCAGTTCGGCCATTTAAATATATGTTTTCCTTTCATGCACCAGTAGGACAATAACTAAAGTATTGGAATCCATAAATAATGAACTGTTTACACTACGTGTAGACAGAGCAGACGGATTTTTTATTCGACTGCCTGTTCCTCGTGAATTTGTAAAAAAAAAAAAAAAAAAAAACTAAATCCCGCACTTTGCCGAGCTGCATGTCCTTCGGAGATCACAGGCAGCAAGAAGCTCCTGTGTTACGAATTTGTGGGGCCAGGTATTTTGTCTGGGCTTTATAATAGAAAAAAAAAATCAATCGGTTAACCACCTCACTCAGTTCTTCTTCTTTCTTTCTTTCTTTCTTTCTTTCTTTCTTTCTTTCTTTCTTTCTTTCTTTCTTTCTTTCTTTCTTTCTTTCTTTCTTTCTTTCTTTCTTTCTTTCTTTCTTTCTTCTTCTCTCATTCATTTTTCTTTCTTCCTTGTTTCTCTCATTCTTTCCTTCGTTTCTTTTTTCTTTCTTTTGTTTGTCCTTTCTTTCTGTTTCTATTTACTCTTTTGCTTTCCTTATTTTTATGATTATCAAAAGGAGAGTGCATGAGGTGCAATTTGACCACTCATTCTTTGTTGTCTTCAAAGTTCTGGCTGGCTACACAAACAACAGAAGAAGGAATCGGGCAACATCAAGCGACCCCCAGTAATACAGGTAGCGTCAGTCAAATAACACAGATCAACAATGGGCGGGGAAGTAAGTTCTCCCAAGTGCGGGTTTTATGGAACTTCCTGGTTGAATTTACGGCAGCCACATATTATTTGGTGTGACTTGATTTCTAGTATCATTTGTGCCTATCGCGAAAGAAATGAGATTCAAAGCAACCATCATGGTATAATACTGTCATCTCATTTTACGACCAGTCTAGCATTGACTGTGTTTTTGTATTCAGTGAGTGCCGGGAATAAGTCTCACCTAAATTTTAAACTTTTGTTTTTTGTATTCAGGGAGTGCCGGAGGTAATAATTACAGCTATTGATCATGCAGGATTCCTTCTTCTAGCATGAAAAAATATTCAAACCACAGGAGCAAACAATCATTGTCATATTTGAAATGGTTTGATTCCCCATTCACAATAAATAAACAATTTCAAGGGTCCCCAAGCTACAATAATACATAATAATTGTCAAAAGCTATGGATGCCCTGTCTCTTTTACCCAGGACTCCCACTGTGAGTAATGGGAGTGGTAATGGTCGACCTTCTCTGTCAGGACAATAATTTCGTCAATTACAAGAAAATGAACAGTACGGTGCCAAAACCCTTTACAACCCCCGTGGATAGGCCTTTATAGCAGTTGTTTGAATGTGTGTTCTCCAAGCAAACAGGTAAATATCTTCTGAATTCTTACAAACGAAGAAAACACTATGTGCGGGGAAAAGCGCCATCCTTGGAAATAAAAAGGCAAAAACAACAAAGGGAGAGGGAGGGACAGAGAGAGAGAGAGAGAGAGAGAGAGAGAGAGAGAGAGAGAGAGAGAAAGAGAGAGAGAGAGAGAGAGAGAGAGAGAGAGAGAGAGAGAGAGAGAGAGAGCGGCTGATCCAAGGGACTTTAATGTCTTTCGCTGTTGACTTCGAAGAATTGAAGCAGCACGTTTGCATAACCTCAATCACTTTTTAATATTTTTGGATAGTTTGATACGTAAGGTACACGCTTGTAAAAACTCAGACATGTAAACCAAAAATTAAGGACTAGATATGAACCGCGGGTCGAGTAGGTGGTCATAATACCCACTTCAGGAGGCGCCGATAGGCGCGACAAGAGGTTTTATGACCACATACGAGACACAAGGTTCATATCTAGTTTAGTTCATTGTTCGTCTAAGTCAAAGAAAAATGTCATGCTTTTACTGGACATTTAATTGTTTGGAGCTCGCTTTAAAACCCCTTCAATGCACGTGAAACATAGATTCTTTCTATTTTTACAACTTTTCACAATGTCAATTCGTCCGACTGGCAACAGGTCTCAGAATCGACTTAACCACATTGCCAGTGCTTTAATAGCGAGCCGTGATGGTTGGACGTGCAATACAATCTCGTTGGTACGCACTTTGCGCTTTGTTCCTGATTTTGTCGAAGTTCAGTATGGAGTTTTCTGATTTGTTTGGGCATGAGACTGATTTAATTCTGACACAGGCTTGGTAAACGCAGAGAGAACGATATGGCTGTTTTAATTGAGACCCATCACTAGAAGAACTGAAACTTTCTCAAGTATGTGCTGAAATAGAGAACTGTGAAGAGCTAAATTGCGTTGCGGATGACTTGGGCGTGTCTGTCCAGGAAGTATGGGGATGCATTGGAGCATGCAGTCAATTACTCAAGTAGACCTAAAGGTACGTTTACATTTCAAATTTTGTATTCCTTGCCAGCGGTATAATTACAGGACCTAAATTTAAACTATATTTGACACTGACAAAAATTATTTTCGGTCTCGACCGTTCTACCAAGTTACGGCGTACGAGGAACATGTATGCATGTATGGGTCCTTTTTGCTAAAATTTGGATGCTTTTCTCGCAAAAAAGCACAATTACCAGTTGTTGGCTTCGTAATTTCATAATATATTAGCTTTAATTCGAAAGCAATCTAGGTGTACGTGTTGCAGTCAGACCTGTGTCTCGCGTGCTGCCACTTAAGCAAAAACGTCTGATAAAAAGTACTGATTTTGCCATAAGAGCGCCTATTTTTGCAGTACCAAATTGGCCAAAATATTTGGAAAAATATTGTGAGAATCCCCCAAATAATCTCGCCAGCACAAGTTGCCCCCCTCCCCCCCCCCCCTTTTTTTTTCAAGTTTCTGAGGGAGGGGTGGTGGTTCCGTGGTCGCGTACTGGGGTTTTTTATTTGATGCAGCCTAATACTAGTGTACTGGAAGCCCGCCACATATTGCATACCCCATACTAGGCAAAAGTTTGCAAGATTTTATTTTCCCAGGACCCTCCCTTACCCCCCCCCCTTCCTCCGTGATACAAGACCTGTCTTCGCCAGTTCTGTGAGATGCGATTCAAAGCACGTGACACAAACTTCTAGCCTGACTGCATTGTTTATTCATTCACAATAGCCTGCTCAAAAATGAATTGTGGCGAAATTGTAACCCCGACGATATAGAGTCCATGCCTCCTTGTATGCTGCTACATTTTACCCATTTTAAGACCTTCAAACCAAATTACTGCTGCAATGACACGATCCTTGTCATTTGATATGGAATTGAGTAGATTTCAACTGGTTGTTAAGGTGGTAATATAAGCCTAAATAGCATATTTATTTCCCTCGCTTTCACTCAAAAAATAAATACAGCGCGGCCTTCGTTATTAGGCAGCAGTTACTAGTTGGTTTATCTTGGAAGTACTATGTAACATGAACAATTTTGGTATATCACTGTGTTACCTATTTATTAGGGGAACCGAATGATATTCATTCTGAAAGGTGTTTTTTATTATTTTATTTATTCATTTATTTATGCCTTCCCCGGGTGGGGGGGGGGTAATACCATTTACAATGTATATTTCTACAATTGGCTTTCAGAGGAATGACCTACATTTTTATTTATTTTGTAGGTAAAATTTCGACGCGTTTCGCTTATGAGCAGAAACCGTTAAGCAAGATGGATTTAGTCCAAGCTACTGTCCCGCTTAATACAAAAAAGCTGCATCTTGGGCTGTGTCAACTTTTGAGCAATGGCTACGTGAAAAGACCGAAAGATCAAATTTCTGTAGTACATGTAAAAGATATATTGCACATCGCCAGTCAGAAGGAACTTTTCAGCGAATTACTTTCACAATTTCTTCGCCAAGCACGCAGGATTGATGGCCAGGAATATCCCCCTAAAACTTTGTATTGTATTTTTTGCTCCATTCAAAAGTATATCAATTTGATGGGGTTTGACTACAATTTTTTCTCAGATGACATTTTCTGCGTTGCTAAGCACACACTGGATTACGAAATGGAGAAAGGAACGAATGAAGATTTGCAGCTTCAGCAGAAACAAGCCCAAGTTGTTTCCGAACAGGATGAACATATGCTGTGGCAAAAGGGAATACTCGGCAACCAAAGCCCGCTAAGTCTACTGAGGTCCGTGTTTTGGCTGATTGGCATCAACTTTGGTTTAAGGGGAGGGCAAGAACATCGCAATTTGAAACTTTTAAACTTCGCATTCCATACAGACAATGCTGGCAAGGAGTATGTCCTCTACACGGAATGTAACAGTAAATCCTACGCGGATGGGCTGAAGCATAAACGCATCGAGCCACACACGGCACGTGCATATGCAAACACCGATAACCCTGAGAGATGTATTGTCAAGAACATGCGCATGTATGTCGCACTCTGTCGACGAGGGTTTTTAAAAGTTGCCTTTTACCTCCGTCCACTACCTAAAGCAACGGATAAATTGTGGTACAGCAAACAAGTGTTTGGTCATGACAGTTTGGCCAAAATGTTGGCCTCAATAATGAAAGACGGAGGTTGTGACGGTTTTTACAAGAATCATTCACTGCGAGCTACAGTGGCAAGTCGCTTGTTTGACGCATCGGTGGATGAGCAGTTGATAATGGGCGTGACTGGACATCGAAGCACAGCCGTCCAGGCTTACAAGCGCCCAAGTGATGAGAAACTTGCTGACATATTCAGTACAGTGAATGGAGGTTAATGCCAAAAGCCAAATACCGATCTTAATAGAGTGGAGGAACCGATTGCTGTTTCAGCTTGTGAAAAATCAAAACATCTCAAGGACCAATCTGGCGATATGATAATTAACATATTTGGCGGCAATGTCTCTTTCTCTCATACAACCCCAAAATAGGCACACTGTTTGCAATTTGTTGCCAAATAGCCTACACGAAACGTTGCGTGTGCAGTGGTTGCATGCTTTGTTGACTGGTTAAAATTTACTAAAATTCGAAAGTTACAATTCCTAAGTTCCAACTTTTCACCTAAAATTTGCTTATAATACATTGCAACAATTGGACAGTTATGTTAAAGCACAGAGCGCATGACCATGGCACTATTCATGCTATTATGATAACAAAAACTATGACATCCAATTATGATGCTTACCAAGATAATAATTGAAGGGCTCTGGAGAAAATAATAACCAACATTTTATCCATTTAGAGAAAAACCCAGGAATATCTTTTGAAAATATCTGTAAAATATTTGTTTCAGAAGTGAACAAGTTTCACGGCATTTTTGTTTGATGCTAGCCCTTGGCCAGATATCCATGTGAATAATTTTGATGTTAAATGCAAAATGAATATAGGACACTACAGTTAACCCAACTGTTCCTCACGAAAAGTACACATTTTCGTCACATGACACAATTCTCGTTTAAATCTTTCGTTTTTTTCACTTATTGATATTTTTTAAAACAGAAATATAAAGAATAAACATCATACTCAGAACTCAGAATCGAAAATTTGAAATCAGCGCAACTTTGAATTTCAAAGGTCATTTAGTGCATTGGGGAAGATAATGATATCCGATATAAAAGCTCCATAGATACTTTAACGTTGTATGTCATTATCTTCCCCCCCCCCAAAAAAAAAAATCAGTATTTTTACAAAGAGTAGTGATGACTTTTTTCAGACAAATTGTACTGCCACCTGGCGATATCCACTATAAGCAATAGCATGAATTAAAATTGCTGGGCTTTCTCACTCTTGTGTGTGGATATCTCCATTTTCGTGAAAATGCAGACCTGTTATGCATATTTTATCCCGAGCCCTTCAACCATTAAATAAAGGTGAGCATGATTGCAGTTTTATGAGTCGGTCATCAATTAATTTAAACAGTTACCTCGCCTGTACACTATTTTTATCTCACAATAAAGTAATATATATATACACTGTCACACTTTATGTCAAATGTGTCTTATGTAGTCGCTAATTTTTGTCGGTGTTCTGAGCTTAATTATGATTATGAACTACCTGATTTTGGAATTTATGTACATGTATTACTCTTGCAGGACCTCAGGATGTGTGCCTTCAGATCACAATCTATTTCCAGGGGGTTTTAAGCACGCGAATATAGGCCAAGAGAAAACCATTAGCCATTTGGCAAGTTTATTGCGCCGTTTTCTACGTTTGTCTTTCGTGTTTTTCTTTTCTAACGCTTCTCAGATAACACGCCTCAGAATTAGACATTCAGGTAAAAAAAGGAAAAATGAATGCCCTGTTAATTATCATATATATCTGGATATATAAACCGCTCCAAAATGGTGGTATATACTATGTGCAACCCTACATATGTATTATTATGAGGTGGGCTGTTAAAGAAGCGTTGAAAAATAGAAACCCGAGAGAAGAACAAAACAACGGGGCCGTAAACTGAAATGGCTTCTGGGTTTCTAAAAGGAGAAACTCACATTTAAATGTATTCAGAAAAACTTCCGAGAATGACAAATAAAAACACCGCTTTGTTCGCGTCGCAGTAGATATCGGTAGGGCCTGTCATGTCCTGAATTCTGGTCTGGAGATTTATTTATTTGTCCCATTTCTTTTGTTCCTGTCGGGGTTTGTATTGGCACGCAAGGTTGGTATGTCTCATAATATATACCTCTGTAGGACAATAGAACTATGAACTAATATGAGGAAATTGAGCTCAACACGTTTGTTCACATTGAAGGGTTTTAGCATTGCTGACCACATGGGTACTGTTTGCTTGGGCCGCGTAATGAACTACGTCAATGATTGCAAAGTCATTAGTCCATAAGCCCTGGAAACCAGGTAAGCCACTGACAACGGTGACTCATCGAGAACAGGAAAGCACTAGCCATGGGGAGAAGAATGGTCCAATACAGACTAATCACTACCATTGTCCTGACTACTTTGACATTTTCTATTGACGTAACACAAATTGGCACAATCCACTTACTGGGCCCCAAATATGGAAAGCCACATGTAGACCCACACCCAAACGGGCCAAGTGTGGTTACGTTTGATGTACCAAAGTTAAAAAAATGAGATTTAGGCCACAAAATGTGCTTTTTTTAAATGACAACATAACAGAGGTGAAGTTACAAGTTTATTTCATACAGTAATAAAAACACAAGACAGAAGAAGTGAGTATGTGCCATATTATAGCCATACTTAGCCACATTTTCTTTCAAAGCAATTTTGGCGATACTGTTGTTTGCACAACCTTCGCAGTTTGCATCTAGCTTCACAAACAAACGAATTGCCCTATCATATTCAATTCACCTGATGTCAGAAGAAAAATATATCCAGGAACGGATGACAGCATTTTTTTCTAACTATCCTTTCCGTGACTGTTGGAGCAATTTTGAGACAATAAATGAAGAACCTGTTTGGAATAACATAGGAAAAATATTAACTTTTTATTTATGGTATTTCAGGACTCATCATTGAATTCGATTTTGGAAATAAATATACATTTTCAATGTGGTCTGATTTCAAGTTAAAAAAAAAAAAAAAAAAAAAACAAGTTTGCATGATTTTGGCGCGAAAAATTTGAAAATCTCACCAAGTTAGGAAGAATGCTATAAATCTAAAAAAAAAAAAAAAAAGGGGGGGGGGCAAAGAAAACCTATGGATGCAAATCTATGGATATGTAGTAATCAGAAGGTATATAGCTTTAGTGCACGTGTGAAAAAAAAATAAATGGGTGTCATTGATCCAACGTGGCCAGTCTTACTGCATACTAGCTTCACATCTTTCAGCTTAAGGGGTCATTAATGGTCATCAGAAAAGGATGGGTCATACAAAATGACAACAGATAAATGCCTATCTAAAAATAAGTAACTAAATCATGATCTGCTAATAAATACGTACCGCATGCACCATTCAAAACCATTTAATAAAATGCTACTCCAGTTGTGATATTATTAAATTCTGGGTGACGAGTTTTGGTCAAGTGTAGAGTTTGCGTATGAGGAATTAAGGCCACTGAAAAAAATATCGTATTTTACCGTAGAGTCCTCTAAGATAATGTTACCATATGCACATGCATCACTTTTATGAGCGCCTCTTTATTGGGAATCTGATGAGTAGTTTTTTAGCTATTAATTAATTAAAAACAAAATAAACACAGTATAATGGGGCTGGGTAGCGGAAGCCACCCTCATCTGATATTTATAAACATGTACTGCTTGCCGATACTGGTCTACATTTGAACGCCAAACTCCATCTTTATATACGTTTTTTCCTAACATATACTCCGCTGCGGTTTGCTCCTTTCCTAATATCCCCCGGCCTCACTATACAAGAGGGACTACCTTCGAAACACCTGACTGATTTTTGGGTACAAAAATTAATGACAATGATGAAGAGGAGGAGTAGGAGGAGGATTAGGATGAGGATGGTGATAATAATGATAATAATGGTGATAAAGAGGGAAAAAATTGTTCATAGGTGTCCAAAGCCCGATTTCCATTGTACACATATCATCCCCGCTGCCACAAGTGGGCTTGAGGCAGAGCCACATGGCAATTGAGTAAATTCCACCTTCTGTTTGCTTTCGGACAGTGAATACACATCGCATGTGCAAGTTGGTGATATGGTTCGACCAGCATTTCTCATTCCAAGTACACATGAGCTAGCCATGACAGCTGCATACAGCGAATATATATATATATATATACATATATATATATATATATATATATATATATATATATATATATATATATATATATATATATATATATATATATATATATATATATATATATATATATATATATATATATATATATATATACATATATATATATATATATATATATATATATACATATATATATATATACATATATATATATAAATACATGTATATATATATATATATATATATATATATATATATATATATATATATATATATATAATCTCTTGTTTGGGTTTATTTTAATCCTATAACAGGCTTGTATCGATACCGTATCATGGACCTACAAGCTATAGTACCGCGACATGATGTATCGGTACTCTTCCGGTAGTATCGGCACTCTTACGGTAGTGTGTTGATGAGGAGTGAAACTTTCTGCAAATGCCGTTCTTATTTTTGCTTTGTGAATTGAAATGTACAAATCGGCCCTAACATGAGATTAAATTTTTATAGCATTCTTTGTTGACGATATGCAGTAATCAACTTGCACTGGATACCGTGTAGCAGAACAAGCTCGCTTCGCTCACTCCTTCTGCTATATTACATCCAGTGCTCGTTTATATACTTCATATATCGTCAACAAAGCATGCTATGATATATATATATATATATATATATATATATATATATATATATATATATATATATATATATATATATATATATATATATATATATATATATATATATATATATATATATATATCAGAGCCTGACCGAACCCGGACAACCGAACCCGAGCTTACCGGGTTTCAGGATTGAAGCCTGGCTCAGGTTCGGCATTTACAGTCACTAAACGTTCGGGTTCGGTTATCATTGTCAATGTTGCCAACAAAGTTACATAAGAAGGTCACTGAGGTTACTTTTCGTACTTGTATACACCTTAAACAATGCAACAAACGCTACTTTGCAATTAAGTGCGTCACATGGGTTGCATTTATTGCCTGAATTACATTAACAATGGTAATGCTCCAGTGCAAAAGGGTAACAGCTACAAGCCCCTGTTTAAATTAAGCTTTGAATGAGCATTCTCAGATATAACAGTTTATTTAATGCATGTTTGAAGTGCATATTCCCAACCTGAACGGTGCCCGGTTCGGAATCGGTAATGTGTACCGAGTGCCGAGTACCCGGTTCGGTTTCAAAATGCATGTTCGGTGAGGCTCTAATGTATATATATATATATATATATATATATATATATATATATATATATATATATATATATATATATATATATATATATATATATATATATATATAATAGGTATTCTTCTTTCATAATGAAGCTCTGCATTCATATGCAAAACTTCACGTATTTAGCTAATTCATCATTTGCTACGTTCATATTTATTCATTATAATGTGGGTTGTCTTTGCTGAATATTTATCTTAGACAAGTAGCCGCTACTCAGACAGAGATGCACGGGTAGTAGGCTCCAAAACATGTTGAGTAGTTAACCGCTGAAGACAATTAAATTCATTTGGGCTGATACAGCCTATGTCCAAATTTTACAGAGGTACGGGTGCAATATGGCCACTACTTATTCCATATGGACATAGGTTAGACAGGAACAGGTAAGCTTATGGAGAGTAAAGAGTTCGGACTGGGGAACAGGGGAATGACTACTAGGAAGTGGTTGTGGGCAAAAAGACACAAATACAATATATATATATATATATATGCTGATCACCCCGGTTACCAAGATCCAGACCAAGCGGCCTTTTTACACCAAAGACACTGCACGTTACTTGGTTGTCATTGTCAGGAGAATACGAAATGTACAAAATACAGTTTATCTTGGAGCTGTTCCCGTGTAGGCTGTTAGTGTATCTAAATATGATATTAGTTCAGTACTTTTTTTGAATGAATATGACAAAACCTAAAGGGTTTGACGTTGTTGATTACATCCCTGAGTATACTATAACTTTGGTCGTTTTTTCGAAGTGAAAGAAAAATGTGGTCAATTATTTACATTTACTAGTGGTATACAATGTACAAAAGTGTGGTTTCTATTTTGTTAACCCACATGTAGTATCTAACTTGAGGGTGTTACTTTTTCACCGATAACAGCAATGGATGTCTCTATTTGAGATATTACTTTCGCAAGTTTGCATGTATATGCAAATTTGTTCACTTTTCAATCGTTATTTCAGATTCAAACGAGGGGGGGGAGGGTTACCACCAAACGAAAAAGCACCAAAGTGACGTGGAAAGCGGACCAAACAAAGAGATCCATATCCCCTCCCTTACCAACGAATACCAAGCCCATCAATAATCTGTATCTGGGTTAGTTCTCATTTCGCCAAAAGGTGGTTCTGCCCATCTTATTCATGGTTGACCGCCCACATCTGGTGGTTGCTTTCATCGACCTTCACTTTTTCTCCATAGATTGACATAGGAAATTGGCAGACATAACTTTAACCTCTCTATATGTTACCAAATAAGCATTAAACTTTCATTTTATCACACCTGGGTGTGTTTCAGAGAGAATAACATGTCCTTCACGTAGATTAAAAGATGATAATATCAAAACTCGTCCTCATATGCAGGGGGAAACTCTCAGGTTCACTGTAATGTAATGGGCTTTGCTGACCCACCTCACCTCAAATGACATGGGTTGCTGGTGTCAGAAACATGCATCATGGGAACAAAAGGTTGTGTGTCAAGAAATTAAACCGTCCCAGATCACCCATATTTCTGCACATTTTTTGTCATTGAAGGCTTAAAGGAATTGATAAAGTATCTTTAACTTAGTTTTGACATATTTTCGTTGGCACTCGGATATCACTACGATGACCTATATGAATTCCCATCGCAAAAAAAGGACATAGGACAGGACCATGGCAACACCACATTCTATGGCAAGCCAATCTGTGGTGTGTTATTTCCAAGCCTTGAAGCACAGGTTCCGGTCACTACTCAGCGCAGTACAGGACAAAATGAGGGGCAAACAGAGAAAAAGAAAGGAAAGAAAAGAACGGACAAAAAAGAGGGTTGTGTGAAAACCCCATGCAAAAATTCTTCACACTTGTGGCTCTGTGAAGTTGGGATGGGGTCAAGGTCACCTGTGCACTGAGTAAGTCTATCCTTTATGGGAGAATACTAACAACGGCAGAGAAAAAGAAAAGATAGAAAAGAACGGACCAAAAAAGAGGGCTGTGTGAAAACCTCATGCAAAAATTCTTCACACTTGTGGCTCTGTGAGGTTGGGATGGGGTCAAGGTCACCTGTGCACTGAGTAAGTCTATCCTTTATGGGAGAACACTAACAACGGCAACATCAATGTCCCTGTTCTCTGGTTGTAGCATTGAAGAGTAAAATTCGTATATGTTGCATTGTGACCTCAAAAATGAGGTCAAGGTCGCTAATGTGCTGTCTAAGCTTGACCTTTACAGAGAAACATTTACATGTGCAACATTGAGGTACTAACTCAAAATAGATCTTCGGTTATCAAGGGAACAATAAATTTCACATCAGTTGTCCTGTGACCTTGTGAATTAAGTCAAGGTCACGCATCTACCGTCTGAAAGTGGCTCTCAAAGAGGATCATAACCATACAAAATATGAAAGTCCCGGCTGAAATAGTTTTCGAGTTTTCATCTGCCTAGTTAAACACACCCTATGATCTTGAGAATGAGGTCAAGGTCACCCATATACGTTGTAACTCTCTTCGTCATGCTCTCAAGTGTTCCCATGTAATTATGAATCAATTGGCTAAGTGTGTTTTAGAGAAGATTTGTTAAAAGATTTGACCAAACAATAAACAAAAATTTTTAAAAAGGAACAAAAGTAAAAAAAAATAAAAAGTAATCTCTAAAATTTAAAAATCAGTGAAGCATGATTACCGCCGCAACTTTGTAAACCTCAATCAAAGGTTCATCTGTACCAACTTTGAAGTGTATGTGGTAAGTGCTTTTGGAGAAAAAGTCAAAATTGTGAATATCCATTGTACTCCCCATTCACGTACTTTCCAATAAAAGGACTGTATG
Source organism: Hermodice carunculata (assembly GCA_964020975.1). Lineage (NCBI taxonomy): Eukaryota > Metazoa > Annelida > Polychaeta > Eunicida > Amphinomidae > Hermodice > Hermodice carunculata. Next base: position 618,022 of record CAXHWN010001829.1, on the reverse strand, counting down.
CATTAACCAGTAAGTACCCGAATTGAAAACATAATTAAAAATTGGAGAAAGAAAATCACTGCGTTACTTGTTGAACAAATTGAGGTCTCGGGGCCCTCAGAGGTCTTCTTAAGCAATCGCCAAAGTGGTGTCGGAAAAAAAAAATTCTTTCTTTTTTTCTGAATTGTCCCCACTCCCCGAAAAAAAGGCAACAAATCAATAGAGTGTGACCATTTGTACAAACTTGGTAGAGACCCACACAACGTGCATTCTGACCAAGTTTCAGAATTACTGCCCATGAAAGGATAATCGTTAAACCGAACAATCAAATTTGCCTTAATTCTGTGGATTTATAATTTGAGATGTAACACATAGTGCTGAACATTGTTGCAAGCAAGCTTAACATGCCCCCCCCCCCCCAAAAAAAAAGAAAAGAAAAAAGGGAAAAAATAAAATGTCTGGGTTCCTTTTGTTGGTCTAATTTCAAGGACAATTCACGATAAAGTAATGTGTTGATTATGGTAAAATCATGTGACATAAATCCAGACCAGTTCGGAGAAATAGTAAGGGTATGACGAATAATAATAATAATAATAATAATAATAACAACAACAACAACAACAACAACAACAACAACAACAACAACAACAACAATAATAATAATAATAATAATAATGATAATAATAATAATGATAATAATAATAATAATAATAATAATAATAATAATAATAATAATAATAATAATAATAATGATATATGTTTTAACATTCGGTTGTGTCCTTTTTGTAATGCTGCAGGTTTCTGTTGTTCTTTTTTTTTGGGGGGGGGGCATTTCTGGGATGGGTGTGTGGGTGAGTTATTTTTGGCATTCTCCTTCAGTGAAGAGTGATGGCTGGCGGCTGCCCTGGGATGGCCTTGGGGTGTTACCCGTCCCTAGGCCACATTGATAAAATAACGATATATTTACAATGTTCATAAGTTTTGAATGACATCAATGTATTTTTATGAAGCTGGCTTTCCAATGCCGCGTCTGGAAATGGATGATAGAAGTCTATTTTGGACTCCAGTTCAGGGGTCCCGTTGCAGGCTGAGATGCATTGATAGTACATAAATTGGGTGATACGTATTTGCTGTAACAGAATAATAGAAATGACAACACCGGAATAGGAATATAAACAAGCATACTTGAACAACATCCGGGGGTTTTTTTTGTTTGTTTTTTTTTTTCTTTTTTTTTTCTTGGTTCAGCTTGGCCATTTAAATATATTTTTCCCTTTCAGGCACTAGTAGGAGAATACCTAAAGTGCTGGGAACCATAAACAATGCAACAAAGAAGTTTCGTTTCGACAGAGTAAACTGAACTTTTCACATTACGTGTAGACAGAACGAACTGAACTTTTTACTCAACGGCAGGTTCCTCATGAGTTTGTCAAAAAAAAAATTTAAAAATGAAACAATAAAAAAAAAAATAATAATAATAGATAAATAAATAAAAAAGGCACCTGTCTCACAAATTTGTGGGGCGAGGCATTATGTCTGGACCTTGTCATAGTTAAATACCAAAAATCGGTTCATACCCCACTCAATTCTTTCTTTCTTTCTTTCTTTCTTTCTTTTTTTCTTTCCTTCTTTCTTTCTTTCTTTCTTTCTTTCGTTTTTTTCATTCATTTTTCTTTCTTCCTCGTTTCTCTAATTCTTTCCTGCGTTTATTTTTTCTTTCTTTTGTTTGTTCTTTCTTTCTGTTTTTAATTACTGAATTGCTTTCCTTCATTTTTATGATTATTAAAGGGGGGATGCATGAGGGGCAATTTGCCACTCATTCTCTGTTGTCTTCATAGTCCTGGCTGGTTACGCAAAGTTCAGAAGAAGAATAGGGCAACATCAAGCGACCCCATTAATAAAGGTAATGTCAGTCAAGTCAGACAGATCAACAATGGGCGGGGAATTAAGTTCTCCCAAGTGCGGATTTTATGGAACTTCCTGGTTGAATTTACGGCACCAACTTATTATTTGGTGTGACTTGATTTCTAGTGTCACCTGTGCCTATCGCAAAAGAAAGGAGATTCAAGGCAACCATCATGGTGATGCTGACACCTGATTTTACGACGAGTCTAGCATTGACTTTGTTTTTGTACTCATTGAGTGCCGGGGGTAAGTCTAACTCAAGTTTTAAACTTTGTTTTTGTATTTAGTGCGTGCCGGAGGTAATTCTTACTTAAATTATAGCTATTGATATGAAATATTTATGCGTAATGTGTCGACGTGAAGATGACCAAAAACACCACGCGCAGACCATAATGCGAATTGAAATCAACCGTATATACGTTTTGCTTCACGACAAAATGAAAAGAAAGCAACCGTTTGTTTGTTGTTCTCTTACTTTTATAGAAAATACCTTTGTTTACTACGCGGAAACCCCTCAAAACATAGATAAAATGCCAAAAATACGGTGCCAGCGGAAAAGCGTCTTACAAAATGGCAAGTGATTATTATCCTTGGATATATTTTCCCAAGATTTCCTTTTGCGCCAATTATACACAACATTGGGAGAATGGTGTTCGAAACAAGTCAAATCCCTAAAAATCTAATTTCTATGATATTACACACACACACACACACACACACACACACACACACACACAAACTAAAGGGCCTCCACGACAAACTATCCAGCGCACACTTGGCTACATGCGGGTCTTAATATAAGTATATATATTTTTTTCACGATTCTTGCATATGTGAAAGTAAACTCAACACGTCAGTACGTGCATTTATTATGTTGCTTCCCCCTATGAGGTTACAGGTCTGTGTGAATGCAGCTTGTGTTTACCAACTGCGTGACCAATTCCAAAAGAAAACCCAGCACTCTCCCGCTTATGATAGGCATATGAAAGGCCATCTATCACAGGGCGAATTGTTGAGGTGATGAGAGTGTTTCTCTTTGTTGTCCGACCAGACCAGGTGTTGAAGTTGTATAAAGTTGTTTACATGTTGAATGACGCAAGGAATATACCATCAGCGTTGAATGGGAATATGTACAGCAATAAGGAATATCCAATGCGTAGTCCAGTCCCTATATACACTGAGCAGGCAACCCATGCTAAATGATTTTTTCCCGTCGGGCTAACCATACAAGAGAAGGCAGGACGTTGCTTTTACTGATCTACCCCCTTCTACCAACTGTTCACTTCTGTCGTTTTACCCTGTCGCTTTGTCGGTTAACCACCTGCTGGCCTGTGTATCACACCATCAGTAATTAAGCAATGTTTGATATCATCACTGTTTTGTTCAACTTCAAACTGTATGAAACATATTTGCAAATTTACCAGTTTATGAAATTTGTGCAGTTTATCTTTTAATGCAAGTTCAATAAGAATTTATACAAAATGACGAACAATCAGGGCTGTATGATCTCAGCACTAAATCTGGGTGTATGTCACCCTGTGGCATGTGCCCTTTGTCCATTAAAGCTCTGTCCTCGGAACATGGGAAATAGGTTCAGTTAAGAAGAATAACAAAATGTGCTGGTTCTTAGACAGAGTGTCTGTACGTACATACACAGTTATCAGAAGAATATTTTTTTTGCATTGTGCATGCAATCAAAGTTCACTCAGCAGTACATGCATGCAAATAAAGCTTGCTGATGTGTGGAGATTCACTATGATGACCATATTAGATAAATGTCCCTATGTGTACTGCACATTTTGTAGAGAGTTGACGCTGTTTCACACAAGTTAATGGAAGTTCTCTTGTAGATGAAATAAATGAAGGCAGCATAACGGTAACTCTATGCACATCTCAATGACGTTGTATCCTTGAGTGGTAAGGCGTTTCACCATAACCATGGATATCAAGTACGAAAACAAACAATTTTAACAAAAGATTGTTGCATGTAGCTAAATCTGTATCTCCTTTGGTAATTGTGCCTTGCCGGACCGTCTTAAGTTTGGGCTGGTCCATGAAAATTTTGAGATGGGCAATGATTTGGAGGACAGTTCTGCTGATACTTTTGAGGACGGACACTGCTGAAATGTGGATTTGGAGGCCTGTATTGTGTTTTGCATTTAGAGACTGACAGGTGTTTTGTTTTTATCAGCATGCTCAAAATCACTAAGTTTTGCTTCTAGTTTCTAGATTTTTTCTACATAACTGTGTTCATTTCCCATGCATTTCTTACGGACGTTTTCAAGATCAGAAGGACAACCTTCTAGAACATATTGTCTATCATTCTCTGAAAGTTGTTCTTTCAGGTCAGCGTCCTTCTGAGAAAGTTGTTCCTCTATATAGGACCCAGTGTAAAAGTTTTCTGGTAGAGATGAGGTTGACTTTGCCAATTCATTAGAACATACAAACTTATGTAAAAAGACAGTTTTCTGTTGAAAAGAAGATTCAATTTAAGGTTGCACCAGAAATATAAAAAAAGTTTAATTTAGTCTTTTTCTGCTTATTCTGGAATACTCTGTACCTTGTTTTATTTGCGTCATGTAAGCTCTCTCATTATTGTCTTCCAAAATTACAAATAGGCACCTCATCTTCTTAATGACGCTTTTATTGTACGTCAGAGGTTTCAAAAACTCAAAGATCAAACTCATCTGACCAGACAAAAGGTTGTGCCATCAGACCATGCAAATAAGTCTTTAGTTCTGTGTAGAAACTTACCTGCTAGATACTTTGTTAATTTTTGCATGCATGGTACAGCAATTCCCACAAACGTTACACACATTGTTTTAGAGGTTCCGTCCACACTGTAAGACACAATCTCTTTGTACAGGTGCACTTGATATTTATGGGTGAAAACAATGCATCATATATTACAGGGACACAGTGTGGGCACTTAAAGATCGTTTACTTAGCCCCTATAGTGACACAATTTATATCTTATTGGCTAATGCATAATGTAAAAACTTTGTTCATTGGTAGATACCATATGTTACTATTGGTGGTTGTTTTGGTGAAAAAGAAATGCTTCTTCTCAAGCTACATGTACAGGTATCTTGATGCAACACTCAGTTTTTGGTCTAAAGTGAGTGTCCAATGCTAACGCAAGACAAAGCAGTCTATTGTATACATGTCAAGCCTACATGTCACTGTACTCATCAGCAAGGTATATTAAATCCTGGAGAGGTCTTCACGTTCATTGCCTCAGAGTCAGTGATTTCTACCTGCGGACAAGTCATGTTGCCTGACCAAGTGAATACAGCAAGAGCTATCGATTCCCCCTTCGCCAGTCACAACGGTGTGTGACAAATCTTGCAAATGCAGCAGACAAAAGTGGCCTTATATTACTATTAGAATCTAATGCCTGTTAGGTAGGTCTACTGTGGGTGTTAAGATGTTACTCCAACCTATTAGAAATTGAAATGAGATATGCAGGCAGGAAGAATGTGATGTCAGAGATATGTAGGCAGGAAGAATGTGATGTCATATTATATGTGTCAGGCTGTCAGATAGCCTGGCCACAGCAAGACATGATGAACGCTGGAAGTAACGGGAAGAGGACCATTGAGTTATAATTCTAGTGATGAACAAGTTATGCATATTCATTTCTTTTCCAAATTCAGGTTTTTATTGTCAGTAAAACAGCCCACAGTTTTAGCGTTGATTGTGTGAATGGACTTTGCTTCCACTGCCCAGCAGCCCGCACTCACTAGCACTTCGACTGTCCTATTTATTGCCATATAATGTTTTTGTGGATAATTGCCTGTCATCAGTGTGTATATCTGATACACTTTTATTGACACTCAATTACACCCCCGTGGAGGTCTTATCAGTTGTGGGACTGGGTGTGTGAACATCCTGCCTGGGTTAGTGTGCTGGACTGATCATATAACCAGATAGCACGAGTTGCTTATTACATGCGGTTCTCTGATTGACCAATGTTGTCTACCAACATATGAATAAATCAATACGCAAAAATATTTTTCGAATTTCCTACTGTAATAATCGAGAAAAGTTCAACATAATGTTCATAGGGGGACTTTTTATTTTGAAGGTGATCGGGTACAAGATATTTCCTCGATGCAAAATATAAGTATAAATAGGTAACGGCAAATGTATACCCTCTATAACTATGGCGTAGCTAGATGGCGCAATAGTTAAAACGATTGAAGGTATCAAAATAACCTGATTACCATAACTCTACGCAAGGTGTGACCATGCAGTGTTTAAAAGCACCGTGGTTCATCGAAGTGTTGTGAACTTCATGTACTAAATTATCATTGATTTGTCAGCACGATCTTTATAAAACTATCCAATATGAATGCCTGCACAGATGTTAAGGGCAGGTAAGACACCAAATATAAATCCCACTTTAGTCAATCCTAGCTCAAAATGTATTTGCGTTAGGATAACATATCATGTATGTGTGTACTCGTCATACTCCAAAGAATTTATATGTTCCGTATTTGGGTGTCTGTGATGTTAATTGTTGACTAAACAATTGAAAGTTGACCGCAAAGCATCCACCACATAAATGTCGATATAAGTCACCATGGAGCGAAAGATAATAATGATGATTGTCCGAGCAGCGCTGAGTTATGGGCTATTTATAAAAACCTTCGTATCAGTACTAGGAGCATCCCCAGTAAGCTGAAGAACATAACCAAAAAAAAAAAAGAAAAATCAAGCATGGTGGATAACAGATAAATATTTTCTGAATAAGAATCAGCTTCAGGCAATACCCTCATTGTTATATGATGGAAATGTATATCTGGCAGTGCATTTAAAGCTGAGTAATTTAACAATTTATTTTTAAGCTAAAGCAACATAGATACACCAGCGGCTGAAATCCCAGCACCCCTGAGCATCCCATTAAAGTTAAGGTAATCCGAGTATTCTTGAACAGGAAGTCTTGACATTTTAAAAAGCTTCGACACTTCCAAATTAACTGGCCCTGGTGGCGTAAGCAGTAAACTCCTGAAAAAAGCTGCTGTAAATGTTTTAAATCAATCACGAGTTTATTTAACCTACCCCTTAACCAAAGTCATTTTTCGTCTGTCTGAAGAAAGTGTGATGCCAATATTTGCAACAACTACCGTCCTGCATCTCTTTAAAGCTTTGCAAGGAATGTGATGGAAAGTTTTTAAGCACACATTCAACTTTTTTTTTCTTGACAATATGGTTATCTCTGCAAACAAGTCTGGCTTTAAACCTGGTGACTCTATAGTCAACCATCTACTTTTTTTATAACCATAGCCATTGCTGAAGAAAAAGAAGTAAGAGTTGTCTTTCTCCATATACGCAAAGCTTTCGACAATGTTTGGGACAGAGGTCTCCTACATTTATAAAAAAATGCTTTCACGGGTAAGGTTTAGCAAGGTTTGGCGACTATCTTAAGGATGCAGGCAGCGCGTTATTCCAATGAACAGTTTTCCAAATGGGGCACAATCACGGCCGGAGTGCCTCAATGGTCTGTACAAGGCCCCCTCTCATTTCTAATTTACATCAATGAGATAGTTAATGCTAGTATAGTTCGCACTTTATGTGTTGATGATCCAATCCATGCTGCTATGGTCTGGAATAGTGACCTCACCTCTTCTTGATGAATGGTCCAATTAGCGGATTGTCTCCTTTGATTAAGCAAAGACCGGTACTTTCCTTATTTCTTTGAAGAAAAATTACCCCGGTTATCCTCCCCTCACTTTTCAAGGTCAGCAACTGGAAAAGGTATTGATACATGTGTTTAAACCAAATTTCGGGAATAAATCGGCTGCATGACGCAAATTGGCATTATATGTAGTAAAAACGTAAGAACCATACTGCCTGGCGAGGGATTTGCTCCTGTATCCTTACCCAGCTGTTGGTTATTCAGACGGCAGCCGGTTCATGTTACATGCATTATTACATAGTTAAAAGTTTTATTCACTTTTCTGGACGGGAAAAGGGAGGATTTTGGATATTCGAGCCCTATTATTTGTAGGTCAATTCAACTGTTTGAGCCTTAATTTTGTACCACTTAATATGTATGCACCACTTCTCTTCAACATGATAGAAATAGCTGGAAATGCGACTTCCAATAAAATAAAGCAAAAAGTACGATCACTTATAAGTAGCCATTAGCGAAAATCAGAAAGCTTCTTGGCCCTTTTTTCGTTGGCCCTGCATAGGCTTAAAACGTCTTTCGATCTGTTTGTTATGCTGCTCTGGAGTGCTATTTGTAAACCTTTAACAGTTGAAACGTCAATGAAAAGATATTAAGAGAACTAATACATGTATGTCAAAATGCCTAATAAATAAGATCAAGATAGGTATACTATGAATTCCATGTACCACAGGCAGTCAGATGATAGTCAAAAGATGCAATTAAGCATGACGTAATAAGAACCTGTGCGAAAATTGTGGAAACTTTACTTTTAACCTGGCTCAGTGTTGTCACGTTAGCAAAATTTTAATTTCTCTCAGTGACTCGGGAGCCTATTGCTTGAAAGACTTGTTGAATAATATCTGCAAATAGGCAGTGGTAAAAGTTTATGAATAATGAAATTTATAAGGACAGAGCAATAGTACTACACAGATTATTCGAATCTGGTGAAATTAGTTACAGTTTTATTACTATAGTATGCGGCAAAATAGTCCAAAGTCAGCATTTTGTACAATTTTGAGCAATATTAACATATTCTTAAAGGGTAATCAATTAATGCCTTTTCATATCACAACCAAAATGCCCATTATTACTTTTTACTTGTATTTTGGGTTTGTAATGCTGCTTTAAAAATGAATGGGGATCATAATCTTCTTTGAGGGGTCGCAGTACTCTCACCATACCCATTGCATATTGATTTCAAATTGGTTAATGCCTCTGTTACGGATAAGATCATGATGAAAACCTTTTGGAACACCATTGTCTAAGTCAACCACATGTGCGTATATTCCAAGCATTAGACGTCAATATATTGGGCACTCAGTTGTATATGACTGGTACACAGCTTATCACATCAGTTTTGTCTACTACTTCGATCATTGAGCAGACGATTCTAAGCTTTCTTGAGCCGCTGAGTGCTCTATGCCACACATACTAGCACATTGGGATAATTGTGAAATTTTATCACTTACTGAACAGCTTCAATGGCTTTAGATGCGTTATTTTTTCCCAAGTGTTACATCTTGTGCGCTACTGTCGTGATATGTCTCTGGGGGTAGTATTTTCGGAATTAATAAATAAGCGCATGGTCCTTATTTTGAAAACAATTCCGATTTTTGCACTTGATTTAATTTTTTTGCCATAATATCAACTGAACTAGTCACAAGCAAGTGTTGCCAAAGAGGCTACAGAAAAGACATTAGAAAACATTGTGCATATAGTCACGTTTCTATACAAAGTATTTTTATTAGTTGCAGTCGCTTCAACAGACTGGACCACCCGATCGAACGGTGTCACTTCCATGACAACCATGACCACACTGCGTACGTATTAATCACGTGAAAAGTATAATGATGCTCTCGATTCCTGCTAAACATGTTCATATATGCCTAATGTATAATGCTGTCAAGTTAGTCTCCATACAAATCAGGAAACTGCAGACAGCTGAGAAAAACATGGGATAAAATGAATGACACGTTTCCACTTAACGCCTTTGCCATGTACTGAATAACCTATTCTTACCCCGGGAGGTGCAAAGCTGGTAATTGTAACTGGTCACTCAAATGAATTGCATAGAAAGCATACCCTCACCAGCATTAAGGATTCAGGTTAGTTTTTTTTTTTTTTTGATTAAGTTGAAAATACTTTAACACGTACATACACATCAGACAATGAATGAAAAGAATATATTGGTTAGGAGACACATGTTAAGATCTTGAACATACCACTGTCACAAGTGCCACCTTTACATGCAGAAAATAGGAACATGCGTGTGGTCAAGTTTGGCATAATTGAACAGATAGTTGTTTCACACTAAATCTTAATGCTAAGTACCCAAGAATTGAAACGAAAGAATAATTTAAATATACCATGGAGCTCTTCTATACTGAAGGCGTTTATACCGTTAAGGCTGGCTAAAAGTGCATATTTATGAGTTGAATGACAGATGTAACAATTGAGTAAGCTACATGACATTACCCATTTATCTATGATTTTTCTGTATTTTATTTTATGTATTTACTTATTTTTTTTATTTAATTCTTTATTTATTACTATTTTATTTTATTTTATTATTATTATTATTATTATTATTATTTTTTTTTTTTTTTTTTTTTTTTTTTTGATATAGTAAGAAAAGCCAAAGTATTTATGAGAATGTTATTTCAGCTAAGTTGTTTCAGATGTTGTATTTAGAATACGTACAACCTCATGTCTTAAATATTTCGTAGCATTAGCATGCTGCGTGTGTGTTACGAATGATTCATTTCATCTAGTATTATGATCATGTGCCAGGGAAGTTGGCATGGTTTTGTTTTGTTAAAAGTAGACCGGAAGCAAACTATTTTGCATTTTGTAATATATTTTCAAAGCGAAAAATATCAATATCTTCCAGTTTAAACAAATTTTGTGATTTAAAATTGGTCAGCTGTGCGCATTCTAGTTATCATGATTTAAGATACGCACAGCTTTTTGGTTTTTTGAATTTTTACCAGCCTTTCTGACTTATGACCCCATTCGAGCACAGAGTAATTGAAACTTAAAAGAATAATGGAATCATGAATGGTTTGTAGAATATCTGAGAGAAGAAAATCTTTTAACTTATTCATGATGCATGTTTAGTGAGAAATGTTTGAAGCAATCTCTTGTGTATGACTGATCCAACTAAAGACTTCACCAATGTTAAGCCAAAGAAGATAAATACATTCACGTTTTCGTTTTCTCATTTTTCAATTTCAAGAGTAGGTATTATGATCATTTTTTGGCGGAGAAAAGGTCATGATTTTGTTTCCATGTTGGAAGACAACTTAGTAACATTGAACCATATGTCTGTCTCATTAAGTTCACAGCTTAAAAGACTAGAAATGTTGCCATTAAAACCAAAAGATTGCAAGGGCGTAGAGAAATTAAACCATTGGTACCATCATCATAAATTCAAATGTAGAAGATGCTAATATTATAAAAACAAACAAACAACAATAAAAAAGGAAAGAAAAGTAAAGAAGAGGAAAAAAAAAAAGAAAAGAAAAGAGAAAACAAGAAAAGATGTGACCATTGATCATTGTGGAACACCAACTTGACCATTAAATAGTTCTGATTTGGTATCTTCATACACAACATATTTTTCCTAGTTGTCAAATACCGTTTAAAAGCATTCAAAGCTGCATCTTTAAAACCACTTTAACTAGATTAAGTCATCATAACGCCGTGATTCTAGTCATCAAGCGCTCTATAAAGATCTATGTTTATATTTAGAGGATTATTTTTTGCCCATATCTAGTATTATTCTGTCAATAACATCCCACGCTCGCTAGTGCGGTAGGATGAAACCTACGATAACTCTTTTACCATACGTCATGTATGAGAAATATTCAAAGATCTGATTATACAATACTATTTCCAAGAATAATAATAATAATAATAATAATAATAATAATAATAATAATAATAATAATAATAATAATAATAATAATAATAATGATAATGATGATAATGATGATAATAATAATAATGATAATATAGTTGGTGATACTGAAATTGGTCCGTTATTGCTAAGTAAGGAAACGTCTTCTTTCTTATGAATATGTACCAGTTTTGCTATTTTCAACATACCTGGGAAATATCAGTAATAAGAAACTGATTTATAATAAATGCTATTGCTTTTGATACTTGAACAATTTGCATATGGAACCGTTTTCGGTGCTTTGTATGGTGCAACATTTGTAAAGCATGCAAACCATTTGCAATTGCTCAATTGGAGGTAGCTATCTGGCTTTCTATTTTATAGGAATCTTGGAAAGGCTGTTTGTTTCAAAGTCTGTCTAAAAAAAAAGCATTTACTGTTAGCGAATTTTTCTTTGTAACATGGGTGGTAGGAACAGACCAATAGGGAGCCGAAAAAGTGTTGATTATATCACATAATGAACATTTTCACACAAAAGCATTGCTGGTGTTGTGCAGTGCAGCATGACATGCAGGCAGTGTGCTCTAAAAATAGTTGTCGACACTTTCCCATGAAGAGCCGAAATTAAGGTATTGTACCAGCAGGATCAGCGCAGATGACCACATGACTTATAGGAATAGTACAGATGTGTATTCATACAACTTTCTAAGCTGTCTGTCATATCCACTGTTGGCATAATGTAAGTTGATGTACATGACTGAATTAACAACACGTTATCAGTGTCCATGGCAAGCATGAATCCTGAATAAAATAAATGGAATAAATTCAAAAAAGTATTGCTATTGTATATAATATTGTTGTGAGCGTAAAAATTTGTTAACCGGTGCATACCCTTCACAATCACGGGAAACTCCCATTAAATGTTTACATAATCCATCTCTAGCTAATATAGAGTGGTTAATTATTGGAGTGACCCAGTGACATTTTTATGTTATGTTATCGATATTTTAGCATCTTGACAGGAAAATTGTTGTCCGGAGCAGTAACGATACTTTTCTTATAAGAAAATATAAGAATCAATTGGATTAGTATCCGACGTTGAAGATTTTGATAAATATGAATATCTAATAATTAGGCTGTCAGTTTGTGAACTGCATTTGGGTGATCATTACGAACCTAGCCAAATCTGTCTACTGGGCCAAACATAGTGCTACGGATATCTGAACATATGAACTACGGGAAGGGGCTGGGAATTCTATAAATTTTTATTCCAAAATTTGGTCTGAATCTGTTGGCAACAGACAATTTTCAGCTTAAATTATCCACGACGACGTTCTCTACGCCCAGCGAGACTAAAACACCTCAAACAAGCAAACGAATAAAGAAACAAAAACAAAAATAATAAAAAAAAAAAAAAAAAAAAAACAAAGCAAAAAAAAAAAAAAAAAAAAAAAAAAACCAACCAAACAAACAAAGAATCAAAAAACAGAAATAACATTTTCTTACAACTAGCAGGCCTTCCATAATGCCCATTTTCCATCAATAGCAAGAAGATTTCAACAAGGTACATATGCTTGGCCGTAATGTCAAAAGAGAATCAAAAGGATACATAGTATATCGCCAAAATCAACATTTGTATGATAAATTGAGCTAGATAAGTGTATGAAAGTGATATTTTTGGATACAAAGAGGCAAACTAAAGAACCAAATAGAAAAAACAAATAAAAGTAGCACATGATTCGCTTTTTGACTGGTTCGAAAATACCCAATTGGCACTGGCATCTACCATGCGAAAAGTGAAGCCGGGAAAATGATAGTTTCCTAGGAGCGTGTGCAAAGTCCTGCAAATGATACTTAGATGTCAAGCAGGGCTACATTGTGTGGCCTGTTACTATATTTGACAATGTTTGTTGGTGAAATCACGGGTAATATGTAGAAAGTCCTGTACAATGGTCCTGCAAGTTAGGTGGGGTTATCTGGTGAAGCCTAACGCCGTACTAAACGAAAACAACTGGTCAAAAATGTAAAGCAGGGCCACATGGTGTGGCCCAATGCAATTGTTTGACAAAGAATATTGGTGAAATAGCATGCAAATATTTGGGAAATCCAGCAAAATGGTCCTACATGTCACGCAGGGTTTCTTGATGTAGGCGAATGTCGTACTAGACGCTGCATTCAGGATAATCGACTGGGTGCCTTTACAAAAACTGTCACAAAGTTTACATCTCTACGCCCATCAAGACTTCACTACGAATGTATCAATGAATAACAAGGCTTTGGTAATATTCAAGGAACATAGCCAAATCTGATGTATTGCTATGAGTATTTAAGCCATTACTAACTTACATTTTTTAATCAAACTGTTTTTTTTTTTTTGGAGGGGGGTTTTGTTTTTTGTTTTTTGTTTTTTGTTTTTTTGATTGTATATTGTTTGTTTGCTTTTTTTTTTATTTTATTTTATTTTTTTAAGTTTAAGTGTAGTCAAGATAATCCATTGATCACCTTTGCAGAAACTGCCACAGAGTTTACCACTTCTACCACCAGCGAGACTACACCACGTATGTATAAGTGAATAACAGTAATCTAGGACTCTAAATTCCTGCAGTGAAAGTATCAATACCACAAGTACCACTCGTGTTGGCTAGGTTTGTCAGTCTCTGTAAATATAAGGGAGTTGCAGAGCTGTTCTGGAAGCCCAAGATATTAACTAAATTTCATGTTACCACTTTACTGTATTGTCCATGTTGCAGCATATTGAAGCACTAGGTTGGGTTCAGGTGGTCATATTTCAAATATAAAAGCCTAAAATGGACCCTGACTATGTTGCAAAATAAACGCTTAGTCTATGGCAGGAAGTATAAGTGAATATGATATATATATATATATATATATAAATATATATATATATATATATATATATATATATATATATATATATATATATATATATATATATAACACTTGTAACATGAAAGTGTTTGAACGATCCTCTTTATTATCATGTAGGTTATAGATAAATCTTTTGAGGTTATGTAATTCAGCTTTTAGGATTTCGTTCTCTATACTTCCTGATAAAAATGTATCTGTCAACCAGTATACATACAAAATGCAATGTATGTTTTTCTTTAATCTTTCCAGGTGAAAATGCCGTTAAAGACATCCTAACGATATGCAACAAAATGAATATCAATTGTTTCCCTATTCTTCAAGTTAATTAAATTTAATGTTCTTTATGTATATGTTCAAGTGCATTTTTATCATTTTTTTTGGGGGGGGGGGGGTCGAACATTTGAAACAATCCACAAACAAGTATTTCTTGACCATTTATGCTGGTATAATGTACGTTGTCCAGGACGCCGTTCAGGCATGTCAATGCACATCAAAATTTGCTAGCCCCTGGAGATCATGTCTGAGACGTTATGCCAAGGAAAAAGCCTTGTAGACACGCACACACAAATACATACACATAAACGCACAGTTACACACACACACACATACAAACATGTACATACACACAACACACACCGCACCTCATAAATCCTAATATTTTTCCTGCTTGGGTGTATAGTTGAAAGGAACGTTCTCTAACAACAAGAACTGGCAACTTTCTTGTTTAAATTTCAGATATCTCCAGAGCCCGGCAAAAAAAAAAAAAAAACTTTTAAAGCTGAATAAAACTCGGTACCATAAACCCCACGTTACATAAAAAAGCAAATACTGGAGGTATGACAAACTGTTCAGACATAGAGAAAAAAAAAACACGAGCCATTGTCGGATATAGACCGTCAAAATATATGTCCATATGCGTGACGTACGGTTTCAGGTTTTGTCAATTATTATTTCTTGACTCATATTCTGCTTACATGCATCACTTGCGGTCTAAATGTTTGAATGTTGATTGTCAAGTATACTTTAGGCGTCTAGTTAACCAAAAGAGTATATGATATGATGTATTAGCTCAAGGGCACGGGTCGGCTGCCTAGTATAGATGGCGCTGCTGTGGCCCAAGACCGTGAGTAGTGCAGTGAGAAAATACAAAAAAAAAAAAAAAAAAAAAAAATCTGGTGGTATTTACCTGTGTAGAAATACGACTTTAGAGGTCAAGTGCGCATGAAATTTGCTAAAAAGCAACCGATACACGTTCTCTCGATCCTCTTGCAGGAGTTGCATGTCATATTGTCTGCAAGCAGTTGTGTAATATTCACAAACGATAGGCAAAACTAAAGTTTCGGTCTAAGTATTTAAGCTATTGTTAAATTGTAAATTAAAATTGAACTAAGGCGTGCGTGTGTCTGTGCTTGTGTGTGTGTGTGTGTGTGTGTGTGTGTGTGTGTGTGTGTGTGTTGTGAGTGTAAGTGTGTGTGTGTGTGCAAGTTACCGTAAGAATAATCTAGGTGCTACGCTTGCAGAAGCTACCACAAAGTCCGCCACTTCTATCAACAGCAAGACTTCACTGCCTATGAATCAATGAATAACAATATTTGGGACTCTGGATTCCTGCATGCAAAGTGTGAATACCACATGGATTATTAATGTTTTCCAATGTTTACCAGTCTCTGTTGATTTAAGTGATTTGCTGGCCTGCTCTCAAAACGCAGGTTATAATCCATACACTTTGTTACCCCTTACCTCTAACCCCCATTTTACAACATCCATAGCAAGTCAGGTAGGGCTTACGTTGTCAACTGGTAAATAAAGAAGCCTAATGGAGCCCCTGCTAAGTTGATTATAAATGAACTAGCACTCTATGGCATAGAGTAAAGATTAATGCTTAGCTAGAGGCATATCTAAATTCACCATTCGGCTATATTTCAGTTATTTGGATGACTGGAATAGACGAAATTATATATATATATATGAGAGTGTCTGGACCATCACCCTTGTTAATATGTTATAGCTACATATCTTGTGGTGATGCAATTATGTTTGTAGAATTTGGTTCTCTAAACTTGCAAAAAAAACCGTACATGTCAACTGATAAACATACAAATATGATGCATGCTTTTCCTTAATCTTTCCAGGACAAAACACTGTTAAAGACATCACAAAGATTTGCAGCAAAATGTACACCAGCTGCTCCCCTATCCCGTTAGTTGAATATATTTAATGTTGTCAGTATGTTTTTCTACATGCTAGGGCTTTTTTTTTGGGGGGGGGGGGGCGATCACGCGAATCCACTTACAAAAAAGGGACATTTCTTGACCGGTCAAGCGTTTATATTGTGAGCTGTACCGCATGCTGTTGAAGTGTGTCATTGCACTTTAAAATTCACATGCTACCGGACGTTATGTTTCAGAAGTAATTCCAAGTAAAATGCTTTGTAGGCACACACACACACTGACACGCAAACACACATAAACACATGTACACACACATGCACGCACACACACCAAATCCGAAAAGTGTCCCTGCTCAACTACATTGGCTGAAGTAATGTACTGTAACATTCAGAACTGATAACTTTGAGTTTAAATCTGAAATATCTTCATACACATTGCCAAATACAGGCAAGGACATACATGACGTACGGTTTAATGTCTTGTTAATTTTCTATCGTTAAATGGGATTTTGCCAATATACTTTAAGTACCACTTAAGATTCTTTTAATATGCATGATATTTTGCTAACAAGCTGGCATATCCATTGGTATTGTAGTAGCAGTAGTAGTGGTAGTGGTAGTGGTAGTAGTAGTAGTAGTAGTAGTAGTAGTAGTAGTAGTAGTAGTAGTAGTAGTAGTAGTAGTAGTAGTAGTAGTAGTAGTAGTAGTAGCAGTAGTAGTAGTACCATTATTATTATTATTATTATTATTATTATTATTATTATTATTATTATTTAGGTTCGCCATCAATCACCTTTTACTCAACCCTTCCTTCTCGGCAATGGCCCTGGTTCGCCATCCATTGCTCAGGTTATGATGGATCCCCTTCAACTTATAACATCAGCTTGACTTTCTACAATGATACATATGAGGTAGCCTCACTATATCAAGAAAATGACCAATCATATTTGATCTACCACGGATATGGCGATCTAGGGATGTATACCTGCCGTGTGCAAAACTTGGCGGGCGCTGTGAGCAAAACGTTAGACGTTCAATTTTACAGTAAGTATGCTATAACGATTTATTAATAGCAGGGGTATCAGTGACTAGGCTGTTTTTTATGTTCAGGTTGAGTGTGCTGGTACGTCATCCAACCGCCGTGTGGTCAGACAATATCAACTCTGGAACGTGCTGTATTTAAATGATAACGCAAACTGACGATTTTCACATACAGAAAAATGGACAAGTGGCAATGTTTTTTTTCTTGTAGTTGGTAGTGTTCAGGAAGGATAAGGAGTTCTTATATTTGTTTCTTTATTACATTTTGGCTTTTGGTATACTGCGTACGCTGTATGATGAATGTGGATAGGCGCGACTACATTTTCATCCTGGTGCTCTGTCAATTACTAACTCTAGTGTAATATAATTAGTGTTTTGAAAAT
>CAXHWN010001829.1:555080-595080 GCA_964020975.1 Hermodice carunculata | reverse complement strand
CATAGAATTTTGGCGACTTTTTTTTTTTTTTTTTTAATTGATTACGCATTTGCATCGTGTTTACATTAGCTGATTCCTATTCTCATGGGCCAGACACATTCAATTTCTGGCTAAATAAACTTCCACCTCCAAATTGTCTGTTTATCTTTTATGACAAAACAGAAGCGAGGTGAATATTAGTGTGAAGCTCTTTACAAAAAGATGTTCTTTAATGTATGGGGATTAATTTTTTTTCTGTCTAGATCCACCCAATGTGACAGTAACTGCAAGAAGAAACCCTGCAGCAGAGGGTGAAAATATACTTATCACTTGCGTTGCTGAAGGAGGCAGACCGGACTTATACCTGTACACCTGGCAAATTACAATAGGAAATAAAACCAAGACGATGGGATATGGACATGAAAAGGATATTACCATTAGAAACGTGAAGTCAGTTGACACAGGACTTTACCAATGCACAGTATCTAATGGCGCAGGTATAAACAGAGGCGCCATTTACATTGACGTACACTGTAAGTAAAACCGCGTAAACGGACGGTCTTGTGCTCAAGGTTGGCAAGTCCCTAGCCGCGCGTACCATGCAGTGATAAGAACTCCCCTGTCTGAATGATAACGGAATGCCCCGGTCAAATTATTAACTAAAAACGAAAAAACTGAACAATAAAGCTCGTAATTATGTACCTCTCGGCACTTTGAGCTATTGAGCGAGAACGGATTACAGGTATTTAAACTGGCGGCGCCGTTAGGAGCGCGTAACGCAGACTCTCGACTTCGACCTAATGCAACTTTTCTAAATCTCTTATGTTACGTGCAAAAAAAATGTATTTTCAATATTTCACAGATGTAATCATTATCAGAAATCATATTTGAATGTCATGAAATTAATTTTGATTCTATTTGGAGTCGTTTTGTAAGTTTGTATAAAATCACACATTGTGCACGGATTTCTGACCAAATATTATTCTACTTTCACTGTCAACTATCGATAATTAAACTATATACCAATATGCAGGAAGCGTATCTTGCTTTTGACAAAAAACAAAAAACAAAAAACAAAAAACAAAAACAAAAACACAAAAAAAAAGGAAAAAACAAACAAACAAACAAACAAACAAACAAACAAACAAACAAAAAACACCCCCCCCCCAAAAAAAAATGACGCGAACAAACTATGCATGTTTCGAGTTAAGTCTGTGACACTGTGCCGTTTCATCATTTCTTGCGCCCCAAAAGTCACGAAAGGAAGAATCAGAAAGGTAATTAGTATTGTAGTAGTTTTTAGGTCAAATCTTTTAACAACCACCATGCTGTCAGCTTTCTGTGGATGGTTTCACACGCCCTGCCCAACGTGAAAGGGCATGATAAGCGGATTTAGCAGGTCACATGAGCTTGATCCAAGCAACTAGGCTGTTTGAAAATGGTGGCTGCCAAGCGGAGCAGGAAGTGGGGACTTGTTTGACAGTTTGTTGGGAGAAAGTTTCCATGTATAACAAAAAGAAGGGAGGTGAATGCAGGTTAATATGAATGCCTTGCCTTACGCACATGCGCAAACGCAAATACCAACACACACACACACACACTCTCTCGCTCTTTCTGACACGCACGCACACACACACACACACACACACATACATATATATATATACATATATATATATATATATATATATATATATATATATATATATATATATATAAATATATATATATATATATATATATATCGCGGAACATATCATTGGTTTTAGGGTGACTATAAATCAAACAAATTTAGCCGGAGTATAGCTGGTGGTTGCCTGATTATCTGCTGCAAATTTTCAGCTGTTCTTTGTCCCTGTCTATTATGGTCGCCTTCTATAGATTTCCAAGCTCCGAAATAGATGTTTCTTACACGAAATGGTCCAAGATATTCTCTGCAATTTTTAAAGGAGAGAGAATTTTGATTTGTAATGTTTGTTCCTCTACAAATAAAAAAGTTACTGACTGGGCAAACAGTATGAATAAGTGTATTCTGTGTAAATATGATACCATGAACGAGTCGCACAAGCCACTGATTTTCGGATATCCCCCCCCCCCCCTTCGAGATTGAATGCACCAAGTTCAAATCAGGGTTCTCACTGCTCATCACGCCCATATTTGTAGCCGTGTTCCAAAGAGACACCTATCCAATTTTTTTTTTATTGACAGCAGAGGTACATATTCAACAGTATACAACAATATTCATGTCAACATTATCTTGTGATTACCCATGAAAAGTTGATTTCTCTCCATTTACGTTTATGACTATCGATTTTATTATTTTTAATTGCCAAGTTATATTCTGTTGCTTCCAAGTATTTTATCACAATTTTCAAACTTTCAAAATAAGGTCTATTTTTTGTTTACTTTACATTTGAATAAATCAATGACCACATTGCATTATGTTTATGATTTACTCCCAATAAGATATCACATTTTGAAAAGGTGATAGTTATTTGTAACATATTTTTAATCAGTTAAGTACTTCTATCCCAAAATGCTGGGTTATGTTACAATCCCTGAAATAGTGAACTAATGTTTCATTTGCTTGTTTACAAAAAGAACATATCGGGCTTTCTGCTATTTTCACTTTATACAATCTGTAATCGGTAAATATAATCCTATGTAAAAATTTATACTGGAAAATCCTTATATTTGAAGATATTGTACATTGATAAATTTGACAAAAGCACTCACTCCAGTACTCATCATCAATCTCTACATTAAGCTCCTTCATCCATTTACTTTTGCATTACTTTGGCCTTTAACATTTGTTTCTATTGAGCTCTGATAAATAAATTTAGACACCTTTCCTATGCAATGCATTTTTTCTATCAAATAATTTTTGTTTATATTTTGATTAATTCTGGTTCCATTCACAAGCTTGGTTTTCCATACTTTTGGTATTGCATGAATTAAACTTTGGTATTTCAAAAAATTTGATTTAACATTTGGAAATTTTTCAATAAATTTATTGCAATTCAAAAAATTCCCATCTTTATTCAATATATCTGAAATAATTTCAATCCCATTTTTACAAAATTGCTTGTAAAACACAGATTTTCCTTGAATTTTAATAAATGAGATGTACCATAGATACTGTTTTTTTATGTCAGACTTATTTTCTGGCTTTACAAAATTGACTTCACACCATATTGTTACTATTTCTTTCCAAAATAAGCTGTGTATTTTATCAAATACTATGTGACAATCCTAAAAATCAATATTACATTTCCATATGTTTCCCCATATATCTGGCAAGTGCACAAACACCAACTCTTTCCATTTACCTAAACATTCCAGGTTTGTTAATCTCTTCACCCATGCCAATTTTAAAGCATAATTTTGAGACTGAACATGTACCATTTTCAAACTACCTTCATCAAATGGCCTCACTAGAACATCTCTTTTAATCTTTTCCTTATTTGGATCATTCCAAATAAAATTATAAATAATATTTCCTATAATTGTGAAAAAATCACCTTTCTGTACCAAGTTTTTCTTTTGCCCTATTTCTTTATAATTGGGACTTGGTATAACTGACATCCTATAAATAAGTTGAGATGAAACAAATGGTTTTATTATAGTCATCTTGCCATACAGAGATATGTTTCTTTGAGACCATATTTTGACTTGGTTTCTAACTTTCGGTATTAGTGACTCATAATTTAAACGCACAATGTCATCCCAATCGTGACTAATTAAAATACCCAGCATTTTTTCAGGTCCATATGTCCACTTCATTTTTGGTGTTGCATCCATCCTGAACTTTTGTTGTTTTAAACTTCCAATAGGCATAAAATCCGTCTTGTCATAGTTTACCTTCAACCCAGAGTAAATTTCAAACAAGTCAAAATTTTGCACAACTTCCAACAAATTTTGCCTAGTCGCTGCCATAGTTAAACAGGTATCATCGGCATATTGATTTATTTTATACTCTTTACTGCTAACTGTAATTCCTTGAATATTTTGGTTTTGTCTTATTCCAATTGCCAAAATTTCTGCACATTTAATGAAGATATATGGTGACAAAGGACAACCCTGGTGTACCCCTCTAGAAATTGAGAAGGCATTTGTTGCCCAGCCATTGCTAATTACTTGACTACTGACCTGTTTGTATAAAGTTGACACCCATTTGCATAATGATTAACCAAAATTTAAAAACTTTAACACTGAATAGATAAATTTCCATTACAAGAAATCAAAAGCCTTCTCAAAATCTATAAAGATTGTCAATGCTTCAATATTTTCCACACAGCATGTTCTAGTATTTCTAGTAGCTTCATAATATTTTCACCAATATATCTATTATGAAGAAACCCAGTTTGATCAGTATCAATAATATTCACCAAAACTTTCTGAACTCTTTAAGCAATACTTTTTGAAATTATTTTGTAGTCAGTATTTAAGAGCGAGATTGGTCTCCAATTTTTCAAAAGAAGTGGGTCTTTATCTTTCTTTGGTAAAAGGGTTATGACACCTTGTCTTTGACTTATTGACAATTCTTCATTTTGGTACGCAAAGTTTATTGCATCTAATAATAAGTTTTGTATATCTACTCAAAACATTTTATAAAATTCGACAGGTAGTCCGTCTGTACCTGGACTTTTATTCTTTTTGAAAGTCTTTATTATTGAACTTAATTCTGCTTCAGTTGTATGACCTTCACAACTTTCTTTTTCCTTCGTTTGTTAATTTTGGTATATTCTCTACATCTTTTAAAATATCCAACATGTTGGTATCAGGAGGGCTCTTACTTTTATACAATTTTCTGTAAGAATTTTCCTGTTCACTCAATAGTTTTTGTTTATCATTTGTAATTATTCTATTCGAGAGTCACAACTGTCCTATTGTTTTATTGTTATAATTTCTTTTCTCTAAATTCAAAAAATATTTATTAGATTTTCCCCTTCTTCATACCATTTAACCCTACATCTTATACATGCCCCCTTTGTTTTATATTCAACTTCCCTATTTGACTTTTGCGGTATTACCTCTTTTTCAAGCTTGAGATCCTCTTTTTCTGACGTACTCTGCTCCTGTAGCTTTTTTCAAGCGTATATTCCACATCATTTAATAAAGAACAGTTAAATTTCCCAAACCCTGGCCCACGGGAAGCATCTTGAGCTGTAAATGATAATGTGGTTTTTGAATGGTCAGATCTAAGACCTGGCGCTATGTCGCATGAGATAATAGAGCTTGCCATTCCCAAAGAAACAAGGAAAACGTCTAATCTACAATATATTGGATTTGGGTTTATTAAAATGCCAAGTAAATCGAAAATTTTGTGGGTTTTTGATCCTCCAGATATCTATAAGATCTGTTCACATATCCAAAATTCACTCATCATTTCATAAATCATTTCTCTGTTATATTTTGTCTACTGCAGAGGTATTGAAGCAACATTTTACACACATTGATGAAATATTCCATTTTGGCCATTTTACAATCACAATGTGCAGTTGTAGCACCCTCCCAGTCAGACCAATCTCCTGTGGATTTCAAAAGTTTTCTGCTTAATCAGTATAACTGAGTGTTGCCTTTTCTTATAAAATTGTCAATTGGAATTTCAGGGACGACTTACCAGGATACCACTACAATAGTCAACAGCTTGCTTTAGTGCACCGAGAAATGCTGTTGCTCAGTACAATAATATATATTTCCAAAGCTTAAATCATAATTTTACCATAGTAAACTGATGACATAAGTGATGATCTGTGCCTATTTAATTTACATTTGCCACTGTTTCAACTTGCTACTAAGATATATACATGTAACATCTTTTCAGGCCCCGTGTCATATGCTGACCTTACTTAAGCCCTGTTCACACTGCTTAAAATTACCGCATTAAATTCGAAAGTCATCCGAAAGTGCAGTTCACACTACATATTATTCTTCCTAGATCCGTATAGAATGCGAAATCTACTTCCGAAAGGAAAACCTGCTAGGGGAGGTGTTTTTTAAACGAATGCTTACCGGTAGCATCCACATTCGGAAGATTCTGAGCGTGTCTGAACGCGACATCCGCAAGTTTTCCCAAATGTAGAACTCGACGCATGCGCACATATGCCGACCCAGATCCAGTCACTTCCTCTGAATTGGCGGGTTTGTAAACAAGCAACACACAAGTTGACTATAGACGCCCTTGTAAATAATGGGATTTACGCACGAGCAAACCCTTGCTTTAATTGAATTGTGGGGAGATGAAAGAGTCCAGGCTATGCTGGAAGGATCGCATGGGTGAATTTTGTGCAGAATGCTGAAATTAGCACGAACAGGAGCATGTATTTATCGATACACAAGCATGTGCGCTCAAACCCGCCAATTCAGTATCAATTCCGAAAGCACACATGACAGTGTGGACGATCAAATCGCATTTTAATCGGTAGTCAGGTAACAGTCTGAACGGAACTTTCGCATGTCTTTCGGAAGTGCTAAAGTCCGAATGCTAATTCCGAAAGGAAAAATACCGCAGTGTGAACACAGCATTAATTTTCAAAGTATGAAATGAATATGGCTGTAAATATAAATGCTTGAATTGTCCGTGTTAAACACGGCGTAATCCTTTCTATATTTCCCTATTGTTTCACAGAACCAAGATGACCTTAGTTCGGAGAAACAACAAGAAAATATAGAAAGTGTTTTTAAGGTTTTTGGTAAATGAGGTGTTTTATATTGACCTTGTTCTGTCGTGTTTAGCACTGAGAATTCATGTTTTTGTATTTACAGCCAGATTCATTGCGTAATTCAAAACATTTCAGATGCACCACGGAATATCACTTTACTAAACGCAAAGACGGACCATTTTGAATATGAACTGGGGGACGCACTTCACTGCAGTGCTGACGGTAATCCAGCTGTACGTATACAGTGGCATAACAACATCCGTATTGACGTCACTTACCCAGAAGGACCCACATTGGCACTAACCAAGGCCATGTTGGGTAAAAATTCCGTCCGATGTGTAGCCACAAACACTGTCGCAGGTCAAGGAATGAGTCGATATAAGGATTTCAACATCACAGTGGTACAAGCTTACAAGACATCATCAGGTAGTGGCCCTGCTTCCAGTCCCAGAACATTATTGCAGCCGACCAGCGTCCATTTGTCCAGCAATTGCTTTATCATTTTAAAGTTCTTGAGTGCTTAAAAATCTATATCAACATGTGGAATTGTAGAAGACTTATATAAAAGGGTATTCGTATCTACTTACATTCGTAACTTTTTATTTAAGTCGTGAAAGGTTTCGTGAGATATTCACAACCAAGTGATCCTAAATTGAAAAGTATGAGGAACAGGGCTAGATTGACTTCCAAGAAATGTATTTTCCCGCATTTTGGGAATATTAGAAACGCGGCCATTATTCTGTTAGCAACATCATTATCATTACCATTGCCCGTTTAGACACTCGTCAAAAATGAAATATACATTTGTAATGCTTAAAAATAGATGTACAGTGTAAAGTTACCAAGAAATGGAATAAAAGCCACGAAAATCTACCGACGGAAGGCAGCTATACGCAATCATGGTGGATTTTACAGATCTATTAAGACACACACACACACACACACACAGATAAATAAATGGGCCAAATTAACATAAAAGTAAGGACAAGCGCGCCAAGTATAGCACTATTCACTTGCGCAAACTTAGTACTGAAAGAGTTTATATATACATCAAAAATATTTACGTGTTGCATGTTGTCATTTAATGTAATAGATGGAGAATCTCAATAGAATTTTGGGCTCATAACATAAAATGGTGGTTTGTGTTGCCAAAACCAGACATCAAGTGATCGAAGCATGTATTGCCACATTTACTGAAATCAGAAATGGCACAGAGTAATTATGTTACATCTTCTGCATATGCCTTCATGATGGGTCCGCTACTCATACATAGGCCATTACATGGTGAAATAAAATTTGTAACATATCTGTGATCACAGAAGAAAACAAAAACAACTTGAAGAAAATATCTGATACAAACAGAGCCAAATGCATATTATTGACAATTAGGTTACTTACTCTACAAGACAATTAGGCTACTTACTCTTCAAGACAATTAGGTTACTTACTCTACAAGAGGTTACCTAAACTGTTAACTTACATCTAATATACGCATTGTTGCTTTGCACAAGACATACATAACATTTGTACCTAAAATGAACAAAAACGGAAATTTTAATATCTTTAACATGAAATCCTAACTTTGTTGCGTTTTTGAACAAATGAAATACTTGTTAGGTGCGCAACAGTTGACGTACACCACTAAGTGATAACGAAGATACCTACATCTTTTAAAACTAAAACCTCCGATACCCCCCCCCCCCAACGCAACTTAGAATCTTGTGGATATGTGAAACTTAGACTAACGGAAATGAGTCTTTTTCTCTTCGACAGTACCCGTCTCTGTCTACATTGCTGTAAGCGTCGTGGTCATGGTGGTGCTCCTCAGCGCACTCATCTTCCTAGTAGTTTGGCGTAGGAGACGGGCTGCATCAGGGGAATCGACGCCTTTGTATGTTATATATGTTTTTATTGCTATATCCTTAGTACTCCCCATCCAGTGATTATGTACATTCTAGGACCGACGTCGAATATCATGACAGAAGCGCGTAGCGCTGAGGTCAAGGTATCCGACGGAGGTCATAAAATCACACAATCACTGGATGGGAAGTAAAGTCTATTCTATCATGGTTAGACTTAAGCTCTAATAAATACCCCGAATGCAGCAATTTTCCACGTGGTAGGCCGAGACTAGCTGATCTCCCAGTAAAGTGACACTTCATTGCAATCGCTATGCGTGATGCCAAATTACCGCTCTATATTTAAGTGTTTTGTAAATTTGTTGCAGGCAAAGAGTTTCATTAATTCGACCTACCTTAAAGCATCACACACACACACACACACACACACACACACACACACACACACACACACACACACACACTGTTGGACTAATTTGAGTAGACACTGCGTTCAACTTTAACATCACATTTGGAATCGATTAGAAATGCCAAACAATAAAAACGGCAGGTCAATTGTTTCAAATGGAAAATTGCAATTCTGTCGACAGAATGCGCTGCATGTATGTAAACAAAGCGTTCAGATCTACCTCGAAAAAAAAAAAAAATAAATAAAACACCAACCGTGAAATTTTAAGCATAGAAACACAATGATTGTAGTTCCGTTTGGATATGTAAATATCATCCACGCTCATATATAAAAAAAAGAAGAAAAAAAAAAAAAAACACGAAACAAACAAAACAAAACAAAAACTAGTTCATTATAAATTCCTTGATGGGGCCGTTATCATGCCAATACAAACACTTTCCAAATATATATATATATTAAAATACAATCATCTGATTGGCTCTGCCTTCTTGCCGTGATATTGGGCCCTTTTAAATTAAAATGCCGAAATGCCTAATGTATGTATGTATGTATGTATGTATGTATGTATGTATCTATCTATCTATCTATCTATCTATCTATCTATCTATCTATCTATCTATCTATCTATCTATCTATCTATCTATCTATCTATCTATCTATCTATCTATCTATCTATCTATCTATCTATCCATCCATCCATCCATCAATCCATCCATCCATCCATCCATCTATCTATCTATCTGTCTATGGATGTATGAAGGATTTGAAATAAAAAAATAGTGGCTGTATCAAAATGCATTTGACACTTTGCAATATATATATATATATATATATGCATACACACATCTGAAAAATTTTCATATGTAGTATTACAGATTTTTTAAAAAAAAACAGCTCGACAACACAAGACCAAATATACAGTGCAAAAGAAAAGAAGTCTCGGGAAAACTACAAAACTACAAAACTACCCGCAGATGGTGATAATAGAACCTCAAGAAAAATCGTGTGGTGTATCACCCCAAGATCTAATTTCATGCTAAATGTGGTTTTTGTCCTTGCCCGATTTAAATACAAAAAAGGCCCGTATGGAAAATTCCAATTAATCTCTGCAATTATGTTTGCAGTGGGCCCAAAAAATCTTGCAACAAATAAAAAATTGTGTCCATTCTTCAATTTTACATGTTTCACAATTTTCCTCTTCATAATGCATTTAACAAGTTTTTATGCACCTCCATTTAAATTTTAATATTGTGGGCTCTAACCCTGAATAAAGTCATACTTTTCCTGACATTGCAGTTATTTATCAAATACAGATACATCGTTCCCTTATGACGATGCATTTTAATTTCACATATATTTTAAAGTGTTTGACAGATCTCTCTCTCTCTCTCTCTCTCTCTCTCTCTCTCTCTCTCTCTCTCTCTCTCTCTCTTTTTTTTTTTTTCAGGCAGTGATTCTATGTATTCAAAAATATTTTCTGGACTTGTATTTTGACCCTTTTTGCTGGGATTCTTCCCTTTTACCGTCAAAGTTGACCCATAGAATTAAACCCCCACATCTAAAAACGTTTTCCAAGCTTTGCTGCTATACAGATTGCCGTTCATATTGTGTACCTGATAACAGATAGATAATATGACTTCCAGACAATTGGTATAATAATGATTTGGTCTCTAGTTTTATTATTCAGATCCAATATTTGGACACATGGGAAAATGTTAGTAAATACAAAGAAAAAATTAAGGCATACTGGAGTAGTACACTTAATCCGTGCTTCTGTGTGCATGCCTTGATGAAATTCTTGATACCTAAGGTGTATTTTTATTTTCAAAAGAGTTGCCAGAATGGTATTTGATGTCGCTTTTTAATTAACTTTTTTTCTAGTTAACAGCAAACGGTCTCAAAAGTGTATATGCCTACAGTAAGATTTGGGGTTGTGAGTCTCTGTTACAATGCCCACCTCCAGAATATTCTGGATCGTAGCAGAACTCAACAAAGAATGATAACAGTTAAATTACTTTAACAATAACAATATATTAACAGTTAACATGAGAACAAATCAGGTAAATGAAATTATACACTTAACTATGCGGAGACTCTAGCTGTTAAATAGTCTGTAGATAAATCCTAATCCCTGGTGAGAGACTATCCATAGGTCCTGTCCCACATTTCCAAATCGTATGGCAGGTGCAAATAGTTTGGTACTAATCCCACAGAGGTACTCTTTGGTTCCAATGTACAGACCTGAGGTAACATATACATCCATTTGCTCAAAGGCGCAGTGCTTACCCTAATCCCACACAGGTGTGGTTTGGTTTAAATGTGGTACATTTAACATCAAATATACCATTCCACTCAATGACACCGTCCACATTCTACAGGTCCAATGTATAAATGAGTATCTCCTTGGCAGTAACAATGGCTCACAGTCAAACGGACTTGAAGTGACACAGCTCCTGTCAGATTCGGAATTTTACTCTCTTTCAGGTATGGAAATAGCTGCTTTATATCTCCAGGCTGAGAATTCTCACCAGTATTCGAGAATTTTCAAATTAGTCATACATCCCAATGACACCTGTGTGGACTGCATAATGAATTTCCCCATATGTTTGTAAGTCACTATTCTAGCTTATTCTAATTGTTAAAAAAATCACGAGAGTCACCCCAACAAAACAGGGCAACTCAGTGACTCTGCACACACTCAGTGAATACAGTGACCTTTCCAAATCAAAACTAACATCACATCATGGCTCATTCAAATCCCTGGAGAAAGGAAAAATGGACATATAAAGAAAAATGTTCTTCCCAAATGCTAATGTCAACTTTTTTATGATTTCTAACATAGAATACGCAGTGGTTTCTAACAATAAATATATACTTTTTTTCCAAAGTGGCTTTAACATTCACATATATTAATTATACCACATCCTCAACTCTTTCACTGTAATAAAAACGCACATGGCTCTAATTGATACAGTTGTACTGTTTATACCATTCTCATTGAATTGAGGAGCAGTTGTACTGTTAGCAATACAAAATCCTTCAAATCAAAATAGGAATACACGCCTGTTCTATCAATTCAAACGTTAATTCTGTAAATACATATTTCCATTCATTTTTTCTTTATTTCACGTGAACATTGTTAATGGTTACCAAAACAACATTACTGCCAATAATCTTCTAATTTGAAAACATTCGTGTGAGTCATATTTATACAATTTAGACCCTACTAAGTGCATGGGCAGCCACATTATCCGCGCTGTGGATATGCTCAATTTGCAGATTATACCCCTGTAGATACTAATTCCATCTCAACAATCTTTGATTTATGTCTTTGAATTCATCCAAAAACTTGAATGGATTGTGATCAGGGTAGACCAGTACTGGATACAGACCTGAGGTAACATATACTTCAAAGTGCTGAAGTGCTAATAATAAAGTAACAGCTTTTTCCTCGATGGTGGAATATTTCCTTTGATGGATAAAATTTCTCGGAGAAAAACCTTATTGCATGTTTGAAACCATGAATATCATCCTGTATTAAGAGACCACCTGCTGCCATGTCACTTGCATCTGTCTACTGCAATCTTGAATGGCTTTTCAAAATCTGTGGCTGAAAGAACTGATGCATTGGTGAGTTTTGCTTTCAGCTCTTGGAAGGCACACTGACACTGGTCATTTCAAATAAACTGATCTTTCTTTTTAAACAGTTTTGTCAATGGTTCCGTAATTTCGGAAAAATAATCTAACAGAAATTCTTGTAATATCCAGCCATGCCTAAAATAGGTCGTTCTTCCTTATTTATTAATTTTTTTAAATTTTTGTTTTATTTTTATTTATTTATTTATTTATTTATCTATTTATTTATTTATTTATTTATTTATTTATCTATCTATCTATCTATCTATCTATCTATCTATCTATCTATCTATCTATCTATCTATCTATCTATCTATCTATCTATCTATCTATCTATTTATTCATTCATGCATTCATTCATTCATTTATTTATTTATTTATTTTTATTTATTTTTTATTTATTTATTTTTTTAACTTTTTTTATTTATTTTTTTTTTTTTTGTTTGCTGAGGAAAATCCAAAATTATTCTAATTTTTACTGTTGTTGGTAATACTTTTCCATATAATACTTTACTTTGGTTAAAGTTTGTTGTCAGATCAGAGGGAGTCAATCTTCCAAAAAAAGTTCTAGTTCATTCAAGATGTTCATCCCAGATTTTTGAGAAAATACAGGTTTCATCTATGTAGGTTACACATCCTTATAAACCAGCTTTCCCCGTGCTCATTAAACAGGCGAATGTCAGAGTCGCCTTTTTCAGTCCTAATGGCATCATTATGCATTGAAAAAGATCCATCAACTCCTACCAAAGCTGATTTTTTTCTTTATCTCTTTGTTTCTTTTTTTTTCCTCTTTATTCTTTTTCTTTTTTTTTTGTGAGTGGCTCCTTCCAAAAACGATTAATCAAGTCGTAGTTGCTTACAAAGCATGCATTTCCTATCTTATCAATACAATAATCCACTCTAGGGATTGGATGAGAGTCTGATTTAGTCACCAAATTCCCCTTATTATAATCAATGCAAAATTGCATTGAACCATCAGGTTTTGGAACCAAACTAATAGAATTACTCTAGCTACTCTGACTTGGTTCTATACTATTTTCCAGCATTTAATTTCTTTCCTCTGAAACTGCGTCCAATCTCAGAGGATTCATGCAATCATGTTGCTGCTTTATCGGACCAGCATCACCTACAACGACATCATGACATGATATTCAGGTTCGACCATGCTGTTCGGAGAATAAATGTTCAAACTCAGGAATAAGTTTTGCTAAATCAACTTGCTGTGCAGGCTCCAAATGGCTGACCTTGCGATAAACATTCTGTAATGTGCCAGAGTTCTACATTTTTACACAGGAAATAGATCTGAAGTCTTCTTTTGTGACTAGACCATTCTCGTCCTCATCATTATTTTTCTCTTTCATTCTTCAAAAGAGTTGCACTGTTAATTCCTACTGATTTTTCTCTTTCATGGTATTAATTTAACATGATGATGTGACAAGGCCGTTTAGCTTTCCTCCTATCTGGTATTGAGATCCTATAATCCATATCATTCAACTTTGTTTAAACCAAGTAAGGACCACTGGAATTAGCCTGAATTAGATGCTCTAGCACAGGCAAAAGTACTAATACCTTGTCTCCTGGTTTAAAACGTCTTTTCCTTGCTTTCTTATCATATCATGTTTTCATCTTGCCCCAGCATTAATCAGATTTGATTGTCCCACCTAACAAGCTTTTTCAACTGTTCTTTGAATTTGGACACACACTCAAGATAGGTTTATCTTGCGTTACCACCAATCGTTTTTCTTTCATAAGTTTTAGTGGACCTCTTAAAGTATGACGATATATATGTTTAAAAGGACTGAACTCCAGTGACTCATTTGGTTCTCTCTTGTGGCAAATAATAACATATGTATATCTTTATTTTAATCATTTTCATTTTCAAAACAATAAGATCTCATCATATTCCTTAGTGTTTGATGATACCTTTTTATAGCCCCTTGTGTTTCTGAGTCGTAGGCTGAAGCTTTAATTTACTGAATGCCTAACTGGTGGGCAATCTCCTGAAACACTGCCGCTTTGAAATTTGAACCTAGGTCACTTTGTATCTGCATCAGCAGTCGTACTG
Organism: Hermodice carunculata; assembly: GCA_964020975.1. Classification (NCBI taxonomy): domain Eukaryota; kingdom Metazoa; phylum Annelida; class Polychaeta; order Eunicida; family Amphinomidae; genus Hermodice; species Hermodice carunculata. The sequence continues at coordinate 580,467 of CAXHWN010001829.1, read as the reverse complement.
TAGTGAAAAATTTCACTGAAGCATCAGAGATAGTAGGAGCTTCAATATTTTTAAACGGGAGGCTTCAGGATACCTAGTGGCTGAATCCATAATAGTGAGATAATATATTTCCGGCTTTTGCTTTCGGAAGGGGTCCCACACAGCTTATAATAACCCTGCTAAATGGCTCTTCAAGAGCAGGGATATTATTTAATGAGCACGTTGTATCTTCTGATTGGGTTTTCCGACCCTTGACATGTACGACATGTCTTACAGAATTCTATCACATCATTGATGTAATCTGTGCGAAAACAAGTGTTGTAATATTCCATCTTAAGTCTTCCTAATACCCAAGTGGCCCTCCATAGGTGAATTATGAGTTGTCTTTAAAACTTCTGCCCTAAATGATGGAGGAACCACTATTTGATGTAAGATTCTGCATTTTTCATCAGTGGAAGGGTGTGGATGTCTCCTCATCATCAACACTTTTGACTTAACACTTTCCAGTCAGAGTCCGCATATACATGGACTCAGGCGAATTACCATTGCAGTTGGAGTCTGCATGTACGTGGACTGCACATATACGTTGACTTCCTAGATTACCTGTAGGTTATGTTGCATGAAAGAACCATGGATTTGAACACTTTCCCTTGACTGCATTAATTTTGCAGTTTTAACGCCACGATAAATTTTGTACGGGTTTTTGAAGTAGTGACGGGCACCTGTCAATATTGGTACATGTAAGAACTCACATGGGGTACACTGCACCATGGCAGCCCAAAGCCTTCAAGTGGAAATACCGCTTGGTTTTATGAGGCAACATTATGGAAAATTCTCTTACTGAATTGTTAATTTCGGAGCAAAAGTATTATCAATAGCAAGAAAAGGGGTCATATATTATTTGTGATGCATTTCTGGCCATTTAATGGACGTTTGTGATTGATTCATAATATTTTATTGTCCAATGATGAAAACACTTGATGAAAAAGAGGAAAAATCCAAGTCGGCGGTCATGCCACAGGATCTTCAATGACCTTGCCACAATTTTAGCAACGCATATTCTGAGGTCTATTTGCAGGTTTCCTGTGGCAAATGTGTCTAACGCACACACTTTCTAAATGTATTACACTCACGAATGTGTTGTAACTGAAATTTGGTGAATTCATGTGGCTATGTAGATTGCAGTAATCTGTCAACCTATCAAATAAGATGACCAACACGGTTGCTACGACAACTGTCACAAACTTAATTTTAAACAAAAGATGTATTTTGCAAAAAACAAGGGCATAAATGATTTTGTGATCTGACCTGTCAAGACATCAGCGCTAAAAGGGGTTCAGGAATGCAACACTGCCCTTGATGAACCATTCCATGATGTTAAACATTAGTTAATGTGCAAAATGTCAGAATATGAAACAAAACTTTGGTGACCAAAGCAGCCAAGTGGTGCACCTATAATTTTCATTTTCACACTCATGAAACCCGAGAGTACTACTTGTACTAAACATGGTAATATATAGTTATGATAACTAGGCGAGAATAACCTGGGTCCAAGATTTGAAGTAGTACCCAATATTTCAAAGCATAGGCACCATTGGCCAATGAAATAGCCCAGACTGGGAAGTGATAATATAACAAGAGACCAGGTCTTTTTGTGCCTCTTCTTCAGTTAAAGCTGTACTTGCTAATTTTCTTAAATGAGGGTCAGCGTGTTGCTCCGTAATCAGCCTATCTCGATTCCAACGAGACATTTGACTCAGCTTATTATTTTGCTTTACCTGGTCACAGAGGTCACCATCATTGCTTATCTCAGGACTCAAGTTCCCTTCATCGTTTATTTGATACTTCAGATTACCGACAAAGAATATCTGTGCCAGCCTTAGGCATCTATCATCCTTGTCACTGGCTTATTGTTAAGAAGCTTCAAACGCCATTGACCTTGTCACAACACAGGCGGGAAAAATGCCTGAAAATTCCTGCTCAAGATTATCTGTGTCCTCTCTCGTGACTGGCTTATCAGTCAAATATTGTACCGGTTTACCTTTTACATTTTCCAAACCATACCATTCCCTAGAAAGAAGGTTACACCTTCTATTGGCAGACTGGGAGACTAGGTACAATACCTGCAATCACTGGTCCAATTTTGAAATCAGAAGGAAAAGTTAAGAACAAGGGAATTTGTGGTGACTGACATTTTTGTTATGCTATGTTATGTAATAGACCGTCTACTTTTGAAATTGGGACAAATTAAAGTGTCCCTAATACACATTAGAGAGGTGTCCTCATTAGGAAGGTGTCCCCTAGATAAAAGTAACTTAAAATTCGGGACTGTGGAAATCTGTGCACTGCGGAGGTGTCCAGATTACGGAAGTGTCCACGCGGACAGGTTTTACTACACACACACACACACACACACACACATACATACATATATATATATATATATTATACAACATCATTTAGATTTCCCCTACCTCACGCTTCAGTAAAGCATAAAGATAACCATGTACGGCACAACGCAATAAAGTAAGCGTCATGAAAATGGGATACTAGAAAAGTAAAAGAAAAGTACTTAGGCGGACGAATACAATCCATTGTTAGGACTCAAATGATTCTCTGCAATTGCCTCCACAAAATGTAGAACCAAATTGTCATCAACACTTGGGTTATAAAATTCGAGGCTCGATAGCGGTGTGTACGAAAGGCATGTCTGCTGCAATGTCGGGCTATTTTATCTTTTAATACTGGCCACGTGACCTTATTTCTAGAAGGTCATTGGATTCTTCTCTTCTCACTACAGGTCAATAATCATTGTAGAATAGTGTAAAAAATGTGTCAGCTATGCTTTATTTGTGTTACTTAATATTTAACAAATGATGATGATGATGATGATGATGATAATAATAATAATAACCGAAAACAACAACAAGAACAACAAAAAACGACAAAAAGGGGGATGAGAGAGAAAGAAAACTCATAAAAAAGAGCATCAAATTAGTACTCTTGGAAGTACCCTCCATTGGGTTGATCGTTGAAAATCTGCCATTTGAACAAACTCAAAACATATATATTTTTACAGCGTACACACTAATTCTTGGGTGGCCCCTTTAAACAGGAAGGCACGTAATGCCCGTATACGTCCCCTCTATTATGATTGACTTTACACTACAGGGGTGATGTGCAATTGCCAGAAGACGGGAAAGAAGCAGCCGGTACGAAGCTGAGTGACAGCTGTAGGCCGCCATCTGTGAACGTGTACGAGATATTGCAACTACGTGACGAGGTAGACAGATCAAAGAAACAACCGCAGCCGGTTGGTGGATGGGATGCAAGAATATCTAAAGTCGATAGTGGCGTGTACTACAATGGTATGGAGCTCTTTTTCATTGTATTTATGCTGTTGACGACCCTTAAGAACTTGAAACAAACACTGCATATTTTCGGAGCAGTTTCAGCTCGCTGTGTAATCCTTGAATCATTGATATACAGGCAAATAAGGAATATACTGATCAGAATCGTACTCCAGATAACATTTTATTGTGCGCCAGCGGTACCACACTAAGGGGCCGACTCGAAACTCGAAAAATAATTCTGCCTATCACCTTAATTAACTCAACACAAGGGTACAGTGCATAGATGTTAATGTATGAAAAAAAAAGTTTGGGGGCGCATAGATCTGTGTGTCGCAAGCATATACCCGGTTTACAATAGTGTTTTTGCAGCTCCACAAAATTTCTGTATTATATACAGAAACATGATGATTACTGTGACAAAGGGATATTTGCATAAAGAAGTAAAATTTGCACAAGTATAAGGCCTTACTTATAATACAAATAAAAATATGAGCTACGAAAAAGACATGTTGAAATGAAAACTGTATACCTTGTATGATTAATAGCCATAAATTACACATTTTGATTCGAAATTTGAACGTTAAGATGCCAGAGAGTATCTGTAATGTATGCTTATAAACGTCACTGAAGTGTAGACGGTCAAGATTGATCCTGGAAAATGTATATGCATGAACCAGTTGCACAATAAGGAGCATCTGGGTATATAGAGACCATCATGTAGTGGTAGCATTTTTCCTGTTAAAATATGTTACCGCCAATGTGCTAGTTATCCCCCCCCCCAAAAAAAAAGAAAAAAAACCTCTCTACACGTTTATCTAATTTCAATGTTTAAGTCGTACATCTCATATAATCCCAATGCAGAAAAACAGTCACAGTGTCCATGTTTTTCCATAAAAATTCCATATTTCCACAGACTCTTCAAGTCCAGTCGAACATTATTTTATTCTGCATGTGAAAAAGTCTCATTTTAAAATTCCATGCTTTCTCTATATATTTTCTGGGTTTTTTTTTTCCTCTTAAGTTTCCATGGAGAAAAAAAGGCAACCAAATCGAAACTCATTCTGATATGGAAATATGAAATTCGGGCTTGGCTTGCTGAAGATATGCAGTCGTTGTGCTCACGCAAGCGATCCCATGCAGCGCTATGCATATAAATACGGGAGCAGCTACCTGGTATAGTCGCTGTGCATCACCATGGCGTGTCATTTGACTTTGTGTTTTGTCAAATCTACAATGTTTGACATTCGTAACATGTATACTGATTGATTATCACTATTATTCCAGAGACTGGGTGATTCATACAAATCAGCCGTGGCAATGGATTCGAGAATAGTGGTGCTTGAATGAACTTACGAAACAGAAAATCGGACTGTGTCATTGATTAAAATTCACCAAGGACGCCTAAATATACAGAGGAGTCTTGTCAGTGGACAACATTTGCAATAATATTAATAATAGCACCAAGCATTTCAGGCTTTGCTCTCTTTACAGTGTACTTGGTACGTTTTAAATAGTCTATATCTGGGTTACCTCGCCTGTATTGTGCATTTACCTGCCAGCATGTAAATTTTATTATAGACAAACTCCAATACTTGCGACTAGTTATTTTCATTTTGTTTTTGAAAAGCATTTGTCCCTGTCAAATGGATGAACATCTGACAACCACCAGTTTTTTTGTCGCAAATTGAATGATAAGGTGCGAAATTTACACAAAAAGTGAGGTAATGTTTCCCGTTTGCAGCCTAAATGTTTTTCTTTGACCGTTATGATGTTTTATGTTGTTGGAAAGCTCAGAATCTTGTCTCTTTGTGTAACAATCTCTCTAATTGATTAGAAATACATTATTCCTGATATATCCCTCCAAAAGTAGCGTAAATTTGTTCATGGTTGGTCGCGCACACCTTGGGGTCACTTTCCATAACACTCACTTCCTCTTCATATATTAACATGGATAATTAACATATATAAATTTAACCACTCTATATGCTGCCAACTAAGCTTTAAACTTTCATTTTATCACACCTGTGTTTTTTTTGAAGGATGATAATATGTACTTCAGGTAGATTAGAAGATGATAATTCCAGAAATCGTCCTCATATGCAGGGTGAAACTTTCAGGTTCATTGTAATGTAATGGGTGTTGCTGACCCGCCTGCCCTCAAATGGCATGGGTTGCTAGGTGTTACAATCATGCATCATGGGAACAAAAGGCTGTGTGTCAAGTGTCTCAAGGAAATAAACCAACCCAGATCACTCTTATTAATCGGGGACGTAATTATAAGTATTATCCTTTTTCATTTCTTTTTTCATTTATTTATTTTTATTCTTTGAGCAGCACAGTACATATCCCTCTTGTACACAAATTTCAAGCGTTATATTTTTTGAAAACCATTCCTGAATTTTATTTGTACTGAAGCTTCAGAATAAATATGAAAAATAATGTTATAAAAATACCCTTCAATATCTTAGTTGAGTAACTTGTAAAATACTCCTTCGTGCCATACTGTATCAAACGCTTGTTTAACATCAATAAAACATGCATAAAGGTATTTTTCATTTTTCATTACCTTCGTATATTTATCAATAAGGCTGTTTAAAGTGAGCATTTGGTCGCCTGTGTGGATTCCTAGTGAATCCAATTTGAGTTTCGTTTGTAATTTGTCTCACTGTCACCAAATACTTTAGCAACCGATCGAGAATTACGAATACTACAGAATAATTTGAAAAGGCAACTTCCAGGTAAAATGCCACGACAGCTGTTAGGTTCTACAACAGACCTACCTTTACGTAACATAGTAAGTAAATTTGTTTTCCATATAAGCGGGAAGAAGCCTGAAAGGAATATAAAATTGAATAACTTATTTTATGTTTGGAACGAGTGGCACTCGAACCTGCAACCTTTGGCACCAGTCGCCCAGCTAAAATGGGAAACGCACATATCAACTCGACCAAACCCACATTCTCAAAAAGAATGGGTCAATGGAGGTAGTTATGTGCGAGTGCTGTGTAAAAGTGGTACCAAAATGTGTTTCGTACTTGCCAAGATTTCGCTAATAATCATATCTTTACCGAGAGATTTTCCCTATTTTAGTTTTCCCAATTCTGAATTAATTTCACTAATATTATTGACATAATCTAATTCCGTAAATCCTAGGTGTTCTTGCTTCCTGATCTTCGATTTTACATTAAGGTAAAAGGACACGTGCGGTTCAGATCTGTCTGACATGATACTTGAAAAATGTCTCAGCCATAATTCAGGATAATTTTTTTTTCAGAACAGTTAGCTTTTGATTCCGTAGTCTCATCTAGCTTACTGAAAAGGTTCCAGAAATATTTTGGATCTTTCGCTTTATCTTCAAGTATTTGTGGCATAACATTGCGTTTAAATTGTTTCTGATTATAATTGGATACTTTTCTGAATCTTTTTCTTGTAGAAAATTAGACTTTGCGCAATTCATAATTTCTCGGATTTTTACTCACTTGTTTAGGTAAATAATTTATTACTTTAAATAAATGCGCACCAATATATTTAGGAAGTCGCCGCTTTTGCTTGTTTCTTCTTTTACAGTTTTTTGGGACAACGAGGCAGCTCTGTACACAAAACAGTTCAAACCATATGTCAGTTTATGAATCCCTTCGCACATTTCCACATTATCAGCTTTGGTCAAGAAATTATTGATCTCATTCTTACAGAAGAATTTCAAAATATTTTTTAATGTAGAATCACATTTGAAATGCCACTGAAATTTAGAAGGTATTGTTTAAAAGGGGATCTCCATACTTATGTTGTGCGTCGCTAAAATTCATGTCACATATATAATGGGTTTTACCTGTAATCGATTGAAAGGACATGGGACAATGGTCAACGAAGTGTGTAAAGTCATGCACGACCATATATGGAATGTGATTCAACAGCGACTCGTCACATATTACACGATCTATACATGTTGGGTAGTTTGCAATTTTTGCATAACATGTATATTTGCCTTCCAAATTACCTAGCTTCCTACCATTCGCAATTCTTATTCCACAAGAAATACACAGGGAAAGTAGACTTTTACCATGTTCATCAATTTCTCTTTTATCCGCATTGAGTCTTTGCAGAGGCACATCTTCGAAGTCACAAACGCATAATGAAATGTGAATGGTATCTGCTTTACCTGGCACTGTAAAATCATTTTCCATGTTGGTAGAGACATTAAAATCGCCCATTATAGTACATTTTTCGTCTCTATTTTCATACTTACAAATATCATGAAATAGCTGTTCAAAAGTATCAGTGTCGCCAGAAAACGTTGAAATGTGCGGAGAAACGTAAACAGTGCATACATAAATATCTTGAGTTATATATAAGAAAAAAAATCTTCAACTTAATCCAGACAATATCTGAGTGTTCAATGGCCAACAATTCTATACCTGATCTGATGCCATTTTTAACGTCCATACATATGCTTTCAGAATGTTTTGTTGCTTTTTTTTATGTTTTCTTCTAATACTGTTATGTGGCTGTTAACCAAGAATACTCAATTCGCTTTTAGGTAAAGCATGGGTGTCAATGAGACCAAACATATCATGCTGGATCAATGTTTTTATAAATTCTGCATCCTGGGATCTTGATTTCGTATTTCCACCCACATTGTGTTTGTTACCACATATATTCCAACATCCAATGTTCAGTTTTAAATCCATATCGCTTTGTGGATTGGCATGAACACGTGTCTACTTGGCATTTAATATTGGCTGCACGGATACGGGTTCCATCTTGGTTCAAGTGCACAGAATCCTCAAATAGATTGGTACTTGGTTTGTTTTCTCTGGTGGCAAATGAGTTGAACTGATCCCAGATCCCAGTGTTTTCTTCACCATTCAACTTGAGTCGTATAAGTGAGTTGGTTACTTGGATTGCAACATTTAACTCTTCTCAGTCCAAGCGAGAGATTCCTGATGACACGATCACTGCTTTTCAATTTTTATTAAAAATGAATGTGTTGATATGGCACTCGCACAAAACTACCTTCATTGAACCATTTTTTTTTTTAGAATGGGGATTTGGTCGAGTGAATATGTGCGTTTCCCATTTCGGCTGGGCGACTGGTGCCAAAGGTTGCATATACGAGTCCCGCTCGTTCCGAACATAAAATATATATTTGGGTATTTCCTTAATGCTGGTGGATTTAAGTCCCCGATTCTGGAAATAAATGCCGACTCAGTACTAACACTGTATAACCGTGTTGATATGGCACTCGCACATAGCTACCTCCATCGAACCATTCTTTTTGAGAATGGGAATTTGGTCGAGGAGTCGATATGTGCGTTTCCCATTTCGGCTAAGGGACTGGTGCCAAAGGTTGCAAGTTCGAGTCCCGCTCGTTCTGAACATGATTATATATATATATATATATATATATGTATATATAATAATAAAACGTACTTACTGTAATGTTGAAAAACGAGGCGTTTTTTTGCGAGTTCAAATTGGTCATTATACGGAGTCTGTTCTATGTGATTGTCATCTATCTCAAGGGAAGAAGTCCTAGATAATCAGTAATTTCACTAAACTGGATAAACGTGTACTTCGAAAGGATATTTTATGCAAGAGTGCTAGATGGTTAATGCTAAATTTGAAAAATCAACATGAATTTTTGCGCCAAAGTACAATATTTATAGTCAATCTAACTTTTACTATTCCAAGTATAGGAGAGAGCCTGGTGTGTTATGAGACCATAAAACATGAGCCTTGTGTGTTATCGGACCTTAACACATGCGTGCCGCACATTTTCCATTAAGCCACGCCCAACTGGCTTTCCGGAACTTATCACTTGAACATGCTGAGCAAATCAGTTTCACGTCATTTTTCTCAAATTTGTGTATTAAATTTCTAAATTTCTTGTAATCAAGCAGAAAAGTTAAGGGGAAATGAAAAATATAAGCAATGGGGTTGCTTTTCTGTTTTTTTTATGGCATAATTACGCGGGTGATTGAAGCTGGCATCGGGCAAGCCACACTGCAGCGCGCCACGCCCATTATGCCAGCTTCAATCACGTACATCATTATGCCATAACACACACAAAATCAACCCTATTTTAATTGACAAATATCCTTGAAATAAAACGATAAACTACAATAGATCTGAACACATATGACGTCGTACATGACAATGTTACACACATATGACCTTTTGTCCAATGTTTGGCAGTCATTTACAAATTCTAATGTTGAAATACGGAAAAGGCAATGGACGGTAGGTCACATGTCATCCCCAATGTCCATCGACCAACCATGATCTTTGCCATCCGAACTGCTTTTTCCCATGGTCGTCTGCTTAGTTGTCAATAGACACACAAAAACCGTATAGAATGGTTGCTGTGAGCGGAGCCCATGTACATTTTGCGGGCTTGTGCTGTTTGTATCCATAATATACTAATGTGATTATAGCATAAATATAAAATGAAAGTTTGTTTTATACATGTATTTGCTCTTATCACATTTTGTTGCCAAAATTAAAATGTGTGAATACGACTAAAGAGAACTAATATTTCGTTCACGCTTCAATGTGCAGAGAAGTTCAGAACACCACTTCATATAGCAGCTTTGCTGTTTAGAACGGTGGCATCTCTCTCTTCTGAAGACAAATGCATATTAATTATTATATGGAACACACTACAAACGAAATCGTATTTTCACGCACGAAGAATCGCTGTTGTTGGAACACCCAAGAGAAAAATTGCGACCCGCAATACTTTCCTGCATAGGGCATTTCAGCAAAACGGTATAATGCCGTGTTGGCACTGTTACCAGAATTATTCATATATGTAATCAAGTTTCGCACATTTTTGTATCGCAAATACTTTGTTTGTACCAGTAAGGGTCTTAATTTTACGGAAACGCATATTTCAATCCGGAAAATCACACTGGAGCTAATGTAGCCAATAGTGGGCATTAGAATAGCCATATTTGGGTAATATGATGGATACTTTTGTCAAAAAAAAATCTGTGTTTGATGAAATTTGACATGTTGATTGATCATACCAGTAGAAAGAATTCGCACATGTTCAGTGTCCTTCAAATGATTTTGAAGGGGCCCTGATTGTCATTTCAGTGATCTGAATAAGTCGATTTTTCCCCTTTCCCGTCGCTCCGTCACATTTATAACAAGAAGTCGCAGCAAAGAAAACTAGTCTTGTAACATTTCATATGGAACATTTGGAAAAAATATATTTTTAAAATTAGCCCCTCCCCTGAAAAAACTAAATAATTATTATAAATTTGTGCAAGAGGTATTTTTCAATAGTTTGTTCTATTTTTCACATAACAAGTGTACATCTGTATATACAATAGGCGATACACAAAGATTATGCTCATTTGGATCATTTTTAAAATCATCTAAAAATCTTGTTTTGTAGAAATAATGTCCAGTTGAAATATTAGTCCTTAATTCCATTGTTGGCGGTCACATTGAAAAATTGGAAAAAGAATCCGATTTTAAATTCATGTAATTTCTTTGAGGATTAAAAATATCCACGTTAACTTTTTTCAGATATCATTTACTCTTCCACTGCATCTGATGGTGGACATACTCCTATAGAGTAATTCGATTTTTTTTCTAGTACTTGTGAAAAAAAAAAACATTTTCAACCTTAGGCTAGAAGTTTTTGGATCGTTGGTTATTTGCCAAATACACAGGTCAAAGTTTTACAGAGGAACGTGTGCAATATAGACAATAGTAATTCCACATGTATATAGGTTAGACAAGAACAGGTTAGCTTATGGAGAGTAAAGAGTTCGAACTGCAGAATAGGATATTGACTACTAGGAAGTGCTTCTGGGCAAAAAGACACGAATACAACACACACACACACACACACACACACACACACACACATATATATATATATATATATATCATGTTAATCCTCAGAATTAATTGTTTTCAAAATGAAATTGTCATTTTGAGTAGCGTGGATTTTCGATTACAAGACGCGTTTCTATTAAAAGACACACCCTGACTTGGAACATTTACAGTGTTTTAATATCCATCACTTTGTTCATCAGGGAACCCCTGATCGAGACACTCTCCGACTTCAGCCTACAAATTTAAAGTAATAAAAAAATAAAAGTGCCCGCCTATCTTTGATGTGTAATACTCGCCGATTATTTCACGTCTCTTTATCAATATTACAGAAGCAATTTAATACCCTCTACCTCTGTCCGTGGTATTGTTTATCAATAAAAAGTAAACATATATATATATATATATATATATATATCAAAAATGCAAGCCTATATTATTACTTGACCTTATGATGTTATATGTTCTTGGTATTTTCTAACAAAGCTGCCACAATAAAAATCAGGTCATGGGGCGGGTAAAACTCTGATCAAGAGGAGGTTCTATTCAGGACATTTGGTACCAACCAGGTGCTCGATAACAGAAAAAAAATGCTACACTATATTGCCGTGAACAGAACACAAAGACAAAACATTTTGTTTAAGGATAAGCTCAGGGTTAGGTGTATCTTCTACAAAATCTAAAATAAACAAATTATGGCTCATATCTACCACCATAAAGTCAACATTTCTGAACTTGCCGCAGAACCAAATGACACTTTTGTCAATTACGCACTTTCTTATGTGTTTATGCAGCAATTATGCACGAATAACATTTTTTTCTCGATAATGTTGATTCAACTTTCTCAATTATGGCACACCATACAAAAGTTCTTTGAAAAAATAATGTTCTTACACCTATCGTCAAAAGCGTGTTTTGTTTTTCCCGTCTTTTGCGCCATTAATGAGCTGCAGCGGTCTGAAATTGAAGTGATGACATTCCACTTATACATCAAAGGATTTCAACTTTTTTCAAGTACTGTGACAGAACCAGGCCTCGCACAAAAAAAAATGAGATTTTTTTTTTAGTTCAAATCTTTACGATGACAGTGGCGAAAACTAGATGACTTTTTTTTCAAAGAAAACTGTGGAAGATGAAAACGAAATAGTTAGGGATGTTGTTAAAAATCGATCGTTTAAAAATGAGTCCAAAGGTCGAGCCGTCTTTGAAGCGATTACAAGCACTTATTCGCGGTTTTTCCAGTTTGGCAACTCTATAATCCGTGAGCATTGTTTGCTTGTTGACTACTCTGAGATCGTCGATTAATAATACTCGAAAAGAACGCAATTCATGAAGTTTTTGTTCAGAAAACTCCGAGTTCTGTATCAGACTCAGCATGTGCTGTAGCAAGCGTGCATCGTTTCACAACTGATTGGTTACGAGTTAAATGCCAGGTTCATTAGGATGATGGACAACTTCGCTGTGGGGTGACCACTTGCTGGCAAAGGAGAACGAAAAAACAAAAAGGTTAAAAAAAAAAATAATAAAAATAAAGAAACAAAAAACACAAAAATAAATCAAAACCAAAAAAAAAAAAAAACCCAAAAACAACAACAACAAAAAACAACAACAACAACAACAAAAAACAACACCCCCCCCAAAAAAAAAGCAGTCAAAGTTTTAACCGGGCCAAACAGATTGCGTTAATTTCTTGAAAGTTTCGATGTGTCGGTAATACGGTATACGGTCTTGTCATCTGGTGTGCAAAAGTGTGGGCTCAGTCACTTGCAGACAACCTACTTTGAAGTCGAAAGACAAAGAGACAATCGTAGTAAAGTTGTTTATAAGCTATGGTTTGGTCAAAGAGAGTATGAGGAAAGATATATATATATATATATATATATATATATATATATGCATTTTGTGACAAAATATGGTATTCTTCAGTGTTTTTGAGGACTGTTTCTACAAACGTATCGTTATCGCCTAACGTTCCATTCACCGCAAACGATGACGATTCGAAACTGGCAAACATGAGGGTGAAAAATACTTTAGACCTCTGTGCCCCGGAAAAACGCGCACCGTAACATTATGAAAATAAACTTGGTGCTAAATGCACGCATTAACTACGGGGAATTACGGTATATCAATGCGGAAGGTAGCAGTAACTAAACCAGTGTAAATGCCGACTTTGGGGGGGGGGGGGGACTAGTGACTTGACACATCAAGCTGCGAAGCCTGACCATAACACGCAGACATGTATGGGAAAAGTCGTGCAAAATTCACCTTTTGGAATTAAGACTGGTGAATTATGAATGGCTAAAACGAAGCATTATTACAAATTGCAGCTGATATATGAATATGTCAAAATTTGAATTTTTTCCCGCACATAACGCTGAGCTTTTTCTTAAATATTCATTAGCTTCCACAATCCGAGAAAAGCACAGCAATGGCGGAAACAGGTAGTTCGTCTTTTAAATGTGCACGTTGACTTGGCTCACAAACGACGTGCTGGGTCTTGTGTTCTGGCTTCTCCAGTCGACCTCAGGGCTCCAACTCAGAATCAAAGAGCAGTTTCAGAAAAAAAAAAAAAAAAAAAACCTGAATCACTACCTTGTAATCTGTTAGAAACCCGACTTTTCATTGTGTTTAGCTGCCCAAACTGTGGTTTAGGTTTCAATTTCCTGGGCATATCAATCCCCAAAGGTAAAACGTTTTAAGTTGGCGGATTTGCTTTGCAAGTTTTAGACAACCACTTCAACAATATGCAATACAACACACCACATTGGAGAGACAGTGAAAGCTTGGAAAATATACTTCTCCTGCTTCGATCTGGCATTTGCCAAATGAGTAATGGTTTATTGAGACCTTGAGTATGATTTAAAATATTTTGCAGTTTTTGGATCTTGTGTGATTTACCATTTGAATAATGTAGACTTTTCAAGAAACCATTTTTGAGCTCTTGAATGTATGGTCCGATATATATATATATATATATATATATATATATATATATATATATATATATATATATATATATATATATATATATATATATATATAGAAAGGGTACATTTTGGTTCAGGGGTAAGTCAAATTGTTCTTATCTGAACCTGTACTATGAAAATTTGGTAATTATGGTTTGTTTGACAGGTATTCTTCTTTGATATGAAGCTCTGCATTTACAAGCAAAACTTCACATATTTAGCTAATTCATCAATTGCCACGTTCATATTTATTCATTATTATGTGGGTTGTCTTTGCTGAATATTTAGCTTAGGCAAGGAGCCGCTACTCAGAGAGACGTGTACGGGTAAAAGGCTCCGAAACACGTTGAGTAGTTACCCGCTGAAGACCCTTTAATTTAATTGGGCTGATACAGCCTATGTCAAAATTTTACAGAGGAACGTGTGCAATATAGACAATAGTAATTCCATATATATACAGGTTAGACAGGGACAGGTTAGCTTATGGAGAGTAAAGAGTTCGAACTGCGGAATAGGATATTGACTACTAGGAAGTGGTTCTGGGCAAAAAGACACAAATACAATATATATATATATATATATATATATATATATATATATATATATATATATATATATATTATGTTTGGTGCATTTGTGTATGATTCACCACTTGAATAATGTAGGCTTCTTAATAGGCCATCTTTGAACTCTCATATGCTCCTACATAGTTTGCAATTTGTTGATCTTGTGTGATTCACCATTTGAATAATGTAGGCATCGAAATAGCCAGTTTTTGTCACAAGGAGACGCAAACGAAGCATATTTGCCCTGACTCCATGCAAACAACCCTTGCATTTTAGGAGCATATCTGGAAAAATGATGTACAGAGAAGTTACTTAATATATAACATACATATATCATAGTTTAAGGGTGTGATTAGTTTGCTTGGTTGCCGCACGGAGGTGGGGCCGTTGGCACGTGTGGCTGTGGAGGAGAGTGGGTGGGCGGTTTGCTGGATTTCTTTGTTCGTACGGTTTGGGATGCTGATACCCAAAATGTGGTTCTCTACGAGACAATTATTACGGGTCTCTGTGGGGATCCAGCGGGCCGCTTATGGACCCTTAAATGCAACACGCATTAACTTGAGTTTACTTATCTAAATAAATATAGGGGAGCTAGACAGATTCCTGGGCTTTTCACTTATCCATTTCTGTGCCTTACAGCTCCTAAGATTTAAGTTTATTATCATTTTCAAGAAACGCTTACGCATAATTATTACCAGACACTGTTTCAAGCAATTTACAGCCATGATCTACTTTTAAAAATAACTGTGTTCTCACACAGGATCCCCAGTAAGTCAAAAACCATCTGTACAAGCTCTAAACTGGAGATTATTACCTCGTTTTGGTAGGCGGACAATTTGCTTTCCACTATATTAAGTAACTATTGTAATCCCACGTTAGACCATATAGGCATATCAAAGCTTTAATGGAAGACACTGGAAGCACATTAGCTTACACAAAAGTTGTCCAAAAATTTAATATTCATGTGAATTTTGTTATTTATCATGGGATAATCTGGGCCATCCCAAGATAATGGAAGAGGAAATAGTTATCAGATGATGAAGAAACAGCAAAGTGTGACAAAAATATGGTAAGGCACCTGTGCATGTATATCAAACTCTATTGGAAAACTATGTAGAAGATTTTTCACAATTAATAGAACTTAAGGAAAAAAAAAACGAAAAATGTTTCAATTTCCCAAGGTGGTTGGTTTAATTATGTTAAAAAATTATATCTAGTTTCCCTTTCATCAGAAATCCAAACTATCCGATTCAAATTTTAACACCGATTTTTTTCTTTTTACACAAGAGAAACATTATTTAGATGGAAAATGTTGGTGCAAATAACTGCCATACTTTTTGTACCCAACATGTAGGAACAATCAAGCATTTATTTTGGGATTGACAGTTTGTTAAAATATTTTGACAGCAAGTTATTTCACGTTGGGAAGTAAATAACTTTATAATACTCACCTTCAAAATAGATGATGTACCATTTGGTGCCGATAACATAAAGCTAATCTTCAATTTGATTTTTATCCTGGGGAAAATATATTACCCCTTAAAGTGTTAATCATTGTTGAAGTCATTTTGTCATAACCGTTAAGCATATAATGGTTAAAAGATTCAAATTCCTCATGCAAAAACCTTTTATTCAAATACCAGCGAGCCTAGTGTAAAGTAAAATGTAGTCTTAGTCAACAGCTTTTCTCAGGACAATTTGCGCGCAATGTGCTCAGTGTGTCCAGAGGAAAGCTGTTCACTCAATCTTAAATCGGCGCTTTATGGGATAATGCTTGCACACATGGAAATTGATAAGAAAGAAAAAAAGAAAGAAAACAAGAAAGAAAGAAAGAAAGAAAGAAAGAAAGAAAGAAAGAAAGAAAGAAAGAAAGAAAGAAAGAAAGAAAGAAAGAAAGAAAGAAAAAAACAAAATGTACATTGCACAAAGGACATAGAAACATGATAGGCATTTAAATGGAACAAATTTGACCCAGGAGTAGACTGTAATATACTACCGTATCCCTGGATGCTATTTAGTACTTACTATACTGCGACATAATATTATGCTTTGTTGATGATGTCACCATTGTTTTGATGTATTGATAACACTTTACTCTGTTTGGAAACAAGAGGACTGTGGTATCCCTTTGCTCAGCTGACACGAACATAATCCGTGGCGCTTTTTTTTAAGATTTGCTCCCAAGAAGAACAAAGAACTTCATAAAAAAATCTAAAAAATAATGGAGCGTGTCTATTTGAACGTATCTGCTAGAGACTTACCCAACGTATATTGCCAGCAAGTTTAAAGCCAATCTGACTGGCGGTTTCGCAGAAGAAGTCAAAACTGTGAATAAGCAATAGGCTGTTCAATGACTTGCACAGTAGTAAATAGGAAAGGCGCATTTACCTACAAGTATCCCGAATTGAAAAAAAGAAAAAAGTGAAAAATCAGGAATTCTCGGCATTGCTACAAAGTGAACTATTTTCTTTGATCGTTCCACAAAGAACATATCCACAAAGTTTCAGCTTAATCTGAATGACGGTTCTGGAGGAGAAGTCGAAAATAGTAATAACACACAAACAATTTTAACAAATGAGAAAAAAAAAATCGCAGCTCCGCCTGGTAAACAAATTCAAAACTAGAAGTTCCTAGGTGCATTCGTGTGTTATATAAAAGCAATAGGGTAATCGGTTTCAGAACAGAATATTTTTTTTTTAATTTGCCCCCAAAAGAACTAAAAAGTCTTTACATCTCCAAAAATCAATGGGCCGTAACTATTTGAACAAACCTGCTAGAGACCTACGCAACATACATTGCCACCTAGTTTGAAGTCAATCTGGATGACGGTTTCTGAGAAGGCGTCAAAAATGTGGATTAGCATTAGAATGCCCATTGACTTACAAAGTAGTCAATAGGCAAGGTACATTTACCAACAAGTACCCGAATTGAAAGAATCGTTACATATCAGGAAATTCTCTACATTGCCTCCTAGTGAACACCTTTGTTTTGCCCTTCCTCCAGGAAGATATCTGCCAATTTTCAGCTTAATCTGAGTGACGGTTCTGGAGGAGAAATTTAAAATAGCAATAACACACAGAACATCATTGAAAAGTTAGATAAAATACAGCGCCACCTGCTGAACAAAGTAAGAACTATGAGTCGCTAGGAGTGTTCCTGTATGATTTCAAAGCAATTGAGTGAGCGCTTTTGGAAAAGAAGATTTTTTAAAGGTTTGCCCTGAAAGGAAGGAAAAAAAACCCCCAAATTTAAAGATTGTTGGAGCGTGTCCATTTGGACAAACCTGGTAGAGACCCATCCAAGGCACATTCCCATCATGTTTGAAGTGAATCCGGCTGACGGTTTTGGAGAAGAGCTCGAAAATGTGAATTGTGGACAGATAACAGACGGATGGATAATGGACCACTACAATATTTCAGCTGATTGACAAGTCAGCTGAGCTAACAATGATTATGCCTGTCGACGAGTGATGTGACATGTTTGCCTTTAAAGCAAAAGTGGAGGAATAGAACATTGTGTTTGGTTGAAGTAGTTGTTTGAGAGTTCTCCAGCATGCTTTATCGCTTTGAAAGGATTTTTTTTTTTTGACGGAATTTCTTCGTTTGGCGTTATATTCCAGCTCAGCTGCTACAAGTGATCTTCGTAACGGTTCAGGAGATGATCATAAGCCACCCAGGCCTCCCAGTTGTCAGGTTCATTTGATGTACCTTTGGCCTTATTGTGCGTTCTCATGGCATTACACTTAAAACATCGCACGCAAGAAATGTACCACAGAAGATCGTTGGGGAGAAAAGTTATATCCTTGTTTGTTAAACAATGTTTAGCAACTTTTGGAAAATCATTGCTCCATGTATAACAGCACTCGTTGATATCATTGAACATGCAAAAAATGGTCCCATTTTGCATGATGGAAACTATTTATGAAAAAAAAAATAAATAAATAAATATATAAACAAACAAACAAACAAACAAACAAACAAACAAATAAATAAATTAATAAATAAACAAATGAACAAATAAATAGATAAAAGCAGCTTTAACGTACTACCAAATAGGCCTTGAATATGGACGTACTCTTTTACATTGGAATAGAAGATACTACACGGTGGCCGCAGTTTGATGAGATAGGTGGGTGAAATGCACATTTCTTTCCGTAACTAGGAACTTTTGACAATTATTCGGCCCAAACAAATAGATGATTCGCTTGCCATGCTGATTGGTTCCTGCATGTGATGTACTAATGGACTTTGAAAACAAACATTGTTCGATTTAACGCCGGAAATTGCAGGAACATTAAAACTAAAATCAGCAGTTACCACGATATTTTGAACAGAGGATTTGCCACGGTCGAAACCTTCTTGAATAGTATTGAAGATTACCACAGGAAAGCTGGGCATTCTAAAGATAACACCAAAGAGGAAACTATGATTGTGTACTTTAATTTCAAACCAGAGCAGTTCAACGCCAGGTATTTGTAGGTCCGACTGTCATACAGGAACAATATTATGGGAGACATGGTTCAGGCTCTGCCAAGTCCATTTGAACAATCTAGTCGCATTATATTATGAAAACCAGGCACCACGAGGTTGCTTTCATTTGCAGCACCTGTCAAAACGTTTCTGTTGATGTAATGGTTTTGACGTCCGTGGCAATATCAGTGCGTACGCACCTCATTGTGTCTTAAGACGGGCTAAGAACATTTATTTGCAAGAAATACAGTTGTATCGCAAAAATTGCAATCCGGATCAGGATTCTTATGGCTGTCACCAGTTGAAAGGATCAAAAGTAGACAATCGATGACAAATTACTCATCGAATCGAGAATATTTGTGAGTGTATTTTGAAGTTTTTGTCAACATTACTGATATCTTGTAGCTATACGTGGGAGCATGGAGCGTGCCTAATATGCCCAGAAAAAGAAGACAGGACATATGAACATGTCATAGCATAACTACTTTGGTATGAAGAGAATGGTGACATCCTTACCTCTGGGGGGGGGGGGGGGGGGTAAAAGACAAGGTACCAGCATATGGTTGATAACTGTACTTAAGGCTAACATATATAGGTAATGATAAAAGTGATGAACCAGGCTCTGTATTAAAAAGGGATGTTTGAACCATAGCGGACAGGGACAGGAAAAAGAATATGTCAACTTGAAAGCTTTGCTGTGGATAAAATAAGTGACGAGAATATCTCCAAACTACATATATTATAACCTTAAGCCACAATAACGTAAACGTGAAAGCATGAAAGCCTTATGCTACAAAGGTGTAAAACTGAGCCCAGGTTAGCTTTGTGATACAGGGGCATAAAAGTGAGACTAAGTGAACGCTATACTACAGAAGCGAATCTTGTTCCCATTTTCAATTTTGGTTTATATTGGTCCATATGTCACATAATTCCGATAGACAGAATTATTTTCCAACCTACTGTTTTAATGGTGCATCACAAGTTCTATCACTTTACATCCTGGGACACAGTTTCTTTATGATATGAAATAATGATTCGCCACTGTAGCACGGGGGCAGACTGGTGTTACTTTCCGCCCTGTAACATGACATCCAGGAGCTGATACAAAGGCAGCTGAATGGCAAGGCACAACAAGAAACAAGAATTACTTGGTGAGCATACACAAAACACGTAACGCGGACATATTTAGAACATAATACAGAACATCTATATGCAAAAAGCACAAGATTGGTGGACCCCCCCCCCCTCCCCACACACACAGCAAAAAATAGCCATCCAATGATGCATGTCGCTAGTTCATGCTAATAGCTACTAATTGAGCATAAATGGGTTGCCTCCCTGCTGACCACGAGCCGACGATAGCTACAAAAATGCGCTGGTCTGCGATAAAGCCTTGTCAGGCTTACCTTGGACGTTTTCGTCCATGGACATAACGATGCATTTTCCCATGAGCCGGCAACAAATAATATGACTGAAGGGATCAGTAGTTCATATGAAAACTTGTCCATGGCACAGCCATTTTGCTGTTAAGGTGACTGGTTTATGGGATGCATTTCCAGTGACAAGACGGTTGGTCACGCTGACCAGGTCTGTTGTGGTCACAGCACTAACGCCTTATTTTGCAAATGGGGACCTGAGCTTGTCTTAGTGGTTTGGACTGAAGACAACATGTCTCTGATCAACATAGTCCCCCACAAAGATCTTCCCGTCCAAAGTCAGGGGTCTTCTTGTTCATTACCCGTGCTTCATAAATCAAGGAATCCCGCCCATGAGTCAAATCCTCGTTACTGAAAGCGACTCTAGACTGTGAAGTGAGCCATGGATACTCTGGATTTCACCTGGTAGCTTCAAAATTTCACAATGGTAGGACGGCAGTGCTCTCTGGCACCACTATTTGCTCTTCCCGCTCGCTCTGAGCGGTCCATATCGGCTTCTTCAACTTCAACTCCAAGCTTGCGGTTGAACAACTTGATGAGCATCTCGACCGTCTGAGTGTTTATCTTCCTGTCCAAGCCAGTCATTCTTGATTCTGAGGCAGCTATGTCTGGAATATTGTTCATGGTCTCCGCATGCCCATTCTGCCTCACCCGTATGGGTGTCCCACTCTCTGATCTCCTTTGCATAATTATTCTTCTGTGGACACAATGGTAGCACTCGCCAGGTTTGACAGCCTATCTTGAGTGGAACGGCGTTGCTTTGTGGCACCACTTGGCACACAGCAGTGCATATGTACTTGGTCAGGAGAGGGTAAGGGTAAGCAGTTGGGAAGGTGTCAAGCAGTGTGTTTTCCCGAATCAACGTGGCATACATACGTGTAAAATATCACTTACTCGTGTTTTTTTCAGACCATCTGGCTGTACCTACAGGGTCCCTTTCGAATTGGTGATTGTATCTCACATTGGCATTAGTGAAAACTCCCAAATTGCCATATTTTGAAACGTTTTCCAATTAGGATTTTGGACACACATCCCTGGTCGACGAGCATGCACAAAAGCCTTGAAAAATATTTATTTGTTATTTATTGAAACTCACAAGGGTGTCACACTGTCCTCAGGTTTCTACGTTCTCAGCAAATTTTCCTGTTCGCATTAAGACTTGGGAATCACATTTTTACACACGATAGAAGCAAAAAGGCTTCCTATCAGAGGTACAAGATGTTTCAAAATAGCATATGCTAGTTTGGCTTTATATGACTCCAAATGTGTCATTTGGATTTGATGATTGTTCTGCAATGATCCTTTACGTTGACTTTGTAAATCAAAAAATTTAGTCACTACATATACCCAACACAAATATAGCAAAACTCACACGGCTCCAACCAATAGTGTGACGCTGTGATATCATTTTGTTGTTAATCGGAGTAAACGATGAACGGCTGGCCCAGGAATCTCTATACATTTACAGGGACAGCAGTGTACTGGACAGCACTGTGTCCATTTGGCCACCTGCAATTAGACAGGATTCGTCGTCGAAAGCAGACCAATGTGGTGGCGAGGCCAGTGACGACGCAGAGAACGATGACACAAAGCACAACAATCTCCACCTGCAAATAATAATAATGATAATGATACCGCTTCTACTACTACTACTACTACTACTACTACTACTACTACTGCTGCTGCTACTTCCACTGCGACTACCATCACTACTCATCATCATAATCATAACCACCACCTCCATCACCCAATGTTATACACGAGGCACCACATTCATGTGCAAGGGATGGTTTTGAACAGTTCCAGTCAATCTATTTGAAACAAGACGGTCATGAGCCTGGCGTGTGGCTGACATATAATCTGATAAACATCATCAAACAGTCATGGAATGAATTTCCTCAATGACCCTGAAAATTAACCAAGATGTCCATATGACGCAACATCATACTTCCAGATGAACGCATTTTTGTGGTACATTTGGTATTATTCTCATTCTTTACCGACGTCTTTTCTTATTTTAACTTGTCTCGATGGTTAACTTGTGCTGAGGAAACAGCATAGCAACACAGCGTTCTATAAGACATGGCCACTGTGGCTCGGTGAATCACCATGGCCCCAGTTGTTGGGTGACCATTATCGAAATATTTAGCTAAGTTTCAGGTGTCCGTTCTCCGAGTAACAAAGGGAAACGTTTGTTTAATCATGACTTATTATCCTAACTATAATCTGCCTACTCGGTTGTGTCTGACGCAGTTATCATCGTCAGTTACAAATCCAACTTTGACATGATACCTCGAGCCAGCAAATTATGTACAATTTTGAAGATGGCGCAATGCATTGTGGAACAGCCGCACAAAAATTCGTTTGATTTGGATATTAAAGTGAATCGAGGCCACAGCATATATCATATCATTATTAATGCTATGAAATATTTGAAAATTATTTACCGGTTCTTTTGGTTTCATATGTTATACCCTCCCCCCCCCCCCCAAGAAAAAAATCGTCCAAAAAAACTATCTTCATTTACAGACCATTGGGAGCAGAATCGACAATTTTAAAAGTGGCAGCCAAGTCCATGGGCTAGTCACGATTGCATAGTTTTAAGACGTAGCATCCAAAATATATGTGTGATTACTGTTAACGAAAGGTTGATTTGTTGGACCATGTAATGCACAATAAAATATGCAGTGAGATGCAAGCGTCAGCATTACAAAGTGTCAATAAGGATGTCAGTTGATCTGGCACCAGCACCGAGTCACCATATGACCCTCAAGTGGCAATTTACAAAACCAGTCTAGAGCGGGAAGGCCGTAGGACTTCAGCTGAACAAACTCATCTATCCTACAGTCTTTCTATTTGCAAGACACTGTTCCACAAATTTAAGTATTGTGCCCAAGATCTCAATATCCCCATTGCAATAGTGTCGTATCTTGTGACTGAGACGTAGTGGCTACGGATATAGGTATTTTGATAATTTCCCCAGGTTTTGGCCATCTCGCCTGACAACACCAAAGCTGAGCTGGCAATATGGTGTTTTGGGACCACTAAGGGATATAATGTAAGTTGCGATCTTAAAGGCCTCCAGTAGCGACCTGGTGATTGCACTATCTGAAGACCTTGATAAAGGTAAGACACAACATGCGCAACAAATGTTACATAGCCTGGAGGATCGAATTTCGAACAGTCAAGCTTTTACCCTGGTCACGTGCAAACCAAATTGATATTTCTAAATAACACAAATATTATGCAATTGACAGATAAGTGTATGTTTACAGGATACCAAGTAAGATGCTTGCCTGCCAAAAGAAAACACATCAGTATGTCATTCACCAAAGCTTGTCTTGCCGCAGCTGCGCTTTTGAGTGGGATCGAATCTGAAACAGACAGCGTTAAGGTGTGCTACTACTCTGCATGCACGACCCTTGCCTTTTTAACGTCTATGCAATATTTCTATGGTGAAATCTCCATATATAGGCGCAAACGCTCAGCACATCTGTTCAGCTTGATGGAATAAAGCTTAGGCCAAAGTCCAGGGCCTTATTCTGATGCGCAACTTTTTCGTTGCAGTTGTACTCGTATAGGCCTGACGAGGTTACGCAACTTTCTTTGTGTATATTACTTTCTTTTTCCTCATTTTTGCCAAAGTACTGCGTTATACAACTTTATTGCCTAGACATCACGACCACAAAATCGCACGTGAGCAATTATGGCGAAATCATGGCGATTATCACGATAAAAGGGGAATGTTCGACATAACATACCCTTCACAGTTGGATCCCATAACTATACTTTCTAATGTTTATATAGGTTACCCCCACACCTGTAAAGTTATTCTAGTCCGTAGAAACCCTTTTCCTGCCCCAGTAGTGAGGCCAGGCCCAGGTTCCGGTGAGGTTTCAACAATATAAGTTTGTGAATTGTTACATTTTTCACACTTTATCGACAACGTTTTCTGAATAGACCTGAGTTACTGACATAATTTCCATAATTCCCAGTAAGTTTGAGACTTTGGTGTTAAAAAAAATGTGGAAGTTGTCCTGAATGCATAAAACATTTCGCTGTACACAATGGCACATCCAACGGTGATAATCTCGGGCACGACAGGCCAGCTATGATTGGTAATCAACACTGTGCACTTCACACCATGGTTCATATACACACATAACCATAATCTCTCGCTTGTGTTCGCTAATATGTAGAAGATACAGACTAAGATGTGAGCGTCAGCATTACAAATTTATGTGTTATGGTAGGAGTCCTTCTTACTCACTGTGCGGCGATTTAATCTATCCAATCTTTGAAGCAATTTTCACAACAGGTGTCTCGCTGTTCGGGCAACTGTCCACAAGTAAATTTTCGCTACAATGACCAATATTACTGCGATTTCAATGGGATATATATTCTAAAGCAATACAGTTGGAAACTGAGTTAAGGAATGCTTGAAAAATGCTCGAAACTGTTTTCGGTGTGAGTTTATTTTATTATCAGCCAGAAGGCCATGCTCTGGATGGAAGTCCTATTTCAAGATGAGTGACTTTTCATCGGCATACCGCAGGTAAGGTACTTCTGTGAAACACAACTGTTACCTTCTAATCTATACACCCACACCAAACCATAGAAGCTCTCTGACACTCGTTATAATGGGACCTTTCCAGTATGAGCATTACCTGAAAAGCTAAATATAACTCATTGAAATAACCAGTGGTTGGCAGGGGTTGGCCCAAGAATAGGGATATTAATTGCGTCAAAAACTGAAGTTGCCCCCAGGCT
>CAXHWN010001829.1:517580-550080 GCA_964020975.1 Hermodice carunculata | reverse complement strand
AAAGAGGCATGATTTAAGCACGATTAGTCTAAGTCACATCACGACATCTTGCAATAAAATGGTGCCGTGTGCAAAAAAAAAATATGAAAGAAATCCGTTCTTGACACCACACAGTGTGCACAGGCAGCAAGGAAGAAAACGCAACGAGCGGGAGCGGGAGTAGCGAAAGCATCCTACGTTGATGTACTCCATGAAAAATCGCGTCAGGAAGAAAAGTTGAGAGGTGCTTTATTTAATTTATTTTTAGTTATTTATTTCATTTTATTATTTACTTTTTTATATTTTTTTATATTTATTTCATATATATATATATATATATATACAGTTGCGACTGAAAGTAACTTAACCAAAATTTGCGCGCACTCGCAAATTGCTCGCACTTTGCTCACACTTTGCTCGGGCTCGCACCCGCGGGTTGCTCGCAGTTGTTTTCTGATCTACCCGCACCCTTGCTCGCAAGCACCCTCACGCTCACCCGGGAGTTCCATGTGCTCGCGGGTACTGACTAACCCGCGGGCAAACTGGAAAGACCAGCAGGGCCAGCCTTTTATATGCATACTATATTTCAGTCTTTAAACTTATTCATTATCTAACTGGAAATGTACCCCCCCCCCCAGCACATCTCAACAAGTCACTCCCCCCTCCTCCCCCCCCCCCCCAAAAAAAAAGAATGATAGTGGCTAGTATCCGTCTATAGATACCCACATGTAGATATAGGCTTATTTGAGTATGTCTTTTTCCGTTAGCCACATAATTATTATTTCTACACATATGTGGGGCCTGCATGTGACTCCCGGGGAAGTAAATGTCACACTCAAGTCGGTTTTATTTTGCTGTACATTCGAGAGAAGAGTAACTATTGAATGTGAATGGAGTAATTTACATATTAATTGTTGAAAGAAATACACTGCTAAAAAAAGCTACAAGATGCCCCCGGATATTGTGCTCTGTTATCACCAGGTCCATGGGTCTATGAAAAACTGTAAATATTCCATGTACTTGTGAATAAAATCAGAGCAGATTGTTCTAACGTTAGATCTACAAGTGATCGATTCGCACTCAGTAGAGATAAGCTGGGCTAGCTTGGATGTGTCAACGCCTTCAAAATTTGAAGCCAAACCGGGAAATAAGACTGCAATCGCTACAGATTTTGACCATGTTCTTATACATTTACATTACAATTCAATAGCCGTTTTTACAATATTTTAGCCAAATCAAACAAACACTAGCATTTGGCTTAAGGCACCAGTGATTCCTGGCTGGTAAATTCGATAACGAGACAAGCCCCCCCCCCCTCCCAGACGTTGGGATAAAGTTGAAGAATGTGGATTTCTGGAATTTTTTGGACCCCATGGTTGCATGTATCCAGTCTCTAATGCTGCATACATGTTCATGTAAATGTGAGTTGTTTTTTTTTTTGCACTGTTGGCATTCATAAAGACCGATGAATATTTTTTTCTCCCAGACCTCATTACTATGTACTTAAAATGCAAGTCACTTCAATATGGGCGATCACGACTAACTACCACCCCCCCCCCCCCAAAAAAAAAAACTTATGCAACCACCCCACCCCCGTCTACCAATTAGCCCCAGGCTCCATTGTTATTGGAAGCTGGTCAGTGTGTTCAGCAGAATTTCATTACCCAGGGGCTGTGGGCACGCATGGAGCATTGGAGGCAGCATCACTTTGGTCCGACAGGTTGCATCTCGGCAATAACCATGAAGCGGGTATCGAAAAATAGCAGTGCGTATGGCAGTCATGAAGTACTCGAGATAAGGAAATTAGCTCAATTAGACGGCAATCAAGTCGTGCACTGCACTGGACTTACTGATTGATTGATTCATACATTCATATTTCTTTATTTAATGGGGGCGGGGGAGGGGGGTTGTAACCACCAGACATGTTGTATCATCTCAAGAGGGGTTCCCTCAAGTGTCAATTAACTGCGCAGAAACAAACTTTGTTTACATGAGCAGACCACTCCCCCCCCCCTTTTTTTTTTTTTTGGATCGTGGAGTGCCACAGGAGCAATCGGTTAACACAGCAAGATGGACACTATGTCACGCCACGGAGCCCAGAATGGGAAGGAGATAGAACTTTGAAATTGGCAAAACTTGTTGCATCTGTACTTATTACGTTCCTTTGTTTCCAAGTCCACATTCAAAGTGACATAAAATACACTTGTTTTGACAAAATTAATACAATCCTAGTGTTTATAAACATATTATTTTTCAACACCTCCTTCACATGGAGATTTTGCGTCACCCGTATAGATTGGGCTTGACTTCAAGGAAATGGGTTTTGTTTATTACTTACTTATAATACTTATTCAAATATAAATATTTGGCTCTTGAAAATATTGACTTGCTTTTCTCAATTTCAACAGGACAAGTTAAAAAAAAAAGTATATTACTACAGGTACAGTGACATTTTCATTTTCATGTACATGGCAAGGAAGATCGCAACAGTTTACGTTTGTAACGATATGCACGATGTCACATAACCGCGGCATAAAATAGATACACAAAGGAGCCAAATTACCTTTTTCCTTTGTACTTTAATAGCTTTGATCGTCTTCATGATTGACCATGGATGGTACATGCATGGCAATTCAGACATTAATTTGATTATTTTTTAAAATTGATCACCACCTGATTGTAAAAGATATACTAGTCGGGAGGTTCTCCATTAAAAACTTGGACACAGGGCAGTTTTATAAAAGTACATCATTACTTATTGCACTGAAACCTCATAATAACGACACTCAGATATCCGACATATTCTGACACCGGAAAATGTTCCTGAAGGTTATGGACAAACCAACTGATCAAAAACAATTTCGCGGATGTTTTTAATTTGAGACCCTATCAGACAATTACGCGGAGATTACTTGGAAAAAAACACCCCTAAATTGTAAATTTCCCCGCCGCGAAGTTGCTCTAAATTGACCCCCTTTCTCCCAGCTAAACTGGAACGATCATGCGTACCCGTAGTATCCCCGAGTTAGGGGGCAGGGCGGCATCGCTGTTGAGCAAGATTGTTGGCGCTCTGCTCATGGAGGTATTACCGTTAATTTAATATGTCCATGCTCTACTGTAACGGGGAAAAAACACTCTGGGGGAGCCACAGTCTATCCACAGAGGCAACAACAGATGCAAACTGAAAACAGCAGTTATTTTAAACTACATTGTATATCTCAAGATGTTGGTTTCTTCCTATCTGTTAATAGCAAGGGATAGGCAATTCCACAGTGATGCTCGACCAGAACGAGTCACATTCAAGGGTGCCTGCCTGCGAAGTCATTCAGCCGGCGAATTGCCTGCATTACAGTGTGAATGTTAAAGCCCGTCATTAATGTGTCAGGAAGTACAAACAGGGGTTTGCTTAGTTTTTCCTTAAAAATTACGCTTTTACTTTTGGGCCATTACTATTGCCAAACATTAGTTGGGGTATTTCTATAGCAGACGGTGACTGAGTTTGGCTCCTTAGCTGACTCATGCCATTTTTATCTGCTACTGGACCCAGTGACCAGTCCAAGGCGCTTGGTCTTCCAAGCAGGTTGTCTGTGAAGCAGGCTTTCTACCTCCAGGAAAAAATTATCTGTACTTAAACATCAGCACATAAAAAAGTCTGCTTCTCAGGCAACCAAATAGGCAGTGATTGTACAAACTTGACAGAGCCTAAAGTGCCTTATCAAGGTTTCATGCATTTAGCACACCTTGGGCACCGATCCGTGAAGATAAAGCGACAGCATCAACACAGTCTCGGCGCCGACCTGCTTGTACATGCAGATAGGTACGGTGTCCTAATGTAATCAAAGATCTGAAGTGGCAGAATTCCATTTACATGCAAGCAGTGGATCTAGAATGCGATAGGTTTATTCTAGTTTACCTAAAATTGTACAACCTTAAACTTAACAGACTTGAAATTGACATTAAACAAATTCCTTTCCCCGCTCATCGTTTTCCTTGCATTTTTCAAACTTCAGTACTTATAACTAGCGTGACAAAGAACTAACCGATGTTGCCTCCCAAATTATATTCTCTCCCCCGGGGTAACACAGAGCTTGATCTGCTTCGAACAATGTTTATAACAGTTCAGTACTAAATCGCTGAAACTAGACAGTTTTTATTCTGATCCTTCCAGTTCCTAATTAAGCCTACCCACCCCCGGTGGGGGGTGGGGGTGTAATCAAATGTAAATTGGATAGGTGGTGATGTAATTTAACTATTTTCTCTCATTTTCTGGTCATTAGTCGACACTATGTCATTATTTTGTTCTCAAGTTATTTACTGATTGATTATCCAACAATCTGTGTTGATACATTCATTGATGTAACATACGCTTACGTAATTTTGTGATGTCCCTTGCATGTTGTACATATTCTATTTTGTCGCTCCCTGTCTGGAGAACCCATTGTATTAGTCAACTTTTTGTACTGTGGGGCTATCCAGAATGAACAAAAATGTTTAAATCAAACGAAATAAAAAAAAAAAAGAGAGAGAGAACGATGCTATTTTCACCGTACGGTGAGAATAGCGTTTGGTCTATTTTCACCGTGCGGTGATAAAAGAGTTTGGAAGGAGTTTTGTCTATTTTCACCGTACGGTGAGGATAGGGTTTGGTCTATTTTCACCGTATGGCGGTGACGGTAGAGTTTGGTATATTTTCACGGTGAGGATAGAAGCGGCTCTATTTTCACCATCTGGAAATTGGAATTGGGAGCCTTTTCGCAAATTTATGGTTATGGCTTGTTGCATAGAACTGAGGCAAATTAAGATTGGAGAAATGCTTACTTAAGGGAGATAGCTACCTTTATAGTATAGTCAATAGGAAACGGGACCAAAGCAAAGTGCCCACTTACGTAGGGTTTACTGTAAAGCAATTACCTTGGCACCGTGACAGATTTAAATGCTTGGCTTTTTAACATCTGTAATTAATGTATATGAAGTTACTCTACCCACCCACGAGTCTTTCATTTTTGTTGCTTCGTGGATTTTTTTTAATACGATCCTTAACTTAAGTCATAACAAGATAGATCTATAAGTCACACTTAAGCTCCGTTACACCCATCTGTGACAATATTAAAGAAAAGTTTCTACTTTGTCTTGTTACCTAAATTTTTGCCTTTTCGCATAAAAAAACAGTGTTGGCTCTATAAAAACTATTAGATAATAAAAGCTGAAACAACACCTCAGCAGATCTCATTATAAACCATGCTCAACTTGGATGTTAGGCCTTTTTATTATTTCAGCAAATGTTTGTTCCAATTCTCTTTTGTGCACAATATCATGACACAATGCTTTTCCAAAATATTCTTCCCTGGTTGACTTCTTTTCATCGCCATACGTTAGAAATAGAGCAGCCCCTATTCTCACCATTAGATGAATATAGACCAAATTTTATCATCACCGTACGGTGAAAATAGACAAACACTATTCTCACCGTACGGTGAAAATAGACAAAACGCGATTCTCACAATACAGTGAAAAAAGTCACTCCGAAAAAGAAAACCTTGCCCCCACACTGTTACCTGCTGAGTGACTTAAAAATTTTGCTACATCTATTTTTCAGGACAAGAAACAAATACCATTGAAAATTTGGGTGCAACCTAGTCCATGGTCTAACGGTTGCAACTGAACTAGTAAAAAGTAAATCGGGGGTGAAATTATAACTAACAGTCTTTTACATACATCAGAAAATTAGAAAGGGGCTAGTTCCGTGCCTGCTTAGCCTCTTGTGCCATCTTTCTATCTGGCTAAATAAAATGTCCCTGGAAAGAAAAAAACTATACCTATTTTACTGACCCCCCCCCCCATGGACAATAAGTCAAGAATGAAAATAGAAACTTCTTATACAACTATGCTTGTGTGTTGTAGGGTAACGTGACGCAGGTATAATATCTGGAATGTTTTATATATATATATTGATGGGCGAATGTTTTATACCTTTACTTATACCTGATACTGTTGCATGTTTCTTTTTATATGTATATATGTATAGAGAGAGAAGAGAGAAATCTATTTTAATTTTTGTGTATATTTTATCCAGATTTGAGTTTTAGGACCAGCATGGAAATAAGTTGTTAAAACTTTCTGGTGCCATCCTAGGTTCTTTTCAACACTAATTGTATGTATTACAGTCCAATGTAATTATATGAACATGAATAAAATCAATCAATCAATCAATGGCTTGCTTGGGTCTGCTAAGGCCTGCTAAGCAGACAAGCCAACAAAGCAAGAACACGAGACTTTCGCTGACATTGGTATTAAGATATGCTCTGAGAAACCGGTCAGAATATTTATATATATCTAATTTAATGTTGGAGAAATGCCTTGCGCTCCCATAGGACCACAGTGGTTGACATTTGCCAGGCAGGGAAGGAACACCCGAGCTGCTGGGTGCAATGGTGGCTTCACGGTGGCAGCGTGTGTGTGCCGCCATGAGTGCCTCGGCCGATCCAGTGGTATGCATTTGTGCATCATGTGTTGCCTGACCCCCCGGCGGGCCATGCCGCGGAACACCGTGAGCGGGAGATTATGGTCGGGCCAGTATCTCCCTTTCAAGTCACCACCTATGGTCATCCCATATCTTGAGTGTGTAAAACTGTAAACATGTGCGTAAGCTTGTTTGCATGCATCTGTGTACACGTATTGTTCAATTGTTGTATCAAGTCTATATTAGTATTTGTAGTCAAATTTATATCATGCACGGTCATCTCATAGTCATAATATCATGATTTGTATTGTCCTGTGAGTCTTGTATATATTATTGCACGTCTCCGTCTCTGGAGAACCCCTAAATTAGACAATGTTTGTACTATTGGGCTATCCAGTATAAATAAATACGTTTAAACTAACGCTAAAATCAAGGAGGGTAGGAGGCTACCCTCCTTGCTAAAATATACCTCCTGGGGATACACGTGCAAGCATGTGTACGTTAGTGTGTGTGTGTGACAGTGTAGGTTTGTAACACCCTACGATTGGGGACACATTTCTGTTCTTTCCAAACTAACTGGGGCTATTTTTCAACCGAGGACTTCTCCACTTCTCTACTATTCTGCATATGAAAGAAGTCACACATATCTGTTATTTAAACACCATGTTAAAATGGCCCTACTTTGATAATGAGGATTGCCTCTGTTCTGCGGAAAAGAACATTGATTTGCGTCTTTGGTTGGACAGTAAGGAACGGGAAGTCCCCAGTTAAAAGTGTGTGTCCCCAGTTGTAGTGTGTGTCCCCGCTTGATGATGTTCCCAGTTATGTCTTATGAGGTGAAAAACGATGTATCCCCACTAGTTACACGCTACAAGTGTGTGTGTGTGTGTGTGTGTGTGTGTGTGTGTGTGTGTGTGTGTGTGTGATACGATACGATAAGTTTATTGTGTATAGGCCCCGGGCCGATACAACAAAAAAGGAAGAAAAGCCAGAACAAAAAAAAAATTTTAAAAAAATTACAGAATCACCCCCCCCCCAAAAAAAAAAAAAAACAAGAAGCACAGCACATGCTCCGTCAAGATTTTGCAATGTTACTTTTTTATGCCTTTCATTGACTGTGGTCAACATTGCTCCTGTATATATAGTCTTGTAAAATAAATGTATAAAGTGTTAATACTTGTGTGTCATTTATAAAAAAGGACGTGTCAACATATTAAATAGCAACTAAATAATGTAATCAGTTGGAAAATTCAGAGCTGTATACTCGGATTACATAACAGTAATGTGTGTGTGTGTGTGTGTGTGTGTGTGTGTGTGTGTGTGTGTGTGTGTGTGTGTGTGAACGTGAGACATCTGCTGCTCATACTTTTCTGAGTTTAAGAGAGAAGCAAATGTTGGCTTCAATGAAATGAAAAAAAAAATGAAAAGGTGAGTAACGATCCTCATCATACTCATTATATCGCCCAAATGTGAGAAATATATAACTGTACATGTACATGTACGTACAAACTGTATAATATCATGCAGGTATATAGATGTTGTCAACTTCATCCTGGCGCAGCTGGGCTCGCGGGCCAAACGGACACGCATTGATGCTCGGGGGCAACCCATGCCCGCACCCGCACCCGCCCGCTCGGGCACCCGCATTAACCCACGGACTGAATCTGTAATTAACCCGCGGGTTGCTCGGGGGCAATTGCTGGCCGTGCTCGCAAATTGCTCGCGGGTTGCTCGCGCGCAGAGGTTAAGTTACTTTCAGTCGCACCTGTATATATATATACACATATATATGTGTGCGTGTGTGTGTGTGTGTGTGTGTGTGTGTGTGTGTGTGTG
Organism: Hermodice carunculata; assembly: GCA_964020975.1. Taxonomy (NCBI): domain Eukaryota; kingdom Metazoa; phylum Annelida; class Polychaeta; order Eunicida; family Amphinomidae; genus Hermodice; species Hermodice carunculata. The sequence goes on along the minus strand of CAXHWN010001829.1, from coordinate 541,805 downwards.
TGTGTGTGTGTGTGTGTGTGTGTGTGTTTATTTTCACTTGAATGCTTAAGGCCGGTTCATGGTTTTTTTCTCTAGGCACCCAGAGGCTAGCTTTGACCAAGGGATGAAGATTCATGGTTTTCCCACAGGAGAACCGATGGGCTAGCCATGGTCGAGGGGCTGTATATCCCGGTTGTATAGCAATGAAGCGCTCATGGGTATCAATAGTATCCATTTCCCAAAATGGAAAAATAAAATATTTTGGAAAAGGGACTACATATTGGTAAATGAAAAACAAATGTCTGAAATACGTCTGATCAAGGCCACGGGAAACACCCATATCGATTTTTTGAACCTCAATGCGAATACCGCATTCAGCAGGAAAAAAGAAGAATAACAAAACAAAAAAATCACATAAAAAGCAAAATAGAGGAAAGCAAAAAAAAAAAAAAAAAAAAAAACGAAGATAAAAACAAAAACAAAAAACAAAAAGAAGCAAACAAACACCCCCAACAAGAATAAAAAACAAACAAACAAACAAACAAACAAACAAACAAACAAACAAACAAACAAAAGAATCAATTAGTCTAGTACCAATTTAATGATGCTAAAATGAACCGCTTCCTAATATTGAATGCTGAGCTAGTTCTTTTTAATGGTAAATTGTGACACAATAGCCAGTTATACTGGGTAAACGTCCACCAAACAGCGTCAAACTTTACCAACACCGACAACATTGATCTTTGCTTAATCTAAGAAAAACTCGTGAACATCGCAGGGGATTATTGGGATTTTGTGCACATTTGACGCGATGTGCACATTTGTAGAGTTCAGATCGGTCTTCATTAAAAACACATCTGTGATGTCGTCAGATTGGGTCCCAGACTATGACGAGCAGTAGCAGTGACACACACGGGCAAAGTGATTTGTACATATTGTGCTGCCAACCTGTTTACTGATGCGGGCAATATTTCCCAAGTGATTTTGACCAAATGTTGCCTTATACCACCCAACGCTATCATACGAGTATATACTTTCTACTGTTTGAAATAGGGAATCTCAGTTCTCATTTTACTTTGGTGTGTAAAAGCCATAAACTGTGAGTAGCATGCTGGTGACGCCCCTTTAACTCTCAGGATAAGAATTGTGTATTTATTGTTCCGTTTAATTTCGTTAACGGAAGGAGAGAATTCAGAATTCTTTCATTGGAACAATTATTCCATAGACATGACAGGTGTGATTTTGACCAGGACTGACGTCGACGAAGGTAAAGGTCCTCAACTTTGGAATGTATGCCTGCCTATATCGTAAACAAGCATGGCAAAGTCCAGTAAACATTTGAAAATTTTGCCTCCGAAAATATATGGAACCCTATACATATGCCTTATGGCCTTATGACCTGACCTGACTTCTCCGTTTTTCATTCGGCTAAATCACCCAGCTCTGCTTCGCGGAGTTTAACCTGTTTTTTGGTAGAGACAAAATACATTCATGTGCAGTTTCAAGGGTAAGGGTGGGAGTGAGGAGGTGGTGGGGGGGGGGGGAGTGTTCATTGTGCTTCAATGCAAGAACACCTTCTTTAAAACGCCTGTCAGAATACGGGTAATCTGACTTGGTTTAATTTCTTGACACACAGCCTTTTGTTCCCATGACGCATGTTTGTGACACCTAGCAACCCATGCCATTTGAGGTCAGGTGGATCAGCAAAGCCTACACATAACAGTGAACCTGAAAGTTTTACCCTGCATACGAGGACGATTTTTGGAATTATCATCTTCTAATCTGAAGTACAGGTTATCTTTCAAATACACCCAAGTGTGAAAAATGAAAGATTAATGCTTATTTGGCAACATATAGGGAGGTTAACTTTATATCTGCTAATTCCCCATGTTAACCTATAGAGAAAAAGTGAGGATTATGGAAAGGGACCACGGTCAACCATGAACAGGATTGGCAGCACCACCTTTAGGGAAATTTAGAACTAACCCAGATATAGACTATTGTGGTTCATGTTTATTCATCGCTGTCCATGTCTCTCACACAATGAATCCCATACGCTCACTTGGAAGGGAGGGCATGGGTGCGGAACTATGATCCATGCATCTTTGCCATTGCCCGGGATTTTTTTTTTCCAACAACAAATGGTAAATTTAATGGTAATTTTCACGGGCTTTATTAAGTAGACCAATGAGGAGGAGTTGGGCCGGGGGGGGGGGGGGGGTGAACAACCATACAAGTTACTTGATTAGTACATGTGCTGTACCTCTAGGTTTTCGTTTGTTGGGTTGAAATAGCGGAAACAACCAGGTAACGATGGCCGATCACCAAACAACTCGACCACCAAACTGAATGGAATCTGAAAGAAATGATATGCATGTATAGAACATTTTTCAACGTCAGCTTAAGATTAAAATTAAATAACATTCAGATATAAGTAACAAGGTAAGCAAGTACATATAGACTGACAGACAGCCAGGCTGCCAGCTAGACAGACAGACAGACAGCCTGACAGATAGATAGATTATAGATAGAGAGATAGATATATGCAGGGATAGATAGATTGATAGATAGATAGATAGACGGATGGATGAAGGGATGGATAGATAGACAGATAGATAGATATATAGACAGATAGATAGATAGATAGATAGATAGATAGATAGATAGATAGATAGATAGATAGATAGATAGATAGATAGATAGATAGATAGATAGATAGATAGATAGATAGATAGATAGATAGATAGATACATACATACATACATACATACATACATACATAGAGAAACAGATCAAATAATAACAACAATAATCAGAATATAGAGGAGCTTGAGAGCACATTATCGATGCGAAACAAACCTTTGCAGTTGATTGGCAGTCGCGTTTCCTTCATTGCCAAAATTTCATGAGAGACTTCATCAACTGTGCACATTTAATAAGGCCTGCATATAAAATACGATGGACTGGAAGCACGCGTCCACTGTGAAATCGTTATGCGCTTTAGAAGAAATATACTCTTGACATTTGGTCCCTGAACAGTGTTAAAAATGTATGTATGTATGTATGTATGTATGTATGTATGTATGTATGTATGTATATTCATATATATATATATATATATATATATATATAATCATAAAGATATGTACAGCAGGGCTTTAGTTACCTTTCTTATCCCAGACATGTAGTCAAGACTGGTGCCATCGGAGGGAGCATCTCGTAGAATCCGCGCCATCCCGTGTTCAAAATGAGGTTGCACAGAACGGGCCATCAGTTGAGAAAGGTGATTCATCTGTTGGTAATTTTCTGGTAGTCTGTCTGTCTGGCGGGATTTACTGTCTGAAATTTGTAAATATTTACGTTTACTACGTTTATCATACTCTTTTTATATATGCAGAAATATGGTTTCATCAATCAGATACTGGATGGCTGGAATGACCCGCATTCAGATGAGTTGTCACACACACTTTATCGAATCGTGAACCAGGGAACTGCAGTGGTGATAAACGTGTGGTCTTCCACTTGTTTGTCGCGTTTCTGTCATGGATAGGCAGGTTGATAAATGGGCAGAAGAGGCATATGATATACCCTTGTGCTGCGCTGAGCTTGCACACACAGACTCAACTGGTCCTGTGTCTGAAGTACCAAAGGACCAAATTTGTAGCTCTTCATATTTACAACTTTTGAAGGCACACAGATACATTTACTTTGAAGCAAATCTTCTTTTTTAGTTGAGTTAGGCCTTCAAGGTCAGTCAATGTCAAAATCAGGAACACCGAAAAAAAACCCAATGTGTACTTTACTATTAGTGTCTGGTAGTAGCCATGGGTCTAGGATCCGCCATTAACAATTATTAGCCAATAAGTCAGTTGATCTTTCACGTCACTCAAGGTGGAAATCGACAACACCAAAATAATCCCCATAGATGTTTTCCTAGTGGTGTCATGGGCTTGGTATCAAGCATTTGCTACGTAAAAGCTAGTATGACAGACCTGTTGGTATCTCTATTGTACATATTACAAGCTGAGATCAGAATAATTTTGCCTACTACTGGACTAATACGTACGCTTTACAGCCAGATAGCCCACCTTACTCAAACCACCAACCAGTGTATAACTGAAGTAGAAACAAAGTGGTACATTATATTTAGTCCCAATGTGGTGGTTAAATTTGGTGGAATATCAAATGCAAACACATTCCTACTAGGCATGAAGAGAATCCAACAGAGAGTTCATAGGAGAAGGCGTCAAGAAAATATAAAGATCACTGGAGCATGGTCATTTCAACAAACTTGATAAAGAACAACACATGGTACATCCCAACCAACTTTGAAGGGAATTTAGTTGTCACTGTTGCGAAAATAAATATCAACATAGCCATTATAATCCCTAAATGATGATTGCCTAAAGTTAGCTTCCATCCTCATCCATCTGTCTTTTATCTCTTTTTGTGTTATTTGAAATGTGTCAAAAGCAAAAGCAAAAACAAAACAAAAACAAAAAAAAAAAACAAAACAAAAAAAACAAAACAAAAAAAAACAAAAACAAAAAACAAAAAAAAAGCAAAAACAAAAACAAAAACAAAAACAAAAAAACAAAAAAAAAACAAAAAAAAAAACAAACAAAAAAAGAAAGAAAAACATAAAAAAAAATAAAAGAAAGAGAAAAAGCATGATGAGTTGTGTGCATCTCACCAGTGACTCGTGTCAATTTGATCCCGCACTGCATATCCTCTTTCAAGTATTAAGAATGCAAGCCCAACGTAAGTATCATAATTTACCTTTCAAGGATAAACTACAACTGCTGCTCTGTACAGGTGTTCGCAAAATAGGCTATAGAGCACAATATATTAAAAAAATAAGTCCAACAAAGTATATATTTTGGAAAAGTACATAAAGTGGAAAATTGTGTTTTGCCAACGCTCTATGTGTTACTTGCTTTGTGTTGATGTAGGAATTGCGCAGAATGAACGTCAAATTTTCCTATGTTTTCAGTTTGAAATGTGTGGGGCTTTTTTGTTTTGTTTTGTTTTGTTTTGTTTGTTTGTTTTTTATTCATTTTCGTTTGTTTGTTTGTTTGTTTGTTTGCTTTTTTGATAACTTTTTTTTCCCATTTTCATTCACAATTTGAAATTATTATGGCAAAATAAACTCTAAGGGCTGAATACAAAAGGCGGCTATTACTTTTTGCAAATTTTACTTTGTTTGTCTGCTTGGGCTGTTTGATGTTGGAAGGTTGATACTCACTTTATGATGCTAAAGTTTCTCTATCATATACAACATCAAGCGTGTACCCTGCGCGCTGTACAAATGGCGGCTTCATGTATCCATCAAGCATGACGCAAATGATGTTGTGCTTATCTTGTCTACATACCTGCGTATGGCAAATACACTGCCTTTGTACCAGAATGAAATGATACGAATGCATCAAACTTATACTGCAGTGTAATCTCAGTAAAAACCCGTGTTTCTGGTTCTGAAAAACAAAGGATCACATGTTAAAATGTGTTGTGGTTTCTTCCTGTCTTTCGACTTATCACACATTTTGCTGCCACCTCGATGATGATGATGATGATGATGATGATGATGATGATGATGATGATGGTGGTGGTGGTGGTGGTGGTGGTGGTGGTGATGATGATGATGATGATGATGATGATGATGATGATGATGATGATGATGATGATGATGATGATGATGATGAAACAATTTACGCATACACAAGCCTTTTTTGGAGACACAAAACAAAGCTTCCTTGCCTTGATACGTATGCAAGGGAGATATATGATGCTGAGAGGTCCTGACTGGCTGAGAGACTGACTGCTTGGACTGATTCCCTTTCAAAATACGAAATGTTCATGGGTGTCAATTGTGTAATCAAATCAATATGTGTATACTGTAATATTTGATGGAAAAGCCACGATTCCAGGATACCTTTAAGAAATATAATTTAGTGAGTGGGCATGTTGCCTTGTACCCCATGATATTTTGTTTCTAATAACTGAACCGTGTATTGTTTGAAGCAATTGTCACCGGTTGACTTTTTTCTGCATGATATATATAACAAAGTTGAGGTTGTAAATCATTGTTATCAAAATTTTGTACTCAATCTTATATGCCTAATACAAGCCCGCCAAACAGGCTTAAATGCTTGTTATACCTGACCGACTGGGGCATGGGTCATTTACGTCCACCAGCTAGCATCATCCTCTGAAGATGGGGGGTGACTCGTGTTCACAGTAAACTTTGTAATTCTGCGACTTGCCTGAAAAAGGTGCTTTCCCGTGGTATGTTGAATCTCCAGGCATATCGGAGCTTCCGCTCCCGCCAAAATTCCAGTCAAAATTTCGGTTGAGATCAACCCCTGTTGATGTACCCCTCCAGCAGTAGTGACTGCGCTTTTCCAACAGGTGTCGGCCGTCGGGATTTGCAAGAGCAATTATGAATAAGTCTACATTTGACAATATCTTGCGAGCGAGATAACCCTGCTTAGATGTAGCTGAATTCATTCCTTGCTGCAATTGACGAAGCAAATAAAATAATGATTCGACAGGAAATAGTTCCCTCGCGTGAACTCCAAAAGTGAGTAGGACACGACTTCTGCCGCGTGGTACACTTGTGTCCTCCCACGTGGCATTTTCCTGAGAAGTAAAGTTTGATATGCGGAGCAAATATTGAGGTCTATTCTTCCGTGAACGATAGCTCCAGTTAATTTTCATGAATTTGCGATGAGAAGAATAAATCGATCTGATTTCGTTTTCAATCATCGTGAAGTTGTGATAACGTCTATAATCCGGTAGAATGTCTTCTCGCTCTGGACGTATCCTTTCTGTGTTGGCAATGTGCAATGTGCAAACGCAAAATAATATTACTGGCCTCGCGGGGTGCATTGTCTAATAAAAATCCAAATTTAATCAAGCGGGTATCACAACAATTTATATACAATTCAATTAGGGTGTAGATTCTCCCAATCGATTGTGCAAATTGCTGATTTGGCCTGCCTGCTAAACAAATGTTCTTGGCCGGCGTTCGACTGACTGTGCCCGGCGAACTGTCAAAACCTTGAGCCCAAAGAAAGTCTTTTATGGAGGCAATGATTTGGCAAATTATCATGGATCAAGAGATACTATCACCAGTAGCAACGTGGGTGGAAAAGAAACACTCCAATTATCAGCAGCATTTGTTCGGGTAAAATTCCCTAGGATTTTATATGAGTTTCGAAATTTCTCCCAGCTGGGCAGTTTGGCACCGCTGTTGATTTGTTTTGTCGGTTTATGATTTGTCTCTGCTGGCCGGCCTTATTTCCTTCAAAAATTAAATGTATCACTTTTGTTAGTTGAAATTAAAACCAAAAAAAAGCTAATAACTTACACAAGGATTTCATTATAATAACCCGTGGATTCTGAGTGACATTACTATCAGACTGTAAATACAAGTTTGCTGCTACACTTTACCCAATTATTTCATAATAGCTCTAACTGCAACAAATAAAATAAAGTCCAATGTTCATTCAACATAAGATCATTCCAGACGGTCTTTTTAATGAACATGCCATAACCTTTCTATTGTGGGTAAATGATCGCGGAGGAGCGCACCCCGCATTTTCACAAGAAGAAGGGTCTAGTTCCAGCGTTAAATTAATTTTCATACTAAATCAACTAATGTGTCAACGTCATATAATACCTGTTCTTACACACCACTAAATAACGTTTTACAGGAATACAAATGCTCGGAAACATGACAAACTGTCCGTATAGACTAAGATAGATAAAAGCATGTTAAAGCATCTTTTTCATTGCTTAAGAAGCAAAATTGCATAACATATCTTACCCCCCCCACACACACACACTCCTCTTTTTCTCCCCCCCCCCTCCCAACGCACTGCACGTAGCGTACACCTTGCACTTAAAGAAAGTTTATTTTATTGATTCGACGCTGCCTGTTGAAAACTATCTGTCGCCCAACATTTTATTCGTTTTGGAGTACTTTGATTAAAAGTTTAATGTGAGACATTTCAAACGGGTTGAGCTAGTGTATATGGTGACTGTCAAGTTTACAAATTTATTCAGAGGCTGCTCTATTCAAAGCTGCAGAAGTGAGAAGCAGAATCTGGATGTTATTATGACAACAGTCTTTATATTCCCACGAAAGACCCTATTGTGTGCAACCAAAATAAAGCATGACACATGCTACGCCATTTAGTGGTTTTCATCCTCTTTTGTTAAGTATGCAGAACCTCGTGTTAAACGTGTCTATGTAGCTTCCCTTATTTTAATCTATAGGGAATATAAAACAAAGTACGAAGTCTCGCTCCTATAATATGTGCATTTGGATCAAAATTATTGGTCATCTCAGAGATTGAGTAACGATTAAGGTACTGGAATTCATCCAGACTGATAAGTTATATTTCTTGCCGATATACCCTCTAAATCGTAAAGGCTACTTCAATCCGCAATGTTAACCACTCTATATTAAATGTGAACATTTATTTCATGGAGTCTGTATTTGTTTCTTTCCCCATTGCTGTTTCATTAATTAGTTTTATGTTCCATGTTTGAAAAATGAGACCTCAGAATATTGCAAAATATATGTCCGTGAAAATAAATCTATCATGGTCAAATCTTTCGAAAGATGACTTAGTTGAATTATCATTCCGTTACGCTCAATGACGTAATGCCAATATGTCTGAGGTGTGAATTAGTAATTGATATATAAAAAAAAATATAGATAGAGGCGCCATTCCGATTTGAAAGTAACAAATTCTGCCGCAGGCTCGCACAACGAAGAGCGACTGAGTGACTAGGTATTTAAACTACGTTTAGTTCGACCAATATACAAAATTGAATTGTTTAATAATGATTAATATTTTTGCAAAATTATTGATAGAAGTTTCATTCCAAAATTTTTGATAGCCCTGTGTAAGGTTTAGACGTATTCATAATTTCATAGATACAGAAAGACTAGCTGTCAACTAAATGTTTGATTGTACATTTTTAATTCCTAAAAACGAGTCGCCGAAAGTCACAGCAGCTTGTATTCGGTCTCCCTGTCCACGTACAAGAAGCCAGCAATCAAATGCCAACCACCATTAAAAACAGACAGACAGACAGACACACACACACACACACACACACACACACACACACACACACGACAGTTGTGTCCTACAATTTTGCACAGTTATTTGAAATTCCAAACGTTGATATCTTCAACACGATTCAAGGTAGAAGTACCATTCCCACCTCAATTTACAGATTTCCGTTATAGAAGCATCCAATGAACCCCAACCAAATTTTTATAATTTTATTTAATGCAAATTGGGGGGGTATTTGGAAACGTTTTTTAAACTGAATATTTTCACAATTATTATAGATAGAGGTACCTTTCAAACTGTAAATTTCAGATATTTGACAGGTCCACATCTAATAAATCATGAACCAAAGTTGCAAGATTATTTTTAATATTTGCAAATTAGGTAAATAGACCGAATTTTTATCTAGGAATAGTTTAAAACCGTCAGAGATAGGGGTGCCAATGCAAATCAATTGACAGTTTTGTGATATGCCGCAAACAGTGAACTGTGAAGTTATTGCATTTCAATTTATGCCCAAAAAAGGTGAATGAGCAAATCTAATTTTGAATATCTCAAAACTATTGCAGGTTGAGGATCCATTTTACTTGAGTGCTTGAACTGTCCGCATCAGATAAACCATGATGCAAATTCATAGCATTTATACTAGTGTAAAATGGTTATTAGAATTTTAAAAAAATCGAATTTTGAATAGCTTCAAAACTATTATAAATAGGACACTTTTCATATTTGTTCTATAAGTGCATCTGATGGATCACAAACAAAACCTGTAGAATTTTAGTTTAAAGCTGATTAGAGACAGTTTACAAGGTAGCTGTGTCCTTCATTCCTGAAATAGGAAAGTGTGTGCTATAGAAGTACCTAATTAAGCTCTGGAAGCACGCAGATTTGCTTTTGAAGTAAATATATCCTTACTAGTTGTGTTTTACTGCAATACTCTTGCTGATGATGTCTGGTGACGTCATCCCGACCCTACGTATACATTTGTAGATATGGCAACTGATCATTGTAATATCCTTAATAAACTAATTGATATGAGAGTGGATATCAAAGCACCAATTCTGGTGTGACAATCATGTGATGGTTAATGTGGTAAACGATAACGTAACAGCCGTCAATAAAAATGTCAAAATACCAGGTGTGGTGCGTTTATTGTGGTGGGTAAATTTGGACAGTTTTGATGTAACATTAATTGTAATTAAAACCGTAATCAATACCATAATGATCCTAAAGACCTGTTAACCAACATTCGTCCATCCTGATGAACAGTATAGTTAACGCCAAAATGGCACCCGTCAATCGAGTTTAAGAGGCAAATGGGGTCTCGTGAGCACATCCATGTCTACAGTATTGAAGCGATGATGTAAAAGTACGGGTATCGACAAAACTGTTTGCCGCGAAATCCAGATGAAAACAAGAATAAATATCACGGTCAAAAATGGTTTACATTGCACTCTTAATTGCCTCATTAATCATGATCATGAGCGGATTTCTATAACTAATACCGCTTCCTCGTGCCTTGACCCAATTTTTTTTCAGATATTCCGCATTATGTTTATAATGCGAACGTTGATAGTCCTGTTGCAAATTGCCAATATCATCCTACAAGAGCAAGTTTGTTATTTCATTAGAAGGAACTGTCGTGTTTAGAGAGAAACACATGGTACTATAACCATGAAAAATCCATATGAGTTCAGAACTAAATTGTCAGCGGAAAATTGAGATGTCTGCTTTGACTCGTGACGACGCTGACTTGATTAGCAACATTTGAAGCGATACCCTACTAACTTGTGCCAGGGAGAGTAGGCCACGCAGACAGGTTAGCATTCGACCTTGTCATATATATATCCCACGGTATGATAATTATGCCTGCATGCGGGCCAACACATTCTTTCTTTCTTTCTTTCTTTCTTTCTTTCTTTCTTTCTTTCTTTCTTTCTTTCTTTCTTTCTTTCTTTCTTTCTTTCTTTCTGTCTTTCTTTCTGTCTTTCTTTCTTTCTTTCTTTCTATCTGTCTGTCTGTCTGTCTGTCTGTCTTTCGTTCTGTCTTTCTTTCTTCCTTTCCCTCTCTTTTTCTTTCTTTCTTTCTATCTTTCATAAATTAAAATTGTACAATTTTTGGATCATGATTCACTGGATGCGGCTATATCACCAACCCCGACATTGAAGTCGGAATGGCTATCTATCTTTAATAATTTTGAAGCTATTCAAGATTTAAATTCCATATTTTTATCTAATTTGCGTAAATTAAAAACCTACAAGATTGCTTCATGATTCACTGGATACGACTGTGCCGCAGACTCATAAATTGTAGTCGGAATAGCATCTCTATCTATAATCGTTTTTGAGCTATTTACTTTTAGCATAATCTAAAATTCTAAAACTCACACTTACTGTCCATGTAGTGGCAGATGTCACAAACCTATACAAGCACACTAAAATTTAGTGTCTATCTGCAGTAGTTTGGAAGATACGGAGCTTTTATAATTTTGATTTCCCTTATTTTCATAATTATAAACATCATTGTATTAGAGTCTTTTTTGTCCATAAACACTCCCTAGCAGTCATAATCCTATTTGGCAGTCCGAACTCTTTACTCTCCATAAGCTCACCTGTCCCTGCCTAACCTGTATACATATGGAAGTACTATAGTCCATATTGCACACGTTCCTCTGTAAAATTTTGACTATGACTATTCTAAACTATATACCCCGTTTCACTGGCAGGTCAGTAACCGTGAAAAGTTTTGTGGTTTTCGGAATAACAGTGTCTCATAAAAACTCCGGATGAATATTTCCGCAAAGAAGACAGAAAGAAAGAAAACTCGGAAAAACAAAATGTCTGGTTTGGCACCCAGACATAATAACCCTGCGAGTTCGGCTTATTATATTTAACTTTGATGAAGCATTCAACAATCGTACGGCATCCCGCATTCTTCGCATAGGCTGCGGTGAACATGACCCATTTTTTCCATTTTCCCTTCCATATATGTGTGCCGTGCGTGGACTTCAACTTTGGTGTTTTTAGAGCGGGTCTCTATGGAGAGAGGATGTATCCATTTTTTTTTCTTTTGCTGATGTATGCCGTGTCATGCCACAGCCTACAGTGTGCCCATGTTACCATACGTGTGTATGAACGTGCCATTTACATCGGCGCTTCTATCTTTTACATACTGTGGGTCCACTGTAAGTAGCTATGGCACAACCGAGGATGCGATAACAATGAACAACTGGCATAGAAAGGTCACCCACCTCCGCTTGCTCAGCCAACTGGAACTATTTTGAGGTTTTGCGAAGTTCTGCAACATAAGGGACAGAGGGTTTTTCCATACTGAAACATTTTATTGTTCGTAACAGTGTATTGGAAGCTCTCTTATTCTCTGAGCTTGTAGTAGTAGTAGTAGAATTTTTATTGACTCGTGGTCTAAACAAAATATGCAAATAAATACATAATCATGAAATGAAGACAAGACAACTTAAATACTGGGCATTATCAACATGTACTGGGATCCTCCTATCAAAGAATGCACGAGTACGTCCCGTTACTGAAGTCCGATATATATATATATATATATATATATATATATATATGCACTAACACATGGTAATTGACTAGAAACGGCCATAAATACGTACATGTTTTCCCCTGCCTGTCACCCATTAGATGCGTGTCGTGCTCGTCAACGCGCCGTTTTGCGGAGTTGTGTCAGCTAACCACCAGTAAATATACAGATTGGTTGCAGAATATCCATGTGACGTGTGACGACAATCAACTACGCAGGCTCCACTAAGGTCCGGCTCTTTCTTTCTTTCTTTCTTTCTTTCTTTCTTTCTTTCTTTCTTTCTTTCTTTCTTTCTTTCTTTCTTTCTTTCTTTCTTTCTTTCTTTCTTTCTTTCTTTCTTTCTTTCTTTCTTTCTTTCTTTCTTTCTTTCTTTCTTTCTTTCTTTCTTTCTTTCTTTCTTTCTTTCTTTCTTTCTTTCTTTCTTCTTCCTTCCTTCCTTCCTTCCTTCCTTCCTTCCTTCCTTCCTTCCTTCTTTCTTTCTTTCTTTCTTTCTTTCTTTCTTTCTTTCTTTCTTTCTTTCTTTCTTTCTTTCTTTCTTTCTTTCTTTCTTTCTTTCTTTCTTTCGCAGATACCTACATGCATGAATACCTACAGGCATATTATTGTGTTATTATTATTATTATTATTATTATTATTATTATTATTATTATTATTATTATTATTATTATTATTATTATTATTATTATTATTATTATCATTATCATTATCATCATTATTATTATTATAATTATTATCATCATTGTTATCATTTTAATCATTATTATTGTCATCATCATTATCATTATTATAATAATAATTATTATTATTATTATTATTATTATTATTATTATAATTATTATTATTATTATTATTATTATTATTAGCATTACTATTATTATTGTTGAGGTTGTTGTAGTACTGTCAAAATATCATCATAGATTTTGAGAAACCAAACGCAAAACAGTATTTGGCGCCCCCCCCCCCCCCAAAAAAAGACACTAGAAAAGAGTTGCTTCACAGCAAATCTGTGTGGGTGTCTTCAAAATGAGCACTGTTTGAATTGCTAGACATTTCAATTTTTCACCACAACGTAAGTTTCGTCTTTTAGCGACATTAATATAAATTAAAATGCTACAACTTGCATAGACTTTCGTTCTTTGTTCATTTGATGTGGCCATGTTACAAACTGCTAAAGTGAAGTTTGAATGACACTACTATCTACAATAGTTTCGAAGCTATTCAGCATTTTAATTGTGCGTATTAGCCTAATTTACATAGGTTAAGAACCTATAATGTTAGGTTATGGGTCATTAGATGCGGCTATGTCACATACCTACAAATTGAAGTTAGAATGGCATCTCAATGTATAATTGTTTGAAATTATTCAAGATTGAATTATCTTACATTCATCTGCCTTGCATAAATTGAAATAGTACAATTTTGGATCATGGTTCATCGGACGCGGCTATGTCACAAACCCATCAATTTGAAGTAAGAATGGGGCACCTCTATCTGTAATAGTTTGCAAGCTATTCAAGATTAAAATCTTGCATGTTCACCGTATTTACATGAATCAAAATCCTACAGCTTTGGTTTATGGTTCATTGGACGGGGCTTTGCCACAAATTTTAAAATTGAAGTTGGAACGGCATCTCCATCTCCAAACAATTTTGGTGATATTCATCTTTTGAATTTGCAATGCCCGTACTAAGCATAATTTGAAATTTTGCAACTTCCCTTTGCTGTCCAATATACTGGCAGGTAAAAGAAATTTTGCCATGCGTATTGAAACTGTCTATCTGCGCTAGTTTGGAAGATATGGCACCTGTTTTACATAATTTTAAAGATCATATTGCAAAACAGGAACACAATATCACCGTTAGGTCAGTGGCATTTAGAGGTTAGGTGGATTTCGGATAATCAGTACCCGATAAAAACTCCGGACAAACTTAGTTGAGTAGAATAATAAAGGAAAGAAAAAAAACAGGTTTTCTTTAAAGAAGAAAGGAAAAAAAACCCAGACTTGACTGGTATGAAAGGGGAGAAATGGGTTGGGACAACTTTGTGTACAATTAGCACTGTACAAATCTTAAATCTTAGATGAGGCATAGTGAAGGACTACAACTGAACATTTGTCTGAAAATACTTCTTTGAACAATGTGCAGATGAAGTACAAAAAGAAAAAAAAAAGAAAAAAGAAAAAAGAAAAAAAAAGGAAAAAAAAAAAAAGAAATAAATAAATAGATAAAACAAAATAAAAAAATAAAATAATAAAATGAAAACAAGTGGCCCAATGTCTGCATATCTTAAAAAGGCAAGTTTAATCCAATTAATTTTCAAAATATGGGATTTTATATCACATTAAAACACATTTGGACTCATAATTTACTTAGAATTATCGGTGGCCCCACCAGTATCATTAGTAACTTAGCATTAGACCTCCCTCATAATCCCACCGAATTTGGTGAGGATTGGCAAAAATTCAAGATGCTAAAGTGTTCACAAAATGTTGATATTTTGACTCCTATATTGCATTATGTTGTACGTGGTGCCACCAATATCGACATGAACCGAGATTTTATACTCCCTATGGGTCCTGAAAGTTATATTGGGACAATGTAAAATCTGTGAACAGTATTGCAGTCACAAGAAATTTACATTTTGACATGTGTATTACATAATTTTATATATGGCAACACGAACATTGATGTCGACAAAGATTTTTATGGACTTTATTACCCTTTAATGTTATATGAGCCTATCTAAAATGTGGGGTGAAGAGCATAAACGAGATGACCCCAATATTTAAACTGGCCATTTGACTTTGACCTTCAACTCGACTCGCATTAAAAAAAAATGTTACTGCTCAAAATATAAGTACCACATCCAAATTTCATATAATGTCTGTTTGTTCAAACCGGGTAATACTTTTTTGAGTTATTGACGATAACCAACTAACTTAGATAAGCGCCAAACTCAATAACTACTGGGTCATAGTAACCAAAAAAGTAAGTCTCCAAACACAGGTTTATGTATTATGTAATCAAGTGTAATATGATCTGCTGGCTCAATTCTTTTTGCCATTAATGCCCAGGCTACACCATCCGATTACAAAATCACCTTTTCAACTTTACAGCCATGATATCACAAAAATAGGTAAAGGTCACTGATATTACACAACATTTACGTTTGGCCATGCTCTAAATATCCTGTAAATGTTCCAAGTCTATTACTTTTACCTTTCCAAAGAAAAAAAGGATTTTACATTTTGGCTCATATCTTCTTTCAAATGTAGGTGGCGCCACTAATATCATAAGCAAGTTAGACTTTGACTTTCTCTACAACCCCACCACATTTGGGGAAGATCTGCCAAAAATGAAAGATGCTAGAGTGTTCACAAGATTTTCGCCTTTTGACCCGTATATCACATAATAATGTAGCTGGTTCCACTAATATGGAACGGGGTCCATGCTTTCACACTCCTTATGAGTCCTGAAAGTTAAATTGGGCTAACTTGAAAACTATGGACGGCACTGTACTTACGAGCCAAAGTTGACAGACGGATTGACGGACAGACAAAAGCGGCCATATAAGCTCTGCAACCTTCGGTCAACAGAACTAAAAAAAAATCTACAGATGGTGATTAGGACTAGTTTCATTGAGTACAATGCTGGCAGAGAGGTCATAAGACATGGAACACAATTTTCAGCGCTATTGCTTACTGGTGATATGTAGCAGCATATTGAAACACTTTAAGTTATTCAGCATTATATGAGTGAAATTTCACACTACAGTAAAGTACAAAATTACAAAGCATGTATGAGATATGTAAGAGTTTGGTACTTGAGCATGTTGAACAAGGAGGCGCAATATGTGACACTGCAGAAGAAGGGGTACAATGAGTAATTACAATACAATCTTGGCAATATTGTCATTGTCAGATTAAGAAAACATGGAATAACTCAAAGAGAAGATTTGCTCCATAGCGAATATGTCTGTGTGCCGTCAAAAAGTTTTAAATATTAAATGGTACAACTTTTGTCCTTAGGTACTTTACATTCCACTTAGCTTATGGCTAGATGAAGATTTTAAAGTCCAAATGACCTTAACCTTTGACCTTTAGAGGTCACATGTAAATTGCAGAAATGTACTGTGTTACTATACCCACAATTAAAGCCCAACATTAACAAAATCAGATGAAAGTATAGTATAGACCCATATCTTTTATATGGATTGCCAAACAGGTCAAGCCTTTATAAATCATTATCCATGGCACAGATGATGGCGTGTACTTTCCTACCTCCTTGTTTGGTGGAGAAAACCGAAAGACTCGGAGAAAACTTCCACGCACAGTTAGAGTGGTCGGAAATCTCTCCACTTGCTTCCCCGGCTGTGAATCGATCCTGGGCTGCAGAAGTGAATGGCGAGCCAGTTGCAGCTCGCCCATCCATGCACCCGATGATGATCAGATGAAAATTGACCAAGTTAAAGCTTTCAAAGGGCCAAATGACGAACTTTGCTCTGTAGAGGTTATATGTCCTTACATAAATATGGAATGTTGCGGTACCTACAATTTGAGCCCAACGTGATTAGAATTGGATGGGAGTTGGCCGAGTTATGGGTGGGTGAAAATTTCAAATGTTCAAATGACGTTGATTTTTGATCTTTGGAGGTCACATTTAATTTACAAAAATGTGCAGTATTACAACAGCTACAATTTGAGCCCAACATGATCAAAATTGGCCAAACTATGGCCAGAAGAAAGCCACCATCAAAAGTGACCTTTGACGTTAAAATGACCTTGACTTTGGCATCTACCTGAATTGAATCTTGACCTACCAAATGTCATTCTTTCTTTCTTTCTTTCTCTCTTTCTTCCATACCCGTCTGTGTGTTTCCTTTGGTGTGCTTGTAGCATATGCAGACATGTTTGTCTGTGAACGTATGGAGCAATTGTAACTTCGGGAAAACCCTTTTGCTTTTTCAGGGGTGGTTTGTGAAGAACGATATACCAAACAACAAACTGATGAAAGCTAATATTTTCTAACGATTGTGGGTGGGCAAGGTAGTCATCAAGGTTATTCCTGTGAAAAAAAGTGCATGTTCGTACATGCAATCGTCAGGTAGGTTAGCTGCGTCACCCCATGTAAGTTTGTGGCACTTCTTATGGGGCAAAATATTGGCTGACACATGCTGACGAGAGCAGAAGTATAAATTCAAATCTCCACGACTGTAGACACATTCTTGGGCACTCATCCTGTGACTCTTAAGGGCAGGCCAACTTATTTTGATCTTCTGACGATGAAGGGGCAAAGATAAAAATTGTCGCCTGAGAATAAAGCACCAAGAGTATCACCAAATTTTTCGGGTTCTGCTTTGCAAACATATTTGCAGATACAGTGTGAACAGCTGTTGGTATTGCCGTTTAACTGCAAGTCCATGTTGCCAAGCCAGTGGCGCACCATGGAGGGATTGTACGCATTGATCATGGAGTCTGGACCAGTATGTCTTGTTGCATAAAACCTCCCATAATGTGTAGCAATAGTGTCTGTGCTGTATTGAATGTGAGTTTTTTGACAGGGAGGGTGTGGAAAACCAAAACGACAGAAGTTTGGACGTCCTTTAGTGCATGCAAAGGTGTGTCGATGAGTTTGAACTTGGCAACCAACTCATGTAGAAGTGGAGCAGTGTCCTTATGTGGCAAGTAAGTGGAAATTGATCTTTTAATGAGAGAGGTGATATTGTTTACTGGTGCAGTGTCTGTTGAAAGGCCAAGGGAATTCCATAGAAATATGTGTAAAGGTGGTCTACCAGGTGTTTGGGACTCGACCTGCACAAAATAATAATTCATTTGTCACAGAGGGCTGTCTTTGCCTTTCAATACATGTTCTCAGAAGGCTTCCCAACTACACTGGAAAGCAAGGCAGGACATGAGGTGGTTGGTATTTAATAGATCAGCCATTAATTTATTGTCTGTGGCTAGCT
The DNA here is from genome assembly GCA_964020975.1 of Hermodice carunculata. NCBI lineage: Eukaryota > Metazoa > Annelida > Polychaeta > Eunicida > Amphinomidae > Hermodice > Hermodice carunculata. The sequence continues at coordinate 523,212 of CAXHWN010001829.1, read as the reverse complement.
TGTGAGCATTTAATGCCAATTACCATTGTAACTGAGGGTGAGGAAAAAGTCGGGGGGGGGGGGGGGGCTAAGGTTTTAAACATGGCAATCAGATTTAAAAGGACAGCTTTCAAGTATGCTGTATACCTTTTTTTTTTGTAAACATGTAAGAAGTGCTTAAGAAGTGTGCATCATCCACGATGGTTTCTAAATCAGAAGAAGGGACAGGTTGGGATTGAATAGTTCGTGAGCCTTGCATTATTTGTGGCTTTGTTGCTTGGGGATAGAAACTTAGCTGAACGTAATTGTTACCTTTCTAACTGATCGACAGCATATATCCTTAATGGAATATCTAGGCGCCGACATAGGTCAGGGTAGAATAGCCTGGACTGATAATAGTCCGAGTTGCACAATTTCACTGGCCTTAGGGATGTTATGCCAATGCATCCAAAGGGATACATCCATGGGAATGCCTTCTCTTCATGAGGTCTATGTCCTTAACATTGACGGAATAACTGTTAAGAGTAGGAAGAGTAACCAGTTCTGCTAACAGATTGTTAATTGTGCTGGTTGCAGGAGTGTAGTCCTTTGGTGAAGTACCACACTCTTCTGAACCATTGCAAGTGGATCTTTAATTGTCAGTGTGGCTATAGGGGAAAACAAGTGTTAAATTTAGACAAAAGGCCATCCATTTAGAAGTTGCGATACAAATAATTATTGCCTGTAAGCCATCCAGGAGCTGTAAGTATTTTCTGAGCTCTTGCTATAATTTCTATTGGCGATGGCACGTGTCTTCCACATGAAACAGTGATAGTGAAGGAAACATCTAGTATATGTGAAAGGACATGGCCACTTTGTTCCTGGAAATTGACAGAGAAATGCATTGCTGAACCTGTCTGTCAAACCGCTTACTGCAACTCATTTTCCAGAGTCAATCATTTTCTTGCTTGCCCCTTGAAGCTGGAATACCCCAAGGCTCTATATTGGGTCCACTTTTATTCATAATTTTCGTTAATGATATTGTCAATTACCTTACTTGTGACGTCAGACTTTTCGCTGATTACACTCGTATACTTCAATTCGTTAACAATCCCATTGGAACTTTGAATCACTTGACCACTGATCTGCCTACCACGCAGAAGTGAAGGAAGTTATGATAAGTCATCTTTAATTCTCTAAAGTTTCTTTCTCCATCTTTTCTGCCAAACTTATCAAACCTCGCCACCTACCTATGCGCCAGGGATACTCATATATACTTCCAGCATAAACACCCACCCACACAGGGTTAAACTTTGGCCGTAACTTATCCTGTCATGCAGATATGAGATTATTCATACATTATATAGGAAAACTTATAAAGCCACTCAGCTTTTTGAACTCCTTTTTAGGTTTAAATATAAACTTTCCTCTGAGGCTTATTCCAGACTCTGTTTATCTCTGATTCGCCCAATTATTGAACATGTTTGACAATTATGGGCAAGGCGTATCTGAGTTACTAGAATCAATCCAGTTCAAGGGTGCTAGAATTTGCAATGGTGCTCTTAGACATACTTCACATGTTAATCTGCTACGTGAACGTACGATCAGTTAGCCGTTGCCACCAGACGCAAGAACTTTAAAATTCTTTTTTTTTTTCTTTTTACAAAATGTACCTTAAATTAACTCTTCCATATCTTCCCAATCTTGTTCCCCCTTCTTTTCATGGTCGCAACCTTCGCCAAACGGGCTCCTCTGCACGTCCTATAAAGCGTCAAACTAATCGCCTTAAAATTATTTCCTTCCTGACACTATCAAGCGATGTAAGAATCTTTCTTCTGATATTTGCGATTCAATTTCTCTTCTAATATTTAAATAGAAACTAAGAACAACCTTGCTTGCCGTTGACAATGTCCCTTGCGACTTATTTGTTGTAAAAAATGCCAATATCTGTCATATCCAACTAGGCGTCTCCAGGCCTTACTTCGATCCTTTTACAGTTTACGTCATCCTAAACCCTACCTGCCCTTGTACTTGTCATTTTTTCTATTATTATTTATATCCTATGCATTCCGTACCTGGAAACAATCTCTTCGACTCTATTTTTCTGATTTTAGCTCCAGGTGTCGACCCTAATTTGTTTATTCGGATTACAAGTAATAATTAATATAAATTTCCCTCTTTGGTAGCAAGGAATTTTAGGCTCCCTGAATTGTATACATCTGTGAAGCGTTCTCAAAGTACATCCAGGACACGAGAAGGTTTCTATACGAAATTCATTTAATTGAAATAGCAAGTTGTGTTCATTTTGTTTGTTATATATTCCTTGGGACTTCGTGTGAGTGTTTGTTATGCTTCCTTTAGATGAGACATATGAGATGACTCTGTTCAGGATTCTGCAATATAATATGTATGTGATTCATGATTATGGGTACGTGAGTGCATAACAATATACATTGTATCCCTACATTTGTTAATTTATACACAATTGGCAATGTGGTGTATCATGTGTGTTGTTTACATATCTCGTGTCCTTGTTCTGGAGGAACTCAATTTATTTGTAGCATTTCGACATGCTATGGGGTAATCCAGGTAAAATAAACATTTTATCTTGGTTAAAATAAACATTTTTAAATTAGAAAAAAGAAAGAATAACCAGAGCCCTGCATTCGATTCACTATCCTGCATCATTTTGACTAAACTGAGCTAACAGTAGGTTTCAAAGGGACGGACTGAAGACGAACAATGAGCGAGAAAGGCATGCAAATTCCGTAGGCAATTGGAATGGGGCATATACCCTGGGGTAACATGTGTGATAAAAGCATGCCAAATATTGCATCCCGAAGACAGAAAAACTCATTTAAAATGATGACATTTTGTAACAGATTTACATCATTTCGTCTGTTTTTGATGTGTTCTTTATTTTAATATTTATCTTTTAAACATAGACAGATCTCCGTAAAAATCTTCATTATCAAGTAAACACACACAAAGAACAACCAAAACAAACAAACAAAAAAAAACAAAAAAAAAACAAAAAACAAAAAACAAAAACAAGACAAAACAAAACAAAAACAAACAAAAATACAAAAAACAAAAAACAAAAACAAAAAACCCACAAAAAAACAAAAACAAAAACAAAAAAAACAAAAACAAAAACAAAAACAAAAACAACCACCGACATTCACCGGCAATCACCGACAACCACCGGGAGTTGAAATAGAATCACTAAAAATACGTGAGACATTATCTATCCTTTGAAAACACCAATGTAAAACACAAGTTAATTTATCGGCAGTAAAGGCAGCATGACGCTTGTTGCTTTCCTGTTTATTTCAAGTTAACCTCTCTGGAACAAGTTAGTTAACTGGATCCTCACCATTCAAACCTAACCTTCTGAAACGTTGTGCAAAGCTTTTGCAGTAATATAGTCAACTTAGCATAGACATAGATGCACTGAAAGCAGTTTTTAGACAAGGGCTGCAGTTTTTTTTTCTATCTTTGCGACTTTCATTTGAACCTGTCCATAATATGCCTTAAGAAAAAAAGTTTTTTTTATTCATGTTATGATAATGTGTCAAAACCTAGAGATCCTTGGGTCCAGTTTCCACTGTATTCCACGATCAATGGTCACTCTTTTCGAGGTTTACTGATATTGGGAGGGCTACTCTTCTGTTTTTTCCCATTCTCTTTCCATTTTCAATTTGCCGTTCTTTTTTGAGGGGGGGGGGCATATCCCCCCCCCCGCCCACTTGGTATTGCACTGTTGACTTGTATTTTAACAGTAAAGGTTGACCTTTGTATTTCTGCAAACTGGATGCAGCAAAGTGACTCGACCGAGTTCGACATGTTTTATCACATTTGAGATTTGTGTACAGTGGTAGAGTTGTACTTCGGCAGGAGTGATGGAGAACGATGGTATCATTGCAACATTCACTGTGCCCAGAAATACCCTTGAGGTAGAATCAAAAACCTCATCTCTTTAATGTATCCGTCAATGATATGTATTTTTTTAAACATCTGTAATCGCACGATAACGGTATCCATGTTGGTGAGGATAAATACAATACATCTGCCTATGCATATGATATAACACTTCAACAAGCTCAACAATTCTCCCATGCAGCATTGACATCCGTGCTCAATTTGAAAAGGCTGGTCTTTTAAAATCTAAATCTTCCATCATGAGACCAACTGTGTTCAGTAAATGTCCTTGTTTCTTCATTTGCAATACCCCGTTACAGATTGGTGATGTAATATATGTTCTTGGAGTACAGTCTGTATACATTAGTTTAAGTATTTCACGTATAAACGTGGGCTATGTAGGCATAGCTATTGTAGGCTAGGAAGCCTGTGCCTCATTTAGTTTAAACATATCCATTTACTCTGGAGTACCACATAGTACATTATACGACTTATACAATGAGTTTTCTTCCCATCGAGAGACAGATGATATATATATATATATATATATATATATATATATATATATATATATATATATATATATATATATATATATATATATATATATATATATATATATATATATATACAATGCACCCTGGACATTACAAGATATATTACCGGTACATCGTATTCAGTCATTCACTGTTTAATAAAGAACCAGGAAAATGAACAAAGCCAGTAATGACACACATACACATACACACACACACACACACACACACAGATAATATATATATATATTTATATATATAACATTCCGCAGTTATTCTTACCCTTCAGCCTTCTTGATCACATCTGAATACCACTGATTATATTTGTCATTAGATTATGTATGAATATATATGCATACATAATCTAATGACAAATATAATCAGTGGTATTCAGATGTGATCAAGAAGGCTAAAGGGTACGAAAAACTGCGGAATGTTTTAAGTTATCAAGAAAAAAAAGGGGGGGGGGGTGTAGGCCCCCCAACTACTTTCGTTTATTAAAATTTGTAAAACATCAAATATTTGTATGCTCACGCTATCCCTTTGTTCATGGCTGCCAGAGGGGAAACTGTGGGGCAGTCTTTCCCTCCGATAAGAATGACTAAGTTGGGAAGATTACTTGGCGCTATGAAAGGTAATATCTTGTTAAAACGTCTCCTCTTAAACGGATAATATCTCTCTCTCTCTACATATATATATATATATATATATATATATATATATATATGCTGGTAGGAAACTCATCCGTTCTTTGGTCACAAAACACAGCCACAGACACAGACACACAGACACATATATATATATATATATATATATATATATATATATATATATATATATATAAGGGGTATTATTCCAAAGTTTGATGGTGTCTGGAAAGAGTTGTTAAAGCGTTGTGTCTTCAATTTGGTGTTTGGTATCAAGCTGGCTGGGTACGTGGGTATGGTCCCAAGTGATGGAGTAGCAGCAGGATGTGCGATTTTGGGTCATTTTGTAGTATAGAATCAATTTGAAGTATTTTCCTACTTTAACCATTTACTTGTATAAGTTTGGCATGTAGAGTATGTCTCAATACACCAGTGCTTACCTGAGCTGCCTCATACTGCATAGGTTCCAACAAATCTGACAGAATCACGGTACAATAAAGCCTGACCAAAGCTTTACGGAAGAATCTGACTTTAAACCTGTAGGGTAGACCATCGCGCTGACTGGTTGTA
>CAXHWN010001829.1:447580-512580 GCA_964020975.1 Hermodice carunculata | reverse complement strand
GATGAATATTTAAGAAGCAAACATATTATCCAGCAAAAAAAACCAAGACAAAGAAAATGAACAATGAAATACAAGTCATGACACAGAATTCGGTAACAGGTTCATAAAATACCAAGGCATAATGGCGTATGCTCAAAAGTTTAAATTGTAACAATGACTATCCCATTAGGATTTTAAACCCTCGTGATAATACACGAGTTATTGAGGACCCACAGGAAATATGTCGGGTGCTAAAGGAGTACTGGCAGGGCTTTTGAGAACAGAACAAGGGGGGGGGGGAGCAGCGAAAAGGATGCTGCAACATTATCACAAAGGGTAAAGAACTTACAGTTAGAATGTGGTAAATCTGAAGGTCTTACTGATGTATTAATAAATTTTGATATGGTTGGCAACGCTTTAAATCGCCTAAAACTGGGAAAGGCATGTAGAGTGGATAATATCCCAAATGAATTTCTGAAGCATGGGGGTAATATGGTAATCAAGTCATTGGTGGAATTATTTCACTACTGTAAACTTATGGAATATTATCCAGACCAGTGACACCAGGGCTATTTAAAACCCTTATACAAGGACGGTAACAGGGAATGTCTTGGAAACTATCGAGGTATCACCATCACGTGCAATGTGTATAAACGTTTTACTTCTATTATTGAAAGGCAATTTATGGCCTACTTAGAGGATAATGGAATCTTAGGTGAACTCCAGGGAGCATATCGTAAAGGAAGCCGACTGGAGGATCAATTTTTTTTTACGTTTAAAGGTCTTTGTTCTCTGAGAAAGATGCAAAAACAGAATCCTCGGTTAGCTCACCTAGACATTTCCAAAGCATTCGATACGGGAAATAGGGATCTACTGTTTATTCATCTATGGGAGAAAGGTATACAAAGAAATGCATGGCGCCTCATCAAGGGTTTGTATAATAAAGTTGAAAACAAGAGTAATTCTCGCGCTATTAGAAAGTGAAATGTTTGAAGTAGTTCAACAGGGATGTATAATATCCCCTACTCTCTTTTCTGTTGTAAGGTTGGACTTGGCAGACATGGTGTATGGCCATAATCTCGGAATTCCATTTGGAAGCGGCAAAATTCCAAGTCTTCTATATGCTGATGATTTTTGCTACCTTGGCGACAGCCAGGAAAACCTTCAAAAGATGTTAAATGTAGCAGATGGATTTGCATCTAAATGGAACATGTCTTTTAATGAAGATACGTCAATAGTTATGATTATAGGTAAGTGGGTTAATAAAAAAGCTGGGGAACATGTTCATCTCAGAATGTACTACTTATAAGTACTTGGGCATTGTCTTTGCGCAGTCTCTGTCTGATCCATCTCATATAAAAGTTCATTTAAAATCTACGGCGGCTCATCTAAAAGGTTATATGTGTAGCATACTTTCCTCCCATGACGATATAAATAGGGTAAAATTTGGTAATACCATGTGGAAAAATGTTTTACTTCCTTCTAAATCACATGGAAGTGCCGTCTAGATAAAAAACACCAAAGAGAGTCTATCTATTTTAAAGTCGATCCAATACGCGATAGCAACGTCTGTGATGAAAGTCAGATGCACCCCGGCAATGCCGACCGTTCTAGGAGACCTCGGAGGACTCCCTATAAATCTAGTTTTGGATCGTTTCCACATAAAGTACTCTCATAGAATAAAGTATGACTTACCAGACACGCGTTTATGCAAGGAGATATTTGTGGCTTTAGATGAAGAATATTCTAAAGGACTATATAATGTTTGTCCATATCTCCCGGAGATGCACAATCTGCTTAAAATGTTGGGTTGGACAGGGCTCTTGCAGATGCAAATGACAGTTGGCTCCAACCGTGTATGAAGCTAGATTTACAAAGTTACGTTCTTTCGTTTTTCCCAAATATTGACAAATTTGCATCCCTGTACTGGTATCGATTAATAAAAAGATCCATGTTTGGAGAAAAAAAACATAGTTGTAATAATTATAAAGTCATTAGATTACAGTTTAAAGCGCATACAGGGTGTTTGGGCCTAAAGGACGTTTTGTGTAAATGGGAAGTGACGACTGATACCAAATGTGATTTATGTAAAGTTGCTATTGAAGATTTAATTCATTTCCTGTTTCTTTGTCCTTCCCTTAATCATATCCGAAACAAGTATTGTCACCTGCTGGAATGGACACTAAGGTCAGAAGGAGCACTTGATGTATGGCACAGATTTTGTAGTTCATCCAGTTTAAGTAAACTATGCTTATTTTTTGGAAAACATGCTTACGGTTTTGGTGAAACCCCGGGTAGGATCTTTGATATGATTTCTTAGCAGTATTTGATGGAAGTGTGGGGATGACGACGTGAGTCTCTCGCAGACACGTCAGGGTAAAACCGGCCTATTTTAGATAACGAAAATATTGTAAGTAACCTTGTGATAACTTTACATATTTTATACTGCATTGCCTTGCCCGCAGGCGCCCCCGCTGTAAAGGGGTAGCTTCAGTAATACATAAATAAAATAAAAATAGTGTTGGCCATACCCTTAAAATACCAAGGTCTGTCGAGAGATCACCAGAGTTGGCTTGTGTGCTGAAACCAAACGTGTTCACTTGTTGATTTTTGGGACTGAGTCTCGATACAAAGAAAAGTAGTTCACTTACACCTTTAGAATCATGGCCCTGATCGGGCTAGCCAATTAGCCCTGTTAAAATGATAAATGAATCTCGTTAATTCTAGCGTTAATAGATACTCAAGGAGTCACCCACTCTCAGAAACCTGGTGCAAGCACTCGGAGTGATCCGCCGAGGGAACGAGGCCAGTATGCTGACTCGTCTCCTCCGCGCGGCTGGTTTTACTATTATATTGTGGACCAGCCGGCCTGTTTCCTGATGCACCCCGTTGTATTTTCCAGCTTATCTCTGCCAAATATTGCATTGTAATATGACACAACATTATGATTCAAGAACACTATTTTTAACGTTTGAAATAGGGAATCACAATATTCTCATTTAGGGTTGGTGTGTACAACCCGAAATTTAGGATAACATGCTCGTGAAGTCACAAAAATATTTGAAAATAAGAACTTTGTATTTCATTGCTCTATTTAATTCCCCGTGAAACACTTATTTGGGTCGGTCACTCATGATTTTCCCCACCAACAGTGATCTTGGGTGAGAGAAAAGCAGTAACTCACTCTTCAGCCATGTAAGACATTATTTAGTCAATGTTTGACTAATTATTTGCCGTTATTCGTGTTTCGCAGCAGAAGATGTGCTACAATTTTAAAACCGGCGACTGTTTCTTTTTTTTTTTTTGTTTCTTTTAATGAAGACCTAAGCTCTTATGCACCATGGGTATATTAATGTGTTTTCGCTAGGTCTGCACAGTTGAAATGTTGGCGAAAGATGTGACTTTTATATAAAGACAATGATCAAATTAAATTTAACTGAACGTTGATCACACAGTCTTAGAACATGGCGCAGATACACACTACAAAGAGGATACCAAAGTCAAATGCAGGAGGCATATAACGGGTACGTGTGCTTCTTTATGAAGACGGAGACGACTTTAGAAGTAAAGTAGCTTTGGATGGATGCAATTAATAGCCCTCTGACAAACGGAATTACATGCGGTCCAATTTGGAAATTAGTATTTCACTGATAGAGATAAAATCGATGTACTAACATTATTCTCAACATGTGTTGACTAAGTATTCTTTTAAAATAGCTTCCTTGATTAGGTTTATGCAGCTCCTCCAAGCCTGAAACGAGTAAGCCATCATAGCCAGAAGCTCCTTACAGACTTCAATCTGGTGATGTCCTGTGTGGTAATTATTGTAGATAATAACTTGTATCGAATGCATTTTCAAGATTTTGGGGGCACAGCTATCGTTTGAAATTAAAGGGAACGCAGAACGCATGATTCCTTCATTTGAATGATCACATGGACATGGCATTCTTAATTTTGATCAGAACTCAGGTTGGTGAAGTTTAAGTGTCCCAACTCGGCTTCTATCGTGACCAAACATGACAACCAACATGCACGAAAATAAAGTTCTTACCTCGCGAAACTATGAGACCCCATGCCTGTGGATATATGACTTTTTTTCTTTTGTATTTTTTTTTGGGGGGGTAGGGGGTGGGGGTTTGTCTTTTTTTGTTTGTTAGTTTCTGTTTTGTTTCGGTATTCCCCCCCCCCCCTTTTTGGCTTTGTTTTGTATTTTGTTTGGTTCTGTTTCCCTCTTTTTTAAGTAGTAAACATACCCTTGCCTCATGACGATACAGTAGCTCGACGGTTGCTAAGGCACTGATACAGTTCAAACCATGTGATACTGTATAAATATTATAAGAACGATATACTTACGAATAGCAGTGATCTGGGTCCAGTCACCTTTCTTATTCCAGACATGAAGTCAAAACCGGTGCCTCCGGCGGGTGGGTAGTGGTGAATGCGCGTCTTCGTACCGTATTAAAAATGAGCTTGCACAAAAGAGGCATGTGTTTAGCAAGTTGAATCATCTGTTGGTAAATGTTTGGTAGCCGTTCTGTTTGCCGGGATCTGCTGTCTGACATATGTACGTATAACCGCTTTGTACATGCTTGGCGCTCTTTTGGATCGGTTGTTATAGACAAGAGGACAAATCCGAAGCCGGAATACTGTGAGAGAGATAACGTTATGCCCCCCCCCCCCCCGCCTGTCTGTAGCGGTTATCTCATTTATAGCTGCAGGGGGCTTGAAAAAGGGAAACCAGAGGACTCAAATAGTCCTGTACGCAGCTGGCCTTGGATGCAGAGACTGAAGTGACCCTGTGACCTCAGAGTAATGTGGATGTCACCTGTGTTTAAGACCATCATCCCTGGTTGCAATACCAACCTCCACTCATACAATTGTCGTGTCATTGTTGAATGAAAAAAGGTAGATTCCACTAAAACTACGACACATGCCCATATTTTAGTTTGATGTTTTAAGGTCACTTAAGATCAATATAAGGAACATCGAAAGCAACCCTTAGGTACCCTCCGATTAGTGTTTAATATCAATCATGGGTCTAGGACCCGCCACTGCCAGACTATTCGCCAATACGCCAGTTGACCTTTAGACGTCCCTTGAAGTTGCAAATTAGCACCACTACCGAGATGCAAGCCAACATGTCGTACTTATTGTTGTTGCAATGTTACCATGACGTGTACACCTCAGCTACCATGAAAATACATTTTTATCCTGATTTCTCTTTTCCCTACCCATGTCCAACACTCTTTGGAGCATAACGCTTACCACTGCGCACACACTATCAGCTAGTTGTTTGTCACTTTTTTCTTAATTACTAGAACGGCTGCCTATGTCCAGTTTCCTCGCTTCATGGTACAAAATAGATGCAAAAGCTCACTTTCTGCTAGTCAAGTTTTACGATCAATGTATCAATTCAATATGTCTTCTTCTAAAACTTTACATGATCACCACATTTTTTGTTTAAATTTGAAAAGAAAAGTTACTGGATGGAGCTAATCTGAGCCCCTAATCTATTAACTAAAGTGCTCTCTCAGTGGTTACATAATAGCAATTAGATTGAGTTACTGCGTGTTGTGTGAAGTCCAAGTCAAGTCTGACCCTGCAGCCAAGGCTTGTAAGGATAAATGTCGGGGGGTGGGGAAGGGGACCACCTTGCGAAATGGCGTTTCGCCGGGTATCTTTACGTGCAGTGCACATAACATGAGTGACAACGCTAGCAGTCACATATACCTGAAACAAATTTTCATCAATTGGGCAATAAGTTAAAAACCAAAGCATATAACTAGCACAGTGTAGTGAACTATTCAGGATCAAGTGCCAATACAGGGCCGTAGCCAGCATTCTAAAATACAGGAGGGAAAGGGTACTGGTGGGGTGGGTTTGCGAGGGGGTGTGCCCCCTCCCAAGATTGAAAACTTTTGAAAAATCGTACATAAAATGGTGTAATTTAATGAGTTTGAAGAATAAAAATAAGACTTTATACATATATCAATTCTCAAAATTTTACTTCAATGTGACTATTTTTGATCTTTTTATATGAATTGAATTTGGTCCTACAACTACTAGGGCAAAGATACAAGTAATCATTGAAAAAGTACGCCTCCGGTGATGCTGTTATCTTCTATCACTATGAGTGACTCAGAGTCTTAGTTACAATAGGGTCATTTTGTTTTTGTTATGTATAATAACCTAAACTTAGCAAGTCTTGTTGAGGCTAAATAAACTATTTCCATGTTTACTCCTAACATCATCAGCCAAAATTCAGAGGAGGTAAGCGCCTCCTCTGCCTCAGCTTAGCTACGACACTGCAGTACATGACCCTAAGCGTGAAGGAACCAATCATACAGTTAAGAGAAAATGTTAAAATGTTAAAAATTAAAAAAAAATAATGATGTTGCCACCTGTCAATTTTGTAAGGTCTCGGAGTCCCCAGAAATATGATGACACGACTTGAAGCAATTACTAAGCAATCAGCCGGGCGCTTTTTTTGTCGATTCTAAAGGAGTTACCTACAAACGGTTTGAAAATATAAAATTCACTGCGGCATGGCCATCTGAAAAATTTTATAAACCTCACACAAGGTTAATCCCAACCAACTTTGAAGTGAACTTGGATGATGATATTGGAGAATTCAGAACTGTTAATTTTAATTATCATTGCAATCCCCATAGATTTACATTGTTACATATAGGATTTATGAATTAACCCCCAGTCATGTGCTTAGTTGACTTTAAATTCATAGACTGATATATCCCCCTGCAACGTTAGAGATAATATCAAAAGCCAATTTTCTGTAGCAGTACAATTCCTGTATGTAAAGGTCTCTGAATTTACACTTATCTGGAGTCACATATTTTCCTCAGTGAAAGGGAACAGAAGCCAGTTTCACAAAACTATAAACTGATTTGTTAATTTAACAGTTGCCACGGGCCTAGGGTATGCTCCTATCGACATACAGCCAATTTGTCACAGTTGGTGCTGCTCCAACAGTAATAATGCTAACATATACGCGTATCCTAATATCAATAATCAATCATAATTCAAGAAAAGGCCACCAAGCCAGAGTACAGAAACATAGCCGAGATTGAGTCTAGCTCTATTCCCGCCAGGTTTGAAGCTGTCATGAAATGCGCTTTGGGAGACGCCTTTGAGACCGTGGAAAACACAACCCTAAAAATACTAAAATACCTGTAAAACAAGTTAAGGTTAAGGGGACTCCAAACATGTGCCTGTTCCATTTCAAATCAATAAATTTAGCTTTTTTGGAGGGGGGCGGGGTACTACGAATGTGATTTGAACATAACTGTGGTGCAAGAGTTTGAAATAAAAGAATAAACACATGGAAAACAATCTTACTACTTTTTGAAAAGATATACATTACCACCAGGCTTCAGAACATTCTGAGTGACGCTTTGAAACGAGTTGAAATAATGCAGAAACATAACATCTATAAAAGAGACAAAAAATTGCAACTGCACCTGTTGAACAAATTAAGCTCTTGACTCCCAGAAGGGTCCGTATGCATGGAAGGATTTGTTTTCCCAGTTATACGCCCCCCCACCCAAAAAAAAAATAATAATAAAAGAATAAAAACCATCAAAAATCCAATCTTATTGGAGCATGTCCATCATAAGACTTTGCAGAGGCCTAACGAAGGTTTATCTCCACCAAGTTCAACGTGGACATGGTTTAGTTTAATTCATTCATTATCCATCTATGCGTCCATCAATACATCCATCCATGCATCAATCCATCCATTTAGCCATCATCCATTTTATTTATTTATTTATTTATTCATTTATTTATTTATGTATTTATTTATTTAATTATTCATTCATTCATTCATTCATTCATTCATTCATTCATTCATTCATTCATTCATTTATTTATTTATTTATTTATTTATTTATTTGTGTATTTTTATTTACTTATTCATTTATTTGTTCAGTTACTTATTTACTTGTTTAATTATCTATTTATACTTCCTTTTCTGACATGTTATCTTTTTCTACAAATGTGTGGGGGTTTTTTTTCTTTTATTATTTTTTTTAATGTCATTTTTTATTCTTGATATTTGGTATGTTTTCAGTTGAATTTTGCAACCAATTTTATTCATCTCATTTTCCTTTCATCGCACTGCAACCGTTGTCTCCATGTACTGTTTCCAGTCATCAAGCTCATAAAATCCAATTAACGTAATTTTTTTTTCTGCTTTCTGTTTAATATGCTTTACCCAGATTGTAAATATTGGCTGGCAGTCTGCATACCATTCCCTTGCACTACGTGGCTTCACTTGTCGTGTTATGTACTTCCCATAAAACCACTTAGCTTTTGTAATTTTTCTTAATAGTAGTCTACACACCCAAGGCCACTTATTCTTAACATCTCCCTCATTTAATTTAATTATAACCAAACAAGTTGAGCAGCCCCTATATCACAACTATGTTGATGGAACTCTCACTCCCAAGGGCTGTATTGAAACTGGCCAAAGAGGCATTTGATGCCGCGGTAGTCATATTCATCCACCTCTCTGATTTCAATCAACTGTTTTCTACCTTTCGGAATTTGGAAGCTACTTATGATGGGTGGTTTACGTCGCAAGCTACTAGCGTCCAAGGTCAATAAATTGAAAAGTATTTATGCAATCATTTATATATATATATATACAAGATACAACAAACGTTTCAAATAAGCACAATATTAAAACTAAATAAGCTAGATCTTGATCACACGTACAGATATATGACGTAAATGTTATTATTATGTGCTTCATGTCGAAATAGCTTGGTACGGTCTCAGTAAAAGTCAATAGAATAGAAAAAAAAACAAAGAATACAAAAAAGAAACAAAAAACAAAAAAAGACCAACAAACAAACAGACAAAACAAGCAAAGGAAAAGGAACAAACAAACAAAACACGGACAAAAGTAGCCGTTGGTGCTGTGTAAAGTCATGTAAATCCACATTCTTTCTATAAAGCTGTTTAAGGATTTGAATATTCCTGAAACATTGCTGCACTATTAGCCCCGGTATAAAAAATTTACACCTTTTTCACAAATCTTAATGCTTATTCTTTTGAAAAGCAAATATTTTAAACTTGATTCGCATATTAAATGTGAGGGTTGTGTCCTTCCCAAGTGCTAATATTTGTATGTGCATGCGCCGTCCATTGTAGGAACAAAGCTACGCCCTTTATTGAAATAACATGAACAGAAATGGTTGAAAGGGTCACTGCTATGCATGGTTCAGGACCCCACTGATTTTCACAAGCTCCCTTTTAAATTGCGGGATTTTAATGGGGTTCAATTGTAAAGTCTAATCAATACGTTTATTTTACAAAATTTGAAAAGAGAAAAAAAATATGTTTACACGGTATTTGTAAGAAAATCGATTCCATGCTAGGGTGATGACTTGAACTACATAAAATATGGTTCCTAGTACCTTAATCGTGTACTGCTCGAAGCAACAATCACTAGTCTACTATTTACTGAACGATAGACGAAACATAAAATTTGAATTTTTAAACTATTGTTATCAGCCATCTTTCGTAATCAATTAAATATATATCACAGACCCCTGCCATACAGACTCACATGCCTTTTTTCACCTACCAAACTAGGCTTTGGCTCATTTTAATTGACAAGTTAGCATTACCCACAAGGTGGGGGGGGGGGTGCAGAAACAGGTGTTTTCCTGTGGTATTCCGCATCTCCAGGTAAAATAGAACTTCCGATCCCGCCAAAATTCCAGTGAAGTTTGAGATCAACTCCTGTAGAAGTACCTCTCCAACAGTAATAGGTCTGCTTTTCCATCAGGTAGCGTCCGTTAGGACTCGTAGGAGCAATGAGGAAGAAGTCTACATTTGACAATATTTTGCGAGCAAGACCACCCGCTCCAGATATAGCTGAATCCATTCCTCAGCGCGATTGACGGAGCAAGTGAAACAGTGATTCAATAGAAAATAATTCCTCCGCATGAACCCTTAAGGTGAATAGGACACGACTTCTGTCACGTTATACAGCTGTGCTCTCCCATATGGCATTTTCGTCAGAAGTGAAGTTTGATATACCGATGAAATATTGAGGTCTATTCTCATGTGAACGATAGTTCCAGTTATTTTTTATGATCTGTGAGATGAATTATAAATGCACTTTATTTTGTTCTTCACCATAGTGAAATTGTGACATAGTCAGTAATCGGGTAGAACATGTTCTCGCCTTCGACGTATCATTTCTGTGTTTGGCGACATGCGAAAACAATGTTTTATAACCGATTTCGTAGGATGCATTTTTTTCAGTAAAATACAATTAAATAAAATGACTTCTATTTAATTTCTATACATAGAGTTCAATTAGATGCAAAATTTCTCATATCGACCCAGGAGCAACGTGGGTGGATCAGAAAACATCGGCAGCATTTTTCTAGGTTCAAATCCCCATGGACATTTTTAGTGTTTCAAAGGTTCTCTCATGTGGGCAGTTTGGTATTGCGGTTTAGCTCCTTTGTAGTCTGATGGCTGTCTCTTTCGGCCGGCCTACTCCCCTTGTAAAATTGAATGCAGAGCTTTTATTGGTCCTATTTAAAGGAAACTACTTGCATGGTTACTCCATTATGGTCACAAGTACTATAGCTAAAGCAGGCACGGTCCAATCTTCATTCAACATAAGATCCCTCCGACAGCCATTTTTAATTAACATAAGCACACACCCTTTTTCCATCAGACAAGAAACATTTGTTTTACTGATAATGGCTGTTTTCACGCTTAACTTATTAAATAATGTATTATTAACACCGTCATCATAATCTGATATTTGTATTACTAACTCTTTAGAACAATGTAAATGGAAGTAGACACAAGTAGCTGTTGACATAGAATAAAGTCAAAAAGCATGTTAAACTAGTATTTATCAAATAATCTGTGGTCATTGCTTTTTAAGATCCATATCTAAATTCAGTCCAGGTTCGAATTCCTCCAAATATGACAAGTAGTTATGAACATGGCCAATTACGTACAAGTTCTGACTTATCGAACCATGCAGCTGTTATCCACCCCACACAGACAACATTGCCGTGGCTAATAGAAGTGGAAAACAGTTTTTATTGATGTCAAATGCACTGCAAAATAGTCCGTGTAATCAAGATTCAATCATGTTCAAAATCTTCAGGTATCAAACAAGCTATATATCGAAATCAATAAGATCAAAAAAAAAACATACACCAGATATAAAAAAAGGAAGGAGAAAACATCTCTCTCCTGACTTGAGACAGGTACTAACTAAAAGTTAGTAGTAGCTTTAGTGATACATGAAACTTTCCACTTTAAGATATGAGTAAAATTAGTACTGGCCTACAATTCCATATATCTTTATATATATATATATATATATATATATATATATATCGCTATATATTTGCGCAATGAGGACTCATTTATATGTACAAACTTTATTCTTGAAATCCCTTGAAGAAACTAACATGTAAAAACATGCCTGGAGCTCATTTTCTTTTCAAATCAGCAACACGTAAAGCACATCATATATTTCGAGAGAGGTTATGCCATTGAACTTATGCTACCTTTTGGAAATACCAAACTTTTCTTAGTTTCGTATTTTGAATAAAACTTTGACGTAAGACCTAATAATTTGTCTTGCACATATGGTGGCAAAATGTATCAAACAGAGTCAGGGGCTAACGCCGGATGTGTTTGAAGTGTTGAGTGATAATTCATATATTTAAAACTATTATCTATAAATACGACAATCTGATTTGAAGTCAGATGTTCTGACATAAGCGAACCCATGAACAATGACCGCAAATGGTAGGTGTTATAATCTACGATAATATCGGCCAATACATAAAATTAAAAATGTTGAATAATGATATAAAATTATACATGAAAGGTCTCATTCCAAAATTAGTTGAAACCCTCCTGATATATTTAAGCATATCAGCTATCAAATTTAAGCATATCAGCTATCAAACTGTGCATAATGATCACACTCACGAAAAGATTGATATGAATCAGATTTTTTATTGTACAAATTATATTCGCAAAAACATATGCTAGCTTTGAAAGCTCACCTCATAGCCTGACTGTATTATGGCTACTTGTTCATATATAACAAGAAAACAACGAAATGCGACACCACTAAACAGAACACAATCCATACAGGATCGCGACTTGGATTAAAATCTGAACGTGAATCAAAGAAAGAGTGATCTTACATAGTTATATGTATTATGCAATACTACAAATTGACTGTATTCATACTGTAACCCGTTGGAAGTTTTTGATATATCTATGAACGGTTTTATAGGTCACACTCACTTTGACATGCTGCAATTCTGTAAACCCCACCTCTGAGTACGTCCAATTCCAAATGCCAGAATATGGCCTACAATCAGATACTGATGTATTGCGGTTGGATTTCGCAATAGTTGGTTTATACCTTAACTGATCCCACAATAAAACATTTTTACGACGCCGAAAGTGAAAGATGGTTAATATTTTCCAACTTTGAATTTCATGAGCACAATAGAGAAACAACAAAATTTCGTTTCTTAATATATGAAGCCCTCAAAGAAAACAAGAAGAACACCCTTGTAAATACAAGCAGATGACCGTCGATTACTTTCATTAGCCTCTCGCACAAATGAAACTGACGTATGACAGTTCTAGGGCAAGCATTTATAAATAGCAACACCATATACAGACTGCACAATACGTCACTTGCTTTTCAATGTTTTCTCACATCACCCAACGTGTAAACCTTGCAAGATTGCGGGAGGCGCCCAGACCAGGCACTTTATCCTTTGAAACATGAGGGCCCTGAGAAGGTTATTTATGTTTCCATACATGTATATGAATGTGTTATTTGATCGCTGTATATTCAGTTGGAATTATTAAGGGCCCACTGTAATATTCAAAACAAAAAACAAAACAAAAGAAACAAAAAACAAAACAAAAACACAAAAAAACACACACAAAAACAAAAAACAACAAAAACGAACAAAAACAAAAACAAAAAACAATAAAAAACAAAAAAAAAACAAAAAACAAAAAACAAAACAAAACAAAGAACAAAAAACAAAACAAAACAAAAAAACACAAAAAACACAAAAAAAAAAAACAAAAAAAAAAAACCCAAAAACAAAACAAAACAAAACAAAACAAAACAAAACAAAACAAAACAAAACAAAACAAAACAAAACAAAACAAAACAAAACAAAACAAAAACAAAAATAAAAAAAGACTCAAGGCAACTAGTTTCCATACCCCAACTCAGCTTTCATGTAATTCACATGGGCCATAAGCTAGTGAGGAGACACCACTGAAACAATGCCTGACAAAAATATTTGTGAATCCACCTTGATTAGCCAAGTGGAACTACTTTCGAGTTTTGCGAAGTTCCGCAAGATGAGGCGAGCAAAGGGTATTTCCCCACCAGCGTTCTGGGACATTTTATTTTCATACCAGCGAACTGGAAAACACTCGTTTTTGCAGTTCGTACCCTTCATTTTATTAAAATACTTTGATATATTATGTGCACTGCACCCAGGCAAAATAAAAAGCTTGTCTCGGCGTGTTGCCCCCCAGTATTGCTCACTTTGTGCGTCCTGCAAGTTGTATAAATATTGGCGGTCCTCAAGTATCTTCTCCACATGTTGCTGTAAAGGCGTCTCGAACCTCATCTTTCATACCTTTGTGGTTTCTATCAAAATTGCTTTGACCGAGGTAATATCAAGTATAAACGAAAGCGACGGGCACGTACATACATATTTTTCCTTTGTAGCAACCTTCAGATGAAGACTTTGATCATCTAGGCATTTCTTGTGTGGCTTTATAGTCCTCATACATCCGTTCAAATTGCTGTTGCCGGTTCAGGCTGGTTGCAGAATGAGAAAACTGACGACAAGCAACTACAGCATCTGCATTCAGACCACGAGAATATCGTTTTGAGGTATAAACAAGAACGTGATGTCTACGTCATTAATACCCGGTACGATACAGCTACTCAAAGACATCCTGAATATGACAACATTATTTCTTCAGTATTGTATGTGCCTTCACTTCACAATCAGTTATGTGTATAAAGTAATGAGGTTAAAAAATACTTAGTTCGATACACATACAGGTTTGTGCTTCCTCTGTAAACTGGATGAAAACAACGGCTTTAACCTGGAGAAAGACTGAAGTCGGTCACAGCAGATCAAATAAGTGGTGACCGTCTACTGCCAGCCGAAGTTGGTTGATCAATTAACACATAACAACTGCATGGATGCTGCAGAGATGGCCAAGCAGCAGCGCACGTGTTCCCACAGAACCATGACTTGCACTTCTCAACCTATAAGTGTCTTGCTTGAATGAATATTAATTAACACAGATAAACTCTCATTCTTGTTGGTGTTTTGAATTTGTTTATTCGAGTCATACAGGAATCCCAGATTGAAAAATTCAGTGGCACTGGTCACTTATTGGAACGGTTCGTCATTGTTTAAAGCGTCAAAGCCATCATAGTAGTATTTTGCTATTTAAAGATAATTTTTCATTCATGTGTTATGCACAATGGGTCATAAAGAATCTGTTTCTGTAGAACCACTGCTACATTTGAGACAAAGTCTCTCATTTTCCGGAATCACGGTTATTACGTGGTATTCTTTCTCAATTCCTATATATTAAGGGCTCTGAACTTAGAAAGAGTCTTCATGTAAGTTGTGCTAGGAATGTTTAGTTGGTATATTTCCATGAAAAAATGTGACGTAAAAGCTTTAAATTTCCATAAATTTGAGCCAGCGTCTGAAGTGCTACATTAAGCACTGACTTTGTCGCAAATGTACAAAATATGTTATTTTAAATATCCCGAAGAAAGCTTGTCTCGTTAGGCATAGATATTTAAATTATGGGTATGGATTTCATTGGACATTGAAAATCTACCTGATGTTCGTACTGATAGTAGGAACAAAGCATGCCATGTATCATTTTCCACTGAAGGTGTCAACTATGTCTTATCCTGGTTTATCAATGGAGTGTAAGTTTGTCCGAGAGTTCGTACTGCTTAATGAAATTGATGCACATGCTAGTTTGCATGGTGTAAACACTCTGGGGGTAACATTCCGAAACATCAGTTTTGCATTCCCACGATTTTTCATAAGTTATTCTCTACTCTCAGAGGCCATCGCTTTAAACAATTTTTATCGTAATATCTATTAGAATAGTCATGATGATGATGATGATGATGACGATGATGATGATGATGATGATGATGAACACTATCACTACAACTACTATTACTGCTACTACAACTACAATGACAACAACAACTATCACTATTCTATTGGTGGTGGTGGTGATGTTGAATGATAACCTCATATTGACCTTTATGGTAAACACAGGGTTTTAATAACTGAGCAGTTTTTCCCTCAAATCTGTTGGTTCAAGTCGCACAACCCTGTTTGTGTCAGTGACTAGCTGACCATATTTCTATGGAGCCTCAATGCGTTATCACAGCCTTATGACTTGCCACTTCACAAAAGTAAAGGTAAAAATGTGTGAGAAAGTGCCAAACGCTTATTCAACAAGGCCAAATACGGGAGGGGGGCTATTGGAATGGTTACTGAATCATGATTAGTCTTGTCTGCAAATAAGGAAGCAAATGTGAAGATATGTGGATACCGTCTTCCGCGTCTAATCCCACGCCCTCTTCTGACCTGCATAGAAACAGCCATTCAATTTTTAAGACTTCATTCAATCTGCCAATTGAGGTGTAGCATACCTACCGATCCATATGCTATACAAACAGGAACATTAGTGTCACATTTTCGTGTACCTCTGTGCCACGCACATTGGAAACGAAACAACCAATTGTCCAGAGGGTCAGCTGATCCTTACTTTTTACTCCCAAGTTGAAGATATTGCATATATTACCACTCTCAGCGCAACATTGTGGAATACGTCAGCAATTTTCCTCGGTGCGTTCTGTGCAAAGCGCTCCCAGGAAAGATGTTGACCTGGACCATTATATTATGTGTAACTGTAGGCATGTCGGAATTTAACTGAAAAGTATTTTAGAAGGAACATGAATAGAACACTCTTATTATTTCCAGTTTGTTTTGACTCCTTCTGTGTCAAGTTTTGGACAGAGTTAACAACTTTTCAGTGAATGATTTGAACGAAATGCCGAGGATATATGGTGACCTGGACCATTATATTCTGCGGAACCATAAGCATGCTGGTACTCGAATGAAAGATAATTTCAATGGTCATGAATTTAGCATCCTTATTATAATTGAGACCAGTAGTTCGAATGTACTAGCAGTTGGCATTGAAGTCGCCGTAAGCATTGAAAGAGTCAATGTCACACAGTGTCACTAATTTCATTTGCTCTTCATAAACGAAAGTGACGTTGTACAAGCTAGCTAAATTACCGAACATATATAAGCCATATATCTGTCCACACATGCTCCCCCTAACGCTAAATTGTTCGGTACTGCCTTGTGTTGGATGTCCCTGTTGGTATTTTCAATAAAGCTGTTTCGAACCTTGATATAACTTAATCAATTATCAGTCATTTATCATGTCTTTGGTGACAATACAGATGATACAAGTTAATTTTTATGCAAATATACATGTGTTAAGGTACTGATCTTTGCCGAAAGTAAATATTTTGCGGTTTTCCTACCTCTTGCACAAGAGAACTGCTGGAATGTTTGGCACTAAGGGGCTCCTGTGTGGTCCCCAGTCGTCAAGCATCTGTTTGGGAATAATAAAGTCGATTATCCTCCCTAATAGGTTTGTTGTTTCTTGACAACAACATCTAATTTAATATTTTAGAAATACACTTTATATTTACGTTTCTGAATTGTGGACAACGATGCGGACACCACGCTTTACCCAATGACATTCCTTTGTACACAAAGACAAGCTGGACATCTTGAATATCCAGTAAGGCTGACTTGCTTCATTATGATGCATCCCCGCGAGACGGGGGTGTGGGGTATATAATGTTTGTTCCCGTCAGCCGCCGTAGCCGCCGCCGCGCATTTTACTCTTCTTATATTTCTGTCCCCTCTTAACCTATTGTCTCCCAGTTTGGTACAGATAGTCAATGGGTCTGGGACATTTCCCCCATGCAATAAAAGATTATATTGATTTCAAATATCAGGGCCAAATCCATGTTGCATTTTTCTGTTGTCTTAATGAGCAATTACTTATATTGCTTCATATTTTCTTAATGGTGCATCATAAGCCCAATGCTACTATCAAACGTTTATAGGAAAATACCTATGGGCTTTTAATCTGCTGGGCTAATTTTAAACCTTAGTAACCTTTAAGGTCAAACTGCTATAATTTTTTGTGGATTACTATGTAAGTCAATGGAGATTGCAGTTCAAATTCACATTTTCAACTTGTCCCCACTCCCCCCCCCCCAAATCAATTGCCTCCCAATTGGTACAGATAATCTATGGGTCTTGGAATTTTTCCCATATAATAAAATGCAACCTGGAAGTTAACGATCTATCTATCTATCTATCTATCTATCTATCTATCTATCTATCTATCTATCTATCTATCTATCTATCTATCTATCTATCTATCTATCTGTCTGTCTGTCTGTCTGTCTGTCTGTCTGTCTGTCTGTCTGTCTGCCTGTCTGTCTATCTATCTATCTATCTATCTATCTTTCTGTCTGTCTGTCTGTCTGTCTGTCTATCTATCTATCTATCTATCTATCTATCTATCTATATCTATCCATTTTTTTTAATCTTAATTTTTTGGGGTTACTTTTTGCATTCCTGTTGATTACCATGTAAGTCAATGGGGTCTGCAATTTTAGTTCCCACTTTTGCCTCTTCAACGCTGCAAGCAAGATTCACTTCAAACGTTTGGGACATATACTCCATACATTTTTTTGTTATTATCATTTTTATCACTAGATTTTGGATGACCTTCAGGTTATAGGTCAAGGTCACGATGCCTTGCAAAATTAAACTGTTTTCCTGCCTCGTTTTCATATGGATATGATAAAGCTATGAGAGTTGGTCCTTTATTACCCAGGTGAGAATTCCCTTTAACTGGCTCAGGGGTGACTTTTGGGTCAAAGGTCAAGATTGTTGGCCGTTTGAAAGAAAATTATTTTTTTAGTTCCCTGAAGTAGTCACAAAGATTAAGTAGGGTTTGACTCAAATGCAGTATATTATGCATGTAGGAACTACTTGGCAATGCATTGGCTCTTAATGATCTTGTCAAAGGTGAAGGTCCAGGGGTGCTCGGGGGATGCATGATGTTTTACGCGCAAAGAATGCGTTGTTGTATTTCCGATTCTTCTTCTGTATGAATAAGCAATGAATTGGAATCCCAGAGGTGGATGAAATATACTAACTTTCAGTAGCTTCTCTCTTATAGGGACACCACAAAACATCCGAAAGCGGCCTTATAAGAGGCATGGCATCTCTAGGGCTATCTAAATTTCAATTTTATCGTAAGTGTATTGGAACTTTTGCACCAAAAGAGCAATTCATTTAAAAAAATGCCAAGCATGAAATACAAAGGCAAAAATGTTAATTCGCTTGACCAAAATTTAAATCCAAAATTAATAGTTATCGTATTTTTCAACTCTCTGTACAACCTTTGCCTCTCTGTGCCGTCAAACTGCATGGGTGTAGGCGAAGGGGGGGGGGTGTGCATAAAATTATTATATATCAGTACACCAAGTAAGTGTTTGTTTTTGCACGTAATAAGCTTGCGTTGTGTTTGAAAGTTGTGTGTGACATGCGGAAGCTTTCCTCACACTATATAGAAGCTTATTGACTGATGGGTACTCCTGCGTGAGTAAACCACTCTGCTTGTAATTAGTTACAAAATGTTGCATAATTATGTATTCTGCATGTCATGGGTAGATTATTTTGGTTTCTTTTCCTTAAGCGCATGAAGAGTTATTGTGTGTGCCATTATATTAAAAGTGCCATATAAGTTGACCTAGAATGTAGCAACTTTTCGGTTAAATACATCTTTATCTGTGTATCAGCATGCTGTGTGTACTTAATGATACGCATATAACTATTAAATGCTCTAATTAAAAAAAAAAATGGGCGATCTCCAGATACAGCGACCAAGCCATATTAGAATATGTATACACTAAATCTGACAGGGAACTAGCCTATATGAAAAAACAAGAGACAGTTGACGGACAGGAGCCATGTGGCAAACACTCAGTGCTATAAACCATACCAAAAGAATTCAATATGTTTTGTATTATATGGTACGTGGGCAATTTATCGTTGGCCCAGAACTATTGAATAATCAACAAGCACATGCGTATCGCGTCTGGAAAAAAATACTACGCTGCTTTTAAGGGGGACATATTTATCAATCAGAACAAGAAAATCCCACACAAGTCGACCTTGACAAGTACTGTTTTAGCGAACACAGCTGATAGCATAAAAAGGGATGTGACGACATTTTCCAATTCCTGGTATGAATTACTTCACGCTCTGTGCTTTCAACTTTAAATACGACTGCAAGTTAGGGGATTTTATAAACCTCTTGTAGGAAATACTAGAATATATATTGTATTTATAATTAGCTAAATGTTGCCGTGGCTTAGGTGAAATAAGTACATGGGCTCAGCTGTGACCTAGCACACGGCGACCTTTGCCGAAATTTGAAAATTTCAATCCACGTTTAGCCATTCATGATTCATTGTTCTAAACCATATTTTGGAGTCAAAAGGTTTCCGAGGCACGACTTGAATGCAGAGAACGAAAACAGTTTTTGACCTAGAACCTTGCCCTTTTATTTGGAGGGACAGCCATGATTGACCAAATGTGACGTATTACTGGTTTTACAACTCCGATTCATATTCTCATGCTTTTGTATTACGTAAATGAGGTTCCTGTTCCCGTTTTGAAGGCCCTTTTCAGCGTACCCAGTGTGCCGGAAAAAATATCAACCTGCACTCTTCTGCTTTTGTGAAAAATAGACATGCTCGGATGTAAATGGAAGTTGTTTCACAGGCAATGAGAGTCTACAATAACATACACAATTAAATTGACACGGGTACGTTTTCTGTTGACTGTGGCCAAGATACTAAGTCTTTATGGAGGCCATCGTATCAGTGTGCATGAGTAACGTTTTCGTGTGTCTGAAAGTGGTGGTTCCTTTTGGCATAGTTACCAATGGACATGTATAAATACATACTTGCGGGACTTCCTTTCGTGATTTTCCTTCTAATCTGGGGTGACAACGAAAGGTCAGATTGAAGTCAGTGACTGTAAAATTTAAAAATTATCATCATCACCACCACCACCAGCACCACCATCATTATCATCGTCGTCGTCATCATCGTCACCGTCATCTTCGTCACCATCGTCGATGATGATGATGACGACGACGACGATGATGATGATGACGACGACGACGACGTCGATGATGATGATGATGATGATGATGATGGTGATGATGATGATGATGATGACGACAACGATGGCGACGACGATAATGACGACCATTAAAGTTTACAGTCACGGACTTCAATATGACCTTTCAACACGACCAGAATGTTCGAATTTCAAATGCTAAGAGGCAATAGATTCCAAAGTTTGGTTGCACTGGGACAGAACATTTCGTTGAAATATTTAGTTCCGGTGATAAAATGAGGAAGATTGGAAGATTGCGTTGTACTATATCTATTAGGATTCTAATCAAGCGTGATAACACGGCTTACATACACACACACACACACACACACACACACACACACACTCACACACACACACACACACATATATATATACATATATATATATATATATATATATATATATATATATATATATATATATATATATATATATATATATATGTGTGTATATATATATATTTGTACATATATATTAATATCAGAGCCTGACCGAACCCGAGCAATCGAACCCTAGCTTACCGGGTTTCAGGATTGAAGCCCGGCTCGGGTTCCGCTTTTACAGTCACTAAACGTTCGGGTTCGGTTATCATTGTCAATGTTGCCAACAAAGTTACATAAGAAGGTCACTGAGGTTACTTTTCGTACTTGTATACACCTTAAAGAATGCAATAAACGCTACTTTGCAATTAAGGGCGTCACGTGGGTTGCATTAATTGACTGAATTACATTAACAATGGTAGTGCTGCAGTGCAAAAGGGTAACAGCTACAAGCCCCTGTTTAAATAAAGCTTTAAATGAGCATTCTAAGATGTCTCAGTTTATTTAATGCATGATTGAATTGCATATACCGAACCCGATATATATATATATATATATATATATATATATATATATATATATATATATTCACTTGGATTAATTTACGGTGTTAAGCGAATTCAATCCATTCCTATAAGAGGTATTCATAAGTTACTTTTGTCATGTTTTGCCCTCTACCTTGCAACAAGGAACTTGGCAGGGAGGAGGGCAGATTCTTGTGCTAAGAAAGGCAAAATATGTTTTGTACGAAGAAGTAGCAATCTGAGACAGCAAAAGCCTAAGACAAATCATTCATGCGGTTCTACACATAAACAGCTGCTTAAAACATCAGAATTTTCCATTTGTTACGCTGAAAAAAAGGATAATTTTAAGATCTTTCAGTAAAAAAATGATGAAAGTTCCATCATCATGGTGGAGGCATAGTTCTGTTCCCTAGCAACATAGGTAGCAAGAACAAGTCCACAGTGACTTATAAATTCCTCCTATTGGAAGTTATCTAACCCCCCCCCCATTAGCCTGTATCATTTCGCGACAATCTACAAGCTAATCTCGTTTATGCAAAAAACAAGGGCATTAAGAACACTATTAAAACGGGTGACCTTAACGCTGACTTTCGTACAGCGCCTGGCAAAAAAAACTTGACCACCACAACTAATTTTCTTGTCCCCCCGTATTGGAGAGCCTACCCGCATAACAAGTAATACGTCCCGATGGCTTTACCTAATTATTTCAAACATTATAAACTTTATATAAACCTTGTGTCTTGCCACCGATTGCGAACTGCAATCAAAGTGTCGTGCCTGCTTGTATTCTGTTTCGAAGAAAGATTGAACCTTCTTATCAGAGATTTATTTTGGGAATTCGAAAAAGGCAGATTTTAATCATTTTTGCACTCATCTGATAAATAAATCTAATACATTCGGATATTTCTTTTTATCCAATGATATAAATGAATGTTGTACAGACAGCTTTATTGCAAATCGCTAAAGTATGTATTCCTAATAAGGAACTTACCATTCGACCTGATGACTTTCCTTGGTATATCTCTCCTCTCCGTAGCAAAAAGCCTAAGGTGATGCACACATACCACAGAGCTAAAGATAATGATAATAGTCCGCGTAGTGCTAAGTTATGGGCCATGTATAATCAGCTTCGTAATCAGTACTAGGAGCATCTCCGTTAAGTTGAAGAGCGTCATAAAAAGAGAGAGACTAAGCACGGTGGAGGACAGCTAAATAATTTTTGAACAAAAATCAGCTTCACGCAATACCCTCATTGATTTGTGATGGAAAATATACGTTAAACAGTGCATCTTAAGACGAGTAATTTAGTATTTCCTTCTTAAGCTAAAGTAGCATAGGTACACCGGCGTCTGAAACCCCTGCACCCTGACCATCATATTAAAGTTTTAGGCAATCTGAGATCGTAAAGAGGAAGTTCTTGACATCTCAAAAAGCCTCGACACTTCCAAAGCAACTGTCCCTGGCGACGTAAGCAATAGCACTGCTGAAAGAAGCCGCTGCACAAATTTGTAAATCGCTCACGGACTTATTAAAGATATTGCTTAACCAAAGTCATTTTTCGTCTATCTAGAAAGAGGCCAACGTTACAACCCTGCATAAAAAGGGCGAAACCAACATTTGCAACAACTACCGTCCTGTATCTCTTTTCAGCTTTGCAGGGAAAGTAATGGAAAGAATAGTGTTTAAGCACACATTCAATTTTTTAGGACTATATGGTTATCAATGCAAACCAGTCTTGTTTTATACCTTGGGACCCTACAGTCAACCATCTACTTTCTTTATATCACGAGCTATGCATAGCCATCGCTGAAGAATAAGAAGAAAGAATTGTCTTTGCCCGTATAAGCAAAGCTTTCGACAATGTTTGGCATTGAGGTCTCCTACAGTAATTAGAAAAAAATGCTGTCACGGACAACCTTTAAGCAAAGCTTGGCGACTATTTTACGATGCAGGCAAGGCAAAATTCTCAGTATGCAGTTTTCCAAATAGGGCAGTATCACGGCCGAAGTGGCTGACTGGTCTGTACTAGGCTTCCTTTTGTTTTTAATTTACATCAGTGATATAGTTAATGCTTATATAGTTCACCCTTTGTCTTACTGTCGATGATCCAGTCCATGCTGCTGCAGTCTGAAATAGTGATTTTACCTCCTTAGATGAATGGTCAAAGGAGTGGATTGTCTTCTTTAATGCACTTAACACCGATACTACCCTTATTTCTCTGAAGGAAAAAAACGCTGCTTGTCTCCTCCGTGCCGACCTCGTTGAGTCCGGACGAGACGAGAAGCTTTAATTTGGAATTTAGGTGAGGCATGTCCTGTGTGCTTGTCTCTTCTACGCAAGAAGAAATTGTAAAGGGCTCTGTCCTCCCTCTTTATGGCTTTCTTCGGAATTAATACGTTTAAACCCAAAAAAAAATAATGCAAAGATATGTTTTCTGTTGTTATTGCTTGGACATCAGGGACCAATGGCTTTAAAGCAAACTCAGAGTAAAACCATGGAAGTGCCCTTTGGAGCACCTCCATCTGAATTGAAACTGGTTGCACGTATTTAAAGGAAAGTTAGGGGAGAAAAAAACGGTTACATGACGCACAAATTAGCAGTATATTTTATTATGTTAGACATTTATTTCAATAATGATAGGAAACCGTGGCTAAAATTCATTTGTAACCTCCAACACGGTAAGAATAGTTGCTCATCTTTACCAGGATTTTGAAAAGTATCTGTAGGCACAGTGAACCAAAAGTTTTACTAAACTGCAGGCTCCCTATGAGTTTGCAGAAAAATAAATAAATAAATGAATAATAATAATAATCATAATAATAATAATAATAATAATAATGATGATGATGATGATGATGATAATAATAATAATAATAATGATGGTGATGATGATGATGATGATAATAATAATAATAATAATAATAATAATAATAATAATAATAATAATAACGATGATGATGATAATGATAAGAAGAAGAAGAAAAAGAAGAAGAAGAAGAAGAAAAAGAAGAAGAAGAAGAAGAAGAAGAAAAAGAAGAAGAAGAAGAAGAAGAAAAAGAAGAAGAAGAAGAAGAAGAAGAAGAAGAAGAAGAAAAAGAAGAAGAAGAAGAAGAAGAAGAAGAAGAAGAAGAATGAGTAAATAAATAAATAAATAAATAAGAGGAAGCTTTCGTGACAAATTTGTGAGGCCATGCTTTGGTCGGGCTTTATCATGATAAAAGTAAACCATGATGCTGTTCACACACCTTATTCTACGCTTTTCTCTTTCTTTCTTTCTTTCTTTTTTCTTTCTTTCTTTTTTTCTTTGTCCCTTTTTCCTTTCGTCCTTCCCTTTCTGCTTTCCATCTGCCTCTTATTCATTCTTTCCGTTTCTTTCCTTTTTCTATGTCCTTTTCTTCTATCTAGCTATCTTCCTTTCTTACGTTCTTTTCTTTTCTTGTTTCTTTCTCTCTTTCTTTCGTCCTTTCGCTCATTCTTTCTTTCTCTCTTTCTTTCTGTCTTTCTTTCGTTTTTTTTGTTACTGTTTCAAACATTATCATTCGAGGTGTACCTGAGGGGGCAATTTGGCACTCATTCTTTGGTTTTCTTCAAAGTTATACCTCGTTAAACAAAGATCCAGTAAAAAGCACCATCAGGCAAAATCAAGCGACACCTGTAATACAGGTTGTGTCAGTCAAATTAGAAAGCTCAGAAGGAGGCCCGGGCTCTATCGTGAACCTCTTAAGTAGGTCCGTGGTTCCCCCATGCACGGGTCTTGTGGAACTTCCTGGTTGCATTCAGGGCAGCAACTTTGGTGTGACTTGAGCTCTAGCGTTGTTTGTATGTCGCACCAGAAAAGGAATTAGAAGCTACCGCAATGGTGGTGCTGCCGTGTGATTCTGCGACAAGTCCAGCATTAGCTTTGTTTATGTGTTCAGTGATTGGTGGGGGTAAGTCTAGTAACTTGAATTACTTATTTGCAATATATACCACGGCTAGTAAACCACTGACTTACGCATTATGATGTTTGTGCAGGAAGCTTACATACCAACTTCTTTTTACCTTTATTCATCATTTTTAGTCCTGTATATTCGATCTATCTGTGTAATGGTGTTCCGAAATTTCATCTTTATATATTGTCATATATGTACAAGAGGCCCTAATATAGGCTTATGTGCCTGTAGGCCAATTGTTTTTTCAGGGAATAAAATATGTTTAAACCAAATGTTTATGAGAAATGTGTCCACGTGACCAAAGCAGCAAGCGATGACCATAACGCGACCTGCAGTCAACCGTATAAACACCTTGCTCCAGGAGAGGATAATAGCAGACGCCCGTTTGTTTGTTGGTCTTTTACCTCTTATGGATAGTAACTTTGTCTTGCACGTGGTAACCCAGTAGAATATCACAGTATTCTCATCAACAAAAAACACACAAGGCGTGACCCTACAGTGTTCAAAACATCGTGGTTCACAAAAGTGTTGTGACCTACATTGACAACAATATCATTGGATTTAAACAAAAATTTTATGAAGCATTCCAATATGAATGCCTGGGCAGATCTTAATCGACTTTGAAATTTGCGAACCGAAATCCCAGAGTTCTGCCACAGTGTTGTTTATATAATTGCTATATAGAATGCCGAGAATTCGTTTCAAGCGTTGATTTTTCAGCGTTTATGGAAAAGTTTAAGAATATAGGAACTTAAGGCTTACTCACGTTGTTTATGATCGTGCGAAAAGCCTTGCCCTTTCATACGCGTTTGGGAAAATGATGTTCTTCCCGTGCCTCGACTAACAATGAATAAGTGTTGTTACCAGCAGGGGACTATGTGTGTGTATATGTATTATCAAGCCGGTATTTATAATCGCTTGACATCTGCAGAAGTGGGTGACACCTCAGCCAAATGTATCCTGGCCAACAGGCCCGGCCTACAGGGATAAAGATAATAATGATAATAATGAAACAATTATCACATGACCGTCGTAGAATTACATCGCAGCTAAAGTAAGAAGTGGCCCACTTTTTCTGCCCACTTCCTATTACCTTTAACGACCCCATGACCCAGCTAAATTTAGCGCACTCTCGAGAAAAATTGTGCACATTGTTACTTTTAATCGGATAAACGTATTTAGATTCATGATGAATCAACTGAGGCGGTGTTGCTTTCTGGACCGTTGAAGCGAGCGGGGACCAGGAAGTGAACCTGTATCAATCACTTTTCATGTGGATTTACAATGTTCAATTTCCCGCTGTGAACAGAACTGATGTTAGTTTGACGAGTGCGTGCCGGTAGCGTGATATGCACAATTTTTCCACCTAAGCAACTAAGGAAGCTGCGTTTTAAAATCCAAAATGTAAACTTCGTCATCATATAACGTTCTTATGTTAGTATAAACATCCAACACTTATTTTTTTGCAAGTGTGCAGGACGGTCGGCTCAAAAAGGTTAAATGTCTGTTGATAGACACGGCGACAGAATTAATGCAATACTAAGCAGCACCATGTAGTGTTTGAATTAAAAAAAAAATATATATCTTATCGAGCAATGTTAATTTTGGGATACAATGCTCAGCTAAGCATATAGACATACCACACATGCATATATCTATTCCTAATATATAGAAGTCATTCCAAAATAAATTGTCCATTCCATTCGGACAATTTTGCCCCAACTCATATCTCCAGTTCTGCTCGTGATAGAAGCACCACATTTTTACAGTATGTGCAGAAGTGTTATCGAAGTATATTGGCACAATTTTATATATACTGCTCTACTCATAATGGAGTTACGGCATTATGAATATTACTACATTTTCAGGAATTTAGGCAATTTGATGGGATTTTAGGCAATATCCTGGGAATTTAGGCAGTTTCCTGGGAATATAAACCGAGTTCCTAGGAACATAATGCCGGTCCTGTTAATTGATCAGAAGTCGCTGGAACATAGTGGCAAGTTTCCTGGGAATATAATGGCAAGTTCCTGGGAACATAACTAAATTCCCTGGAATATTTGACTCAAGTCTCAGGAACATAGATGTTAGTTCCTCGGAACGCTATTTAAGTCAAATGAATTAGAAATTTGCTGATACATGTAATATTAGGAATGATTGTGGAAAAAGTCTAGTATGAAAATTCAAATATACATCAGACACAACATACTGCATGGCACTCTGGGTAAAAAAAAATGAGGAAAAAATGAAAAAAACTGACCAACAAAAAAACATATACGTTTGAGATAAAATAACTTTAATAGCATGTATATGGAAAAATAATGGTAATTTCAAAGCCTATAGTGTAATGAATCTGTATGCCAAATCTATTTTTATAATGATTATGACGCATTTCAATAATCACATCTTAAAATTGTATGACCTTCAACCAGGCCTTGCGATACAAAATTAAAACTACATCAATACAAATCTTTGATACAGAATAATTTTATTCTCTGTTAAACTACGTCTGTATTTCAAAGTCATGACCACTTACTACGTCACCCAATGACCTTCAAAAAATGATCAAGGGCATTCATAATATGTGCTTTAAACTAAAGTATGTGGATCTCCTTCAATGAATTTCTCATTAAATACTACCGGTGGTACCCCCCGTGGTTCACATGCTATTGCCTTTTTTCCTATACATGTAGTATGCCTGCAATGTTAAATCCATATATCTACAAATAAATGAGCAAGGGCCATCATTAGACACTCAATTTGCTACTTCGCAGTTCGAGTGCCCTTGATAGAGTAGGTCAGTCAACCATGATATACAAGCCTTGAATTTCACCCACACTAAAAATTTCTGCTTGTGAATACCCTCCAATATACATGTACAGTCACACTGGTTTCACTGTGATCTCTTTCAAAGTAAATGAGCTCTTTTCAATATGTAGTGCAAAGCCCATACGTACTCATACATATATCCAGCTGTTAAGCTAAAAACATAACAAGGGAAAAGTATGTTGCACTCTACAACTGGGTTTCCCATAGGCCTACATTGTAATGTTACGGACATAATCACATCTTTAAAATATTTCAAAGGGCCTCATTGAGTAAGTCAAAGATTCAAACATTTACTTCAGTGGGACACAATTTTAAGTGGCGTGTTTTGTATGGTGTGAATTACGTAGTGTCACTTTGTGAAAGACAACTGTTCCACTTCACAACCTGCAGACTTTTCTCAGGGGACAAATTAGGGCAGGGGACAAATTAGGACATGTGAAAATTGACGCCTTTCTGCCCTGTCAGACAGGTGAGGAAAAAATAATGTCTACCCCTGTTATAGTCTAAATTATCTATCTATCTATATATATATATATATATATATATATATATATATATATATAATTATATATATATATATATATATATATATATATATATATATATATATATATATATATATATATATATATATATATATATATATATATGTCCAACATTCCAAATGATCATTATTTTGTTCAAAATGAAACCATGAATGCTCCAGGAGTCTCTTTTCAAAATGACTGTGTATGCATGTAGCTATGGTTTATTTATTGTCATAGCGTTGCTTGCCTCCTGAAGCTTACCTGTTTATAGTTGCAGTTCACTGGATATCAGACTATTTTTAATCTGGCTGGTGGCCTGTGAGGGCATGAGGGCCCAAGTCCACCAGTCAAAGGCCCTGACAAGTCGGGAGAACTAAAAGGTGATAGGCCTAACAGGTGTCCTTTTATTTTTGGCAGAAGAAATGATATTTGTGTTTTGGGTGGTTAGGCCTATACAGTTTGGAAAAAGAACTAGTGTCTGCAGTTAATGATTATATTTCTAAGGTTGAGAGGACCGGTTTAAAACCACCAGTTGCCTTTTATGGGTGACTGCCTGTCTCAAGTCAGGAGTGAAATTTGTTTCTTCACATTGGTATTGGAAAAGAAATGTTGATGCTTTGGCAAGCCTAAAATCTCTTTGCTGTCATTGTTGGGTTTGGAATTAATGAGTATGGATATGTGTTTCTGTACGAGGTGTCCTGAGAAGGCAACAGCGTAGCAAAGGCCATCATTATAATTAGGCAAAGTGTGATAAATGACCAACTGCATTTGCTTTTATTTTATAAAAGTGTGTCAACACACACTTTTCTTTCTTTCTTTCTTTCTTTCTTTCTTTCTTTCTTTCTTTCTTTCTTTCTTTCTTTCTTTGTTTCTTTCTTTCTTTCTTTCTTTCTTTCTTTCTCGGACACTTTTCTCGGACACTTTCATACATAGAAACTTCAAACTTGGCATGATTGTACCTCCATACAAGTAGTTGGACTTTTTTATACAGAGGAAAGAAGATGTTTAAATTTATGCAAATTAGGGGCATTTGAAATTTTAAACCTTGAATAACTTCAAAAATATGATAGATAGAGATGTCATTCCACCTCCTACTAGGGGGTTATTGACCACTGCGCATATAATGAATTTAAAACAAAAGTTTTAGCAATTTAAATTATGCTAATTAGCAGCATTCAAAATTTCCAATCTTGAATATCTTCAACACTATAATAGATAGAGATGTCATTCCAACTTCTACAAGGAGGTTGTTGACTATTGTACACCTAATGCATAAAAATAAAAGTTGTACAAAATGATTGCTAAATAGCACCATTATAAATTTTAACCCTTGAATAACTTCAAAGCTTTAATAGATAGATATGCCATTCCAACTTCTACTCCTGTGTTATGGAATAGTTGTACCTTGCCATACCAATATGCTCTGAAGACACACACACTGATTTGCTATGCAGCATATCATCTTTCCTAGTTCCATGACTGTTCTTCAATAAAAATGCTTCAACCAATAATTTAAGGGACATACCATTGAAAAATAATCATGGACCTTCCTTCAGACCAGATATCAACAAGCCAAAATTGACCACTTTTTACACCATGGACCTATTCTTCTTAATAAATGCACATTTGCATTCACCCATCTACCACTGGTCAATTTGGTATCCCTCTCCTCATCCCACTTTCTACCGTGACCAGGTCCAGGGACCATGCTTTTTTGTCCTATTCACCTGTTTATTAGCATATCTGATTATCTCATTTTCTAGTGGAACTTATTTTTTAGACTGATCAGAGCTTTTAATTTGGCAGCCTGGGCAGTTGGCATACATGCATCCATGGGTCACACTTCAGAGCAATTCCCTGCAAGGAGCACAGGAATAGTTGTAAAATTTTAGTATTTACTGAACAGCTTTAATTGCTTTGGATGCGTCATTTTTTCCCAAGTGGTACATATTGTGCGCTACCGTCTTGATTTTGTCTCTGGAGGAGTGTTCACGGAAATTATAGCAAAGTGTGGCCGTAATTTTGAAAGCAATTCCTGATTTTTGCACTTTTTTTCCCTCCATATTGTCATCTGAACTGTTTATGTCCACGTGTTGCCACAGAGACTACAAAAAGACATTACAAGACATTGTACATATAGTCACTATTTGAATGAAGTATTGTTTTACTAATTACAGTCGCAGGTTGGACTACCCGATCGACCCGTTTCACTTCCGTGACAAGTATGACCACACTCCGTACGTATTAATCATGTGAACAGTATAATGATACTCGTAATTCCTGTTATACATATACATATTCATATGTTTAATGTAAAATGTTGTAAAGTTGATTTCCATACATATCAGGAAATGGCAGAAAAATGTGAAATAAAATAAAAGGAATGATACGTTTCCACTAAACGCCTTTGCCATGTACTGAAGAATCTACTCTAACCCAGGGAGGCGCAAAGCTTGCATTTGTTACTGGTCACTCAAATGCATAATCATAACATACAAAGTATAATCCTCACCAGGATTCAGAATTCAGAATTCAGGTAATTTTGTTTGACCAAGTTGAAGACACTTGCATGAGTACATACACATCAAACAATAACTGGAGAATAAACTATTGGTCAGGAGACACATGTTATGGTCTTAAACAGGCCACTATAACATGTGCTACCTTTACATGCAGATAATAGGAAAATGCGTGTAGTCAAGCTTGGCATAATTAAATATACAGTTGTAATACACTTAATCTTAATGTTAAGTACGAAAGTGTCGATACGACAAAATAAGTGAAATATATCCGGAGGTTCAATACTGACGGGGTTTATACCGTTAATGACTGGCTAAAGGTGCATATTTATTTAGTTGAATGACAGGTGTAATAATGGGGTATATTATACGACACTACCCATTTATCAATGTATCATCATCATCATCATCATCATCATCATCATCATCATCATCATCATCATCATCAATATTATTATAATTATTATTATTATTATTATTATTATTATTATTATTATTATTGTTAGAGAAACCAAAGTATTTATGAGCATGTATTTGCAGCTTAGTTATTTCAGGCGTACAGTGTCATTTACAAATGTGCAATCCTCTGTCTTAAACATTTTGTAGCATAAGCATGCTGCTTAGGTGTTATGAAGGTTAATTCCATGTATTATCATGATCAGGTACCAGGGAAGTTTGCAGGATTTAATATTATTTAAAGTAGACCAGAAGCAGAATATTTTGTATTTTGTAATATATTTTCAAGATGTAAAGCATGAACATCTTCCAGTTTGAATCAACTTTTTGATTTAAAAATTGGTTCAATATGTGCATTATAGTTGCCATGGTTTAAGATTCCTTTTTAGTTTTTGATTTTTTTCCAGCCTTTCTGACTTATGACCCCATTCGACTACAGATTATTTGAAACATAGGATAACAAAGGAATTAATGATTGTTTGTAGAATATCTGAGAGAAGAAAATCGTTCAACTTATTTATGATGTCTATTATAT
This sequence comes from Hermodice carunculata, assembly GCA_964020975.1. Lineage (NCBI taxonomy): Eukaryota > Metazoa > Annelida > Polychaeta > Eunicida > Amphinomidae > Hermodice > Hermodice carunculata. The sequence continues at coordinate 480,542 of CAXHWN010001829.1, read as the reverse complement.
GAGAAATGTTTGAAACAATCTTTTGTGTGTTACTGTTCCAACTAAGGCGCTTATCCAAGGTTAAGTCAAGACGTTCAATGCATCCACGTTTTCGTTTTCTCATTTTCAATTTCAAGAGTAGGTATGATGATGAGTTTTTTATGAATGAAAGAAGGCCATTTTTTTTTTTGATGTTGAGAGACAACTTAATTACCTTGAACCACATGTTTATCTTATTAAGTTCAGAGCTTAATAGATTAGAAATGTTGCCATTAATACCAGACATATTGCAAAGGCTAAGCAAAATAAAAAGATTTGTACCATCAGCATAAATAATGAAATTAAAGTTATGGAAGATGCTCATATTATATCGTTTATAACACTAAACATAAAACAAACAATAACAAAAATAACCAAAAAACAAAAAACAAAAACAAAAAAACCAAACGAAAAATGAAACAAACAAAAAGTGCGACATTGATTCTCGTTGGAACACCAGATTAACTATTTAATAGTTCTGATTCAGTTTCCTCATAAACAGCATATTTTTATGCCTCAAACACATCCATACCCACGATGATGGATACCTCTCACCCACAGACTAGCTACTTTTGCAGAAAAACATGTTCTGCGGTAAAAAGGGGGTACACCAGTACCCCAAAATTTTATTAAGTTGAGGCAGCAACAATTGTCGAACTGATTTAACTTTTTCTGCAAAGGTGAAAGTCAAATGTGGCCAGAAAGACTGCCAATATTAGGCAGGCTTACCCCAACCCAGGAAAGAGAGTGAGAGGAACCCTGAGCCAGCGCAAACGGGCAAAGAACTTGATCAACCCCATGGTATTAAAACTTTGTGCTTGGCCCCTGTTCTAACACAAGCTGAAGCAAAAATTATGAAAACTTAACGCTCACTTGTGAATTTTGACAGTAATGTGGAGATGGGGACCAGCACCAACTAGAGCCCAGTTCATGTACCTTGAGCTGAACATGAGTTCAAACTATAAACCGCCAATAATGTCTAGCTCATTAGCAATATTAACTTTACCAGCCTGTGGAGGGGACCAGCAGAAACTAGCATCCAGGTCAGTATACATATTGATAAGCAACTACATGATAAGAACCATAATAGGTTGTGGGAACCAGCGCAAACTAGTCGCCTAATTGATGATGTAAAATATAAGAAAAAGCCAGAACTTATGCATTAGCCACAACATTCTAACAATCAATGAAATTCAACAAGAAGAAAGATCACAAACACAAGCCAGGGACCACTCATGATGTATAACTAGCGCAAGTTAGTCCCAATAAACGTACACAACTGTCCAAAGCACTGATGCCAATCCTAAATATCTGGCATTAACTACTGACTATTGGTTGTTAGGCATCCCAGCGCAAACTAGCACCAAATTCGTTTCAGTCCACTGCATACCTGTAAGGCACATGTAGGTCAGGGGACTAGAACAAACTAGTACCCCCTTTAAAAGGCGTTGATATTCACGATTATCAACCAAAGTGCAAGGGGGGGGGGGGCTCACTGGCGCAAACTGGCAACCCCTTGCTGTTAGCATGCCAGCACAAACTGGCACAAGGTCTGTAATTGTCCCATTGCAAAATGTATCCATAAGCGAGCCGGCACAAACCAGCTTAAAGTTTATTAGTCTGTTCATGTGAAGTTGAGTGCCCAAACAGCCGTGCCCTTTTAAGGATGGTTGTTCCTTGTCAGCCGAAGTTACCTGAAATCTTAACAGTGCCTGACCTTAAACCTTATCACTACAAAGTGACAAGGAGTTTCCTACTTTAGACATACCCTGTCAGCACAAACAGATAGGACAAGTAAAGTCCCCCCCCCACCCGTTTAACCTGACCCATTGTACCTTCTAAAATCAATTAATGAAAGACTCTCAAAAGTCTTAAACAGAGCATAGTTTCGCTGATCATTCGCCTTGTCTGGTGTGCAGTCAAGGGCTGTTACACACATGTATGCACCCAACTGTCTACCAGCACAAACAGGCAGAAATACGATAAATCTTCACACGCTTATCTGTCTCCCAGCTCAAACATGCAGAATTTGATGAAACCCTGCATGATTATCTGAGGTTCAGAATTGCCAGAGAAACACAACTATGCCCTAATTTGTGGTGGTTCTGATATATTTTCGGAATGCATCTGAACGCCACTGGCCACGTAATCTGATTTGACTGTCCGGTACACCTCTGGCTGCGTCATATGAGGCTGCCCTAAAACAGAAGGTGTGACTTTTATAGAAAATACTGGAAAACCCGCAAAATTGGAGGCTGGCTCTGAGCTTTGCATCAAAGCTCTACCTTGATATATCACTGCCAGCTGCATCGCAGAACAGAGGACCCGCCCCTTTCCCTTGAGAGCTCAGGAATCAAACCAGTAGTGTCACCTATTGTAAGGTCCCTCTCATATCATAAATGATATGTAATGAGGCTGGGCATTCACATCATGCTTGAAAAAAAAGGAAACAGACCTTGACATCAAGTGGTTGCTTCCTGACAGTCAGAATAGTAATACTTTCCAGTTGCAGCAGGTTTTGCATCTGCAAAGGATTTGAACTGGCAATTTTGCTGATCCTGGCACATGTATGAAAAGCAAACCTCAACATGGTCTGATAAAGTATTTTTTTGTAGCCTGAATACATTGCCTCGACTGCCTCCAATAACTTCTTCAAAACAGAGTGAATAATACGGAGTTAAATGTCAACTGATGGCCAAAGCTTGTTAGCTCCTACAACCATTTTTTAAAAGTTTTACGTGTATATATGTATCTATATATATATATATATATATATATATATATATACATATATATATATATATATATATATATATATATATATATATATATATATATATATATATATATATATATTATATATATATATATATATATATATATATATATAATATATATATATATATATATATATATATATATATATATATATATATATATATATATATATATATATATATATATATATATATATATATATATATATATATATATATATATATATAATATATATATATATATATATATATATATATATTATATATATATATTATATATATATATATATATATATATATATATATATATATATATATATATATATATATATATATATATATATATATATATATATATATATATAATATATATATATATATATATATATATATATATATATATATATATATATATATATAATATATATATATATATATATATATATATATATATATATATATATATATATATATATATATATATATATATATATATATATAATATATATATATATATATATATATATATATATATATATATATATATATATATTATATATATATATATATATATATATATATATATATACTTCAGGCAAGTAAAATTAATTACAATGTAGACTATACAATTTGTAGCAGGTGGGATCTACGATTCTATATTATGCAGCTAAAGTGGTGCAATTTTTGTGAACTGTGGTATAGCTGATTTTCTACTCTTGTAGAAATTATTTGCCGATGATGCACAGCTTAATGACCTAAACGGAATCAACGTTTTGTCTTTTGGCTTGGTATATCTGTCCCTCCACATTTCAACATAATATAAGCATAGTTTGGAAGTGAGTGCTCCAATGATCTGATATTGTATCTGTTTGACAATGGAATTTGTGTTTTCTTTATTTCCAGCTCCCCCATCAGTTCAGGTTTATGCAATACCAAACCCCGTCCAACCATATTCTTATCTCTATCTAGTGTGTAACACAACTGATGCAGGCGGAGGTTGGATAAACATGAGGTGGAAATACCGCAATATGTTATTGACAGGGTGGAATGTGATACCTTATGGTGGCGAGTTCTACCATTATTTTTACGTCTCCCCCAACAGCTATGGATTGTTCACATGTGAGGCGCAAAACCGGCATGGCACTATTGGGAATGCAAGTGTTTGGAATGCAAGTGTTTGGGTGTTTGGGTGCATGTGGTGCGTAAGTACTTGTTATAAAAGATATCCATTGCCAAGTCAAAGGTCTGTTCACAAAATAAGGCATCTAAGGACAAGCGTTATTAAGGTATAGGAATGTTCATGTAATTCCATTTCGATTTGCAAGTAGCAAAACACAGAGGTATAGATTCCATGATTATATATATGTAGGTTTAGACACCATTACACTTTATTCCTTCACAACAAACCTATCGAATGGACCAAGTAAATTTATTGGTTCGTGTCACAGCTTAGCTAAGTAACGTCCATGTGTGTGGCATTTGCATCTTGGATCAGTTATGCTTGGTGGGGGTGTTGTGTTGGGGGTGGGAAGCTACAGGTATGACACATTTGAATTTGTTAGAGTAGACACTGCTGGGGGGCTATGTGTCTGGCCAGCCTGGCCTGTAAACATGTCAGGACAACTGATGAACTTGATTGTCCACAGCTGCATAAATGAAACATATGTACACCCAGCTTGCCTTTTTTAAATATGCATAACGTTGCCTTATTTGAATTTAAAAGTCATTGTTATAAAAAAAAAATTAGCACAATCATATGCCTTTCAGGAAATTTAATCGTGGAAGAAATTTGCAGTAGAAATGACATGTTCAAAACCCTCCTATTATCCAAAAGTGTCCCTGATTAATGACAGAGTAATAGGTGAAGTAATTACTTAGAGGAAGACTTCTAAGTTTTGTTGTCCACAATGAACATAATTCCATTAAAAGATTAGGCATGACTAAGACACAAATATGATAAAGACCCGCAAAAGTACTTTGCTACAAATAGATAATATGATATATATATATATATATATATATATATACATACATATGTTGAACAGTGTGGTGTTACCTGTGTTAAGCTTAAACAAAAGACGCCTGTTTGAGATGATTGATAATTGTCATGACTTTGGGATAGAAGTCAAAAAAGAGCCTTAACATAGGATATACCACGGTAGAATATAAAAATTACAGTTCTCTAGGTAATCCCTTTGCAATAAATATCCATTAATTATTTTCACAAGGAAGCTGCATCGTATAGACCACTATATTTATCAAAATGCAGACAATTTCCACCGTATAAATCGAAAGCAAATTTCAACATAGAATGGCAAATATGAAGCACTGACATATGCTGAGGGATATATAACACAACCATAAATTTCCATTCCATTATCCAATTAGGCCAGTGATATATACTAAGAAATGTTGAATCACAAATATTAGATATTGAAGCATTTTATTGAGGAATTGCATAAGTAAGAGTACTTACAGTTTTCAAATGCAGACTACTCCACTCACATCTGGCTTTGTGAAAAATATGTGACTGAGCGGCCAAACCTCAAGAAAGAAAGAAAGAAAGCCAAGTCCTCTAAACTGAAAGGGAATCATGGCGGAATTGGCTCGACGGCAGTCAAAAACTGCTGAACTCCCACCAACGAAAAATTGAATGCTAATTAGCCCCGCCAAGCTTATATAAGGATTCCCAAGCTTACAACCATGCATAAAAAACAATGTGTCAAGAGTCTTTACTTAACTTGTTTATCTTTAAAAACTCATTAAACAAATGTTCATTTAAAGGAGTCATGCCCCGTCTTATATTCGTCTGGCTTTTGAAATGTCGTGCTGGACATCATCACCCAATCTTAATGACTGCAGAAGAGCTGAAATAAAGTTAGTTAAATTGAATATAGAAGTAATCTCAATTGAATGACAAGACAATTTGTCATGCTGCAACTTATTTCATATATATTTTACATATTGCTCCATGCAGAAAAAGAAGTCATGCTGTAATACTACTCTATCTAAAAGAAAAAAAAATGGCAACCACTTTGTTTTATTAACACACATATATTGTTGTAACATTACATCCCCCAATTGATGATACCCAGCAAGACACTTGATTTTTTAGCCTCCTTTCCTTCCAGGACTCCTGTTCTGTCTGACCTTGCCAGATAGTTTGTTCTTTCTCCTCATTTTAAACTCTTCTGGTTAAAGTACCATAGTTTTTATGCAACCAGTTTTCATCAATCCTGACTTGCTTTTCTGTCTCAAAGATCTTCTGAGCTCTAGTGATGCTAACTCACAAGCTCTCCTCAAAGGAGTCTTCAGCTTTTACACATAAGAAGGCAACGATCCATCTTCTTTCTCCACATCCAACCATAAAAAAATAAAATAAACAGGTGAAACAATATGACAGCCAAACATCAGTGAGTTAGAAGCCTGTCCAATAGCTTCTTATTTTGAACAGTTATATGCATATGCCTTTGCTAACACAGGGGACTTCCAACCCTCATGACGGAGTACTGGTAGAAACATCACACACCCACGTTTGCCACTTCCTCTCTAGGGTATCTAATGTAACAGCATGGTTTTGTCTGTCAATAAGAAAAGAGAAGACACCTTTTTGAGCTATGCGATCAATTCTGGGGTTGGACTTATTGAACAAGCAGCAAAAGGCACCATGGATAGCCTCGTACCAGGCGCAGTAGATGTGATGTTGAGTTTCAACAATCATGATGTGTACACCTCAGCCACCCCCAAAAATATCTTTTCCCTACCCAATTTCACCACAGCTTAAAGCCAGACGTTGGTCACTGCATGCATGCTGTCAGCCAGCTTGTTTGTCACTTTCTCTTAATATCTTAATTACTAAAACAGCTGTTTGTGTCCAGTTTTCTCTGCATAATGGTACAAAATAGATGCACAAGTTCTCTCAGCCATTTTTTTATGATCAATGTGTCAATTCAATATAGCATTTTCTGAAAAACACATTAGAAAAGAAATGTTACTGGATGAATTTAATTATAGCACTTAGTCCATTGATTAAGGTGGCATCTAATTGATTACATAATAACAATTAGGCTTAATTATTGGGTTTTGTTTGAAGTCTGACCCCTGCAGCCAAGGATTTCAAGGAGAAATGGGGGTGAAAACCACACTACAAAAAGGCTTTTAGTCGGTTTTTTTTTTGAAGTGTACACAGCTTTATTCATAAAAGTTGGACTTTAAATGTTCTAAGAGAGTAAGTGCTAAAACACATTTGCTGTTTGTTTTTTCTTCTTTCTATCGTCCTTTCTTCCTTTATTTCTGTCCTTCTTACTTCTTAAGTAAAACCTGTACGTGGAAAGGCAGATGAAAAAGCTGCCATAACGTGTAGGAAATATACTTTAGAAAATTATAAAGAATATATGTATTTTGTCCTTTGTGCGTTGCAGAAACTTCCACGGTATTTACCACTTCTGTGACCAGTCATACTACAATGCGTATGTATTAATTACATCACAACTATAATGGAACTGGGACGTTTTGCTTGTTTAACAAAGGATTACATGTATGCTCAGTCTGTATCCATTTGTGGCATTCTCAGAGGGTTGCTAAAAAGTTATATAAAAATTTAAGTTATGAGACCACTCCAATCAACTACATATCGTACAATGCACCATACGGCAGGTAGGTTAAATGCCGGCAATTTCAGCTGGTAACGGGAATGAGATAAACTTTGCACATAAGCTTAAACATAAAGATGACATAAATTGAGCCATGCTGTGTGATAAAAAAAAATGCTGTTGGTACGTGTTTGGAAATATGAATATATATGTCTTTCTTGCCTGAGTTATGAGAATGATGCTCATTTTGGTAAAACGTATCCCTGAGGTGCGTCGACAGTTTATATATATATATATATATATATATATATATATATATATATATATATATATATATATATATATATATATATATATATATATATATATATATATATATATATATATATATATATATATATATATATATATGTATATATATATATACATATATATATATATATATATGTGTATATATATATATATATATATATATATATATATATATATATATATATATATATATATATATATATATGTATATATATATATATATATATATATAAATATATAAAAAGATTTGTATGTATCGTAATTGTACAAATAGAACACCAGCATAATATTTAGCATTATAGTTTCTGGTTTACAATTTTATGTGGATGGTATGCAGTTTTACCATATTTTGGATCTAATTTACTTTTGATTGGGGAATTAATTGGTTAACTCCTTAGATTTAGTGCCTTATGTTTACATTGCGCCATATTAAATCTAAGTGTAGTATTCCCAGCTAAAATAATCAAATGGAAGGCAGAAACGCTTTTGAGAAGCTAGCAGGGCCGTCATAGAGACATCTTACAAATTTCAAACTATATATATGTATATATATATATATATATACATACATATATATATATATATATATATATATATATATATATATATATATATATATATATATATATATATATATATATATATGTAGTCATATATATATTGTGTACTTGAGGCAAGTAATAATAATAACAATGTAGACTTTACATTTTGTAGCAGGTGGGATCTACGATTCTATATTATGCAGCTGAAATGGTGCAATTTTTGTGAATTGTGGTATAGCTGTTTTTCTTCTCATGTAGAAATTATTTAACGATGATGCACAACTTAATGACCTAAATGGAATCAACTTTATGTGGTCTGGCTTGCAATATCTGTCCCTCCACATTTCAACATAATATAAGCATAGTTTGGAAGTGATTGCTCCAATGATCTGATATTGTATGTGTTTGACAATGAAATGTGTGTTTTCTTTATTTCCAGCTCCCCCATCAGTTCAGGTTTATGCATCACCCAATCCCGTCCTACCAACTTCTTATGTCCGTCTTGTGTGTAATGCATCTGATGGAGGCGGAGGTTCGGTAAGCGTGAGATGGAAATACCGCAATACGGTATTGAAAGGGTGGAATTTGATACGTGCTGGTAGCGAGTTCGTCCATTCTTTTTACGTCTCCCGTAACAGCTATGGATTGTACACCTGTGAGGCACAAAACTGGGATGACGCTACTGGGAATGCAAGTCTTTGGCTGTTAACAGGGCGTAAGTACTTTTTATAAAAGATATCCATTGCCAAGTCATAGGTCTGTTCACAAAATAAGACATTTAAGGAAACGTGTGATTAAGGTATAGGAATGGTCATTTAATTCCATTTCGATTTGCAAGTAGCAAAACACAAGGGTTTAGATTCCATGACTATATACATGTAGGTGTAGACACCATTTCACTTTGTTCCTTCAAAACAAACCCATCGAATGGACCAAGTGAATTATTGGGTTCACGTCACAGCTTAGCTAAGTAACGTCCATTTGTGTGGCATTTCCATCTTGGATCAGTTATGCTAGGTGGTGGTGGTGTGTTGGGGGTGGGGAGCTTTCCTTTGTCTGCTGAAGCTACAGGTATGACACATTTGAATTTGTTAGAGTAGACACTGCTGGGATGCTATGTGTCTGGCCAACCTGGCCTGTCAACATGTCAGGACAACTGATGAACTTGATTGTCCACAGCTGCATAAATGAAACATATGTACGCCCAGCTTGACTTTTTTAAATATGCATAACGTTGCCTTATTTGATTTTAAAAGTCGTTGTTATAAAAAAAAAAAATCAGCACAATCATATGCCTTTTAGGAAATTTAATCGTGAAGAAATTTGCAGTACAAATGACATGTTCAAAACCCTCCTATTATCCAAAAGTGTCCCTGATTAATGACAGAGTAATAGGTTAAGTAATTACTTAGAGGAAGACTTCTAAGTTTTCGTCCACAATGAACATAATTCTATTAAAAAATCAGGCATGACTAAGACACCAAATATGATAGAGACCCGCCAAAGTACTTTGCTACAAATAGATAATATGCTATATATATATATATATATATATATATATATATATATATATATATATATATATATATATATATATATATATATATATATATTATACATGTATGTATATATGCATATATATATTGAACAGGGTGGTGTTACCTGTGTTAAGCTTAAACAAAAGACGCCTGTTTGAGATGATTGATAATTGTCATGACTTTGGGATAGAAGTCAAAAAAGAGCCTTAACATAGGATATACCACGGTAGAATATAAAAATTACAATACTCTAGGTAATTCCTTTGCAGTAAATATCCATTAATTATTTTCACAAGGAAGCTGCATCGTATAGACCACTATATTTATCAAAATGCAGACAATTTCCACCGTATAAATCGAAAGCAAATTTCAACATACAATGGCAAATATGAAGCACTGACATATGCTGAGGGATATATAACACAACCATAAATTTCCATTCCATTATCCAATTAGGCCAGTGATATATACTAAGAAATGTTGAATCACAAATATTAGATATTGAAGCATTTTATTGAGGAATTGCATAAGTAAGAGTACTTACAGTTTTCAAATGCAGACTACTCCACTCACATCTGGCTTTGTGAAAAATATGTGACTGAGCGGCCAAACCTCAAGAAAGAAAGAAAGAAAGCCAAGTCCTCTAAACTGAAAGGGAATCATGGCGGAATTGGCTCGACGGCAGTCAAAAACTGCTGAACTCCCATCAACGAAAAATTGAATGCTAATTAGCCCCGCCAAGCTTATATAAGGATTCCCAAGCTTACAACCATGCATAAAAACAATGAGTCAGGAGTCTTTACTTAACTTGTTTATCTTTAAAAACTCATTAAACAAATGTTCATTTAAAGGAGTCATGCCCGTCTTATTTTCGTCTGGCTTTTGAAATGTTGTGCTGGACATCATCACCCAATCTTAATGACTGCAGAAGAGCTGAAATAAAGTTAGTTAAATTGAATATAGAAGTAATCTCAATTGAATGACAAGACAATTTGTCATGCTGCAACTTATTTCATATATATTTTACATATTGCTCCATGCAGAAAAAGAAGAAACATCATGCTGTAATACTATTCTATCTGAAAGAAAAAAATGGCAACCACTTTGTTTTATTAACACACATATATTGTTGTAACATTACATCCCCCAATTGATGATACCCAGCAAGACACTTGATTTTTTAGCCTCCTTTCCTTCCAGGAGTCCTGTTCTGTCTGACCTTGCCAGATAGTTTGTTCTTTCTCCTCATTTTAAACTCTACTGGTTAAAGTACCATAGTTTTTATGCAACCAGTTTTCATCAATCTTGACTTGCTTTTCTGTCTCAAAGATCTTCTGAGCTCTAGTGATGCTAACTCACAAGCTCTCCTCAAAGGAGTCTTCAGCTTTTACACATAAGAAGGCAACGATCCATCTTCTTTCTCCACATCCAACCATAAAGAAAAAAAAATAAGCAGGTAAAACAATATGACAGCCAAACATCAGTGAGTTAGAAGCCTGTCCAATAGCTTCTTATTTTGAACAGTTATATGCATATGCCTTTGCTAACACAGGGGACTTCCAACCCTCATGACGGAGTACTGGTAGAAACATCACACACCCACGTTTGCCACTTCCTCTCTAGGGTATCTAATGTAACAGCATGGTTTTGTCTGTCAATAAGAAAAGAGAAGACACCTTTTTGAGCTATGCGATCAATTTTGGGGTTGGACTTATTGAACAAGCAGCAAAAGGCACCATGGATAGCCTCGTACCAGGCGCAGTAGATGCGATGTTGAGTTTCAACAATCATGATGTGTACACCTCAGCCACACCAAAAAATATCTTTTCCCTACCCAATTTCACCACAGCTTAAAGCCAGACGTTGGTCACTGCATGCATGCTGTCAGCCAGCTTGTTTGTCACTTTCTCTTAATATTTTAATTACTAAAACAGCTGTTTGTGTCCAGTTTTCTCTGCATAATGGTACAAAATAGATGCACAAGTTCTCTCAGCCATTTTTTTTATGATCAATGTGTCAATTCAATATAGCATTTTCTGAAAAACACATTAGAAAAGAAACGTTACTGGATAAATTTAATTATAGCACTTAATCCATTGATTAAGGTGGCATCTAATTGACTACATAATAGCAATTAAGTTTAGTTATTAGGTTTTGTTTGAAGTCTGACCCCTGCAGCCAAGGATTTCAAGGAGAAATGGGGGTGAAAACCACGCTACAAAAAGGCTTTAAGTCGTTTTTTTTTTTTATGAAGTGTACACAGCTTGATTCATGAAAGTTTGGACTTTAAATGTTCTAAGCGAGTAAGTGCTAAAACACATTTGCTGTTTGTTTTTTCTTCTTTCTATCGTCCTTTCTTCCTTTATTTCTGTCCTTCTTACTTCTTAAGTAAAACCTGTACGTGGAAATGCAGATGAAAAAGCTGCCACAACGTGTAGGAAATATACATTAGAAAACTATAAAGAATATATATATTTTGTCCTTTGTGCGGTGCAGAAACTTCCACGGTATTTACCACTTCCGTCACCAGTCATACAACAATGCATATGTATTAATTACATCACAACTATAATGGAACTGGGACTTTTGCTTGTTTAACAAAGGATTACATGTATGCTCAGTCTGTATCCATTTGTGGCATTCTCAGAGAGTTGCTAAATATTTATATTTGTATGTATCGTAAGTGTACAAATAGTACACCAGCATAATATTTAGTATTATAGTTTCTGGTTTACAATTTTATGTGGATAGTATGCAGTTTTACCATATTTTGGATATAATGTACTTTTGATTGGGGAATTATGTGGTTAACTCCTAAGATTTAGTGTCTTATGTTTGCATTGCGCCATATTAAATCTAAGTGTAGTATTTCCCAGCTCAAATAATCAAATGGAAGGCAGAAACGTTTTTGAGAAGCTAGCAGGGCCGTCATAGAGACATCTTACAAATTTCAAACTATATATATGTATATATATATATATATATATATATATATATATATATATATATATATATATATATATATATATATATATATATATATATACATATTTATATATATATATGTATATATATATTGTGTACTTGAGGCAAGTAATAATAATTACAATGTAGACTTTACATTTTGTAGCAGGTGGGATCTACGATTCTATATTATGCAGCTGAAATGGTGCAATGTTTGTGAACTGTGGTATAGCTGTTTTTCTTCTCATGTAGAAATTATTTAACGATGATGCACAGCTTAATGACCTAAATGGAATCAACTTTATGTGGTTTGGCTTGCAATACCTGTCCCTCCACATTTCAACATAATATAAGCATAGTTTGGAAGTGATTGCCCCCATGATCTGATATTGTATGTGTTTGACAATGAAATGTGTGTTTTCTTTATTTCCAGCTCCCCCATCAGTTCAGGTTTATGCATCACCCAATCCCGTCCAACCAAATTCTTATGTCCGTCTTGTGTGTAATGCATCTGATGGAGGCGGAGGTTCGGTAAGCGTGAGGTGGAAATACCGTAATATGGTATTGAAAGGGTGGAATTTGATACGTGCTGGTAGCGAGTTCGTCCATTCTTTTTACGTCTCCCCCAACAGCTATGGATTGTACACCTGTGAGGCACAAAACTGGGAGGACGCTACTGGGAATGCAAGTCTTTGGCTGTTAACAGGGCGTAAGTACTTTTTATAAAAGATATCCATTGCCAAGTCATAGGTCTGTTCACAAAATAAGACATTTAAAGAAACGTGTGATTAAGGTATAGGAATGGTCATTTAATTCCATTTCGATTTGCAAGTAGCAAAACACAATGGTATAGATTCCTTGACTATATACATGTAGGTGTAGACACCATTTCACTTTGTTCCTTCAAAACAAACCCATCGAATGGACCAAGTGAATTATTGGGTTCACGTCACAGCTTAGCTAAGTAACGTCCATTTGTGTGGCATTTCCATCTTGGATCAGTTATGCTAGGTGGTGGTGGTGTGTTGGGGGTGGGGAGCTTTCCTTTGTCTGCTGAAGCTACAGGTATGACACATATGAGATTTGTTAGAGTAGACACTGCTGGGGGGGGGGGCGATGTGTCTGGCCAATTTGGCCTGTAAACATGTCAGGACAACTGATGAACTTGATTGTCCACAGCTGCATAAATGAAACATATGTATGCCCAGCTTAACTTTTTTAAATATGCATAACGTTGCCTTATTTGAATTTAAAAGTCATTGATATGCAAAAAAAATCAGCACAATCATATGCCTTTCAGGAAATTTAATCGTGGAAGAAAGTTGCAGTAAAAATGAAGTATTAAAACACACAAATATGAAAAAGCACAACAAATGACATGTTCAAAACTCTCCTATTATCCAAAAGTGTCCCTGATTTGTGCCAGAGTAATTGGTTAAATAATTACTTAGAGGAAGACTTCTAAATTTTTTTGTCCACAATGAACATTATTTCATTAAAAAATTAGGCATGACTAGGACACCAAATATGATAGAGACCTGCGAAAGTTATTTGCTACATATAGATAATATGCTATATATATATATACAGTTACGCCCGGCTGAAAGTTAACAGCCAAACGCTTTTTCGCGTTTTGTTGGTGTTTGGCTTGTGTTTGGAAACGTTTGAAAACGTTTGGAATGTGTTTGGAAAGCGTTTGGAAAGCGTTTGGGAAAATCTCAAACACTTTTACAAAACGTTTGAACTCTTTCACAAAGCTACCGAACACCTCTCCAAACGCGTTGAACAATTTCCCGAACGATTTCAAACACTTTCACAAACGCATTCAAACACTATGCATTTCAAACACTTCCATATAATGATGAAGAATCTCCAAACGTATTTTTAACAGGTCCAGCAAAATATGATGTACCTACAAGTAAATTTGTACTTATCCAGCTTATAGGTTGTATATATTTATATAAAACACGATCCAAATACGTTTACCCAAGTGGTTAATTCAACTTGAATTAGTTAAAGACTCAATTCTTCATTTAAGATGTCATGAATACTTCATCTTTCAAAAACTGTTTCGGAGCAAATACAGTTGCAATTTGTCATGCAAACAAGAAAACAATGATATAGCCTACAATATATTCACATGCATTGTAAGTGATACATGTACAAACTGTCAGATAGAACTGATTTTTTTGAAAAAGCATAATTTCAACTTTATTGTGAATAGTATACATAGTAGAGCTTTTTGGCTTATCCATAAATGAAGGCATGCACATGTTGCTGGGATTTTTAGGCGCTCATAAGCTTTTTAGACACTTGTTATAATATATACCTGTCATTAGAATTAGATTACCAAGTGTACATGTACATGTATCACATACGCTTGGCGCAAAGTGTAAAGTGTTTGAAAACGTTCGGCTTTCACCAAACGCGTTCGGCAAAGTGTTTGGAAGTGTTTGGAAAAGTGTTTGAAAGCGTTTGGAAAGTGTTTACTACGCGTTTGCAAAACGTTTGACTTTCACTGAAAGTGTTTGGGAAACGTTTGGGAAACGGTGGTGCGTTTGGCGTTTATTAACTTGAACGCAAGCGTAACTCTGTATATATATATATATATATATATATATATATATATATATATATGTGTGTGTGTGTATATATATATATATATATATATATATATATATATATATATATGTGTATATATATATATATATGTATGTATGTATGTATGTATGTATGTATGTATGTATACATACATATGTTGAACAGAGTGGCGTTACCTGTGTTAAGCTAGAACAAAAGACACCTGTTTGAGATGATTGATAATTGTCATTGACTTTGGGACAGAAGGCAAAAAAGAGCCTTAACAAAGGATTTACCACGGTAGAACCAAAAAATTACAACACTCTGGGTAATCCCTTTGCAGTAAATATCCATTAATTATATTCACAAGGAAGCTCCATTGTATACACCACTACATTAATAAAATTGCAGACAATTTCCACCTTATAAGTCGAAAGCAAATTTCAACATACAATGGCAAATATGAAGCACTGACATATGCTTAGGTACATATGACACAAATATAAATTTCCATCCCATTATCCAATGAGGCCAGTGATATATAATAAGAAATGTTGAATCAGAAATATTAGATATTGAAACATTTTATTGAGGAAGTGCATAAGTAAGAGTACTTACAGTTTTCAAATGCAGACAACTCCAGTCACATCTGGCTTTGTCAAAAATAGGAGACTGAGCGGGCAAACCTCAAGAAAGAAAGAAAGCCAAGTCCTCTAAACTGTGATCATGGCGGAATGGCTCGACGGCAGTCAAAACTGCTGAACTCCCACCAAGGAAGAATTGAATGTTCGTTAGCCCTGCCAAGCTTATACAGGGATTGCCAAGCTTACAACCATGCATAAAAGGCAATGAGTCAAGAGTCTTTACTTAACTTGTTTATTTTTAAAAACATATAATACAAATGTTCTCAAAAAGAAGTCATGGCCCCATCTTATTTCCCTCTGGCTTGTGAAATGTTGTCCTGGACATCATCTCCCAGTCATAATGACTGCAGAAGAACTGAAATAAAGTAAATGTAATATATGTAATTGAATGACAAGACAATTTGTCATGTTGCAAATTACTTCATAAATATTTTACATATTGTTTCATGCAGAAAAAAAAGAATGATCATGCTGGAATACTACTCTATCTAAAAGAAAAAAAAAACTACTATGTACTATAAACACACATATATTGTTGTAACATTAAATCCCGCCATTGATGATTCCAAGCAAGACACTAAACATTTTAGCCTCTTGTCCTTCCAGGAGTCCTGTTCTGTCTGACCTTGCCAGAAAGTTTGCCTTGCTCCTCATTTTTAACTCTACTGGTTAAAGCACCATAGTATTAATGCAACCAGTTTTCCTCAATCCTGGCTTGCTTTTCTGTCTCAGAGATCTTCGTAGCTCTAGTGATGCTAACTCACAAGCTTTCTTCAAACGAGTATTCAGCTTTTACACATAAGAAGGCAAAGATCCGTCTTCTTTCTCCACATCCAACCACAAAGCAAAAAAATACACATGTAAAACAATATGACAGCCAAACATCAGTAAGTTAAAAGCCTGCCCAATAGCTTCTTGTTTTGAACAGTTATATGCATATGCTTATGTTTACACATGAGACTTCCAGCCCTTATATCCTTGCTCTTGGAGTCCTCCAAGCATGTCAAGAAAACTCCTGTTGAAACGTTTTGTAGAAGCATTCCCTGTGGCATGATATGGCATTGTTTTGGACTTGTATTCTTAACGAAGCACAAAAATCTTTCAGCCTCAGGTTCTTCAGAAAACACCTCAACAGATATCTGTGGCATTGGGATTCTTTCCATATAGCACTTTAATACTATTTTGCAGTGCCTGAATAGCATTTTTGAACATGACTTTGTAATCTTCTGGAGATCCTAACATGGATCTCTACTCATTCCATATGCATCTGCATGAGGATAACCGGAACGATGTTATATGTGTCCTGCAAGGGCTG
This sequence comes from Hermodice carunculata, assembly GCA_964020975.1. Lineage (NCBI taxonomy): Eukaryota > Metazoa > Annelida > Polychaeta > Eunicida > Amphinomidae > Hermodice > Hermodice carunculata. Next base: position 463,260 of record CAXHWN010001829.1, on the reverse strand, counting down.
CTACCCACCTCTGGGAAGTAGCATCAAACATTGGATAGCAGAGGACAAGTCATAAGTTAAATAATTATTGCTAGTGACTATAGTGAATTTCCTTGAGTGCAAATGCCTCAGCAGGGATCTTTATAGCAGGAGTTCACCACTGACTGCACAACTTTCAACATACCATGTACTGTGCAGGTTCAATGGCAAAGTCCATAACCTTCTATTTGTAAGTTTAGCATACAAGTAAATACTCATACAAAGATAATCTAGTAATGCTTTTATGAACTTGCGATCGTTTAATATCTTAGATGAAGTCATAACACCATATGCATAACACCAGTACTTGGGAGTCATGTCAACACATCAAATGCACCAATCATCCACGCGTTAAACAGCATAGTGCCAAAGGCATATGTTAGATATAAGAAGCATGTGCACAGTATCGGCAACACTTCCATTTACCATAGTTAATGCAGCAAGTAAAGGGCAATGATCGATAAAAACCCTTTCAAATAAATTCATTTTATCTTAATAAATTGTTATATATGTGAGTACTAATCGATTATTTTCAATGTTTTAATTCGTAGCACACCCGAAATGAATCCTCAAAATCATAAACATCAATGTACTCACACAGCAAATGATACCAAGGTTGTAATGAAATCAGCAAAATATAAAAACACTATTGCTGTTCCTCATCCCTATATCAAAATTGAATAGCAGGCTTGCAAAACTGTATAATCCGAGTAAACGAAAACCACGTGTTGCACACCAGGGTCATATCTCCATATAATGCACTTCACACACTAAATCAATTATTTCAATTTAGATCTTTATTTTCGAACTACAAATGACATTCAAACCTTATTTCGCTTTTAGTTACATCACCTTCTCATAGTGAAACAGCTTTAATAACAGTGATCTTCAGCCAGTTCCAGCCGCGATATGAGGCAAGCAGACAGCATCCTTAATAACGAGCAGCATGTACAATAGAACCTGACTCCAACTCTAAATTCAGTGAAAAATCGTGCATAAATATACTTAACTTCCATTTACATTAGGAATATTTCTTACTTTTTGCCCCAAAAAGAAACGAACATGCAAACTTTTACTTTCGCAGTGTCTGTAGTTTTCCGAGAGGCACATTCATGTTGGCCCCAATAAGTCACAGCTCAATATCACGTGGCAATGCAGGCTTTGCTGTCAAAATTTGTTGATATAAGAAATGCCGTTGCTAGGTGGCTACAATGGTCAACATATGGACAATAAATACATTTGATTTGACGGTGCGATGTGGCAAGATTTTTTTGGCAATTTCACATAATAAATAGGCGATCAGCTAATGTGGCAGTGGTAGAGAATACTCACAGAGACACTGACTGTGACATATACTGTGCCAGGTAGACGAACACAAGGACACGCGCGACTTGTTGGTGCACAGAAAGGTGGCATGTGGTCCTCTTATCCTCCCTTCAAAGAGCACCATAAGTATGTTGACGGAGTACTGGTAGAAAAATCACAAATCCACGTTCGGCACCTCCTCTCTGGGGCAACGTATGTAACAGCGTGGTTTTGCCTCTGTCGATAAAAAAGAGAAGACACCTTTTTGGGTTATGTGATCAATTCTGGGGTTGGACTTATTGAACGAGCCGCAAAGAGCACCGTAGTTTGCATCTAAATGATGTACCAGGTGTGCAGTAGGTGTGATGCTGAGTTTGAACAATCATGATGTGTACACCTCAGCTACCAAAAAGGGAAAAAACTCTTTTCCCTACCCAATTCCACCACTGTTTAAAGCAAGATCTTTGTCAGTGTGCACACTTTGTCAGCCAGCTTTTTTGGTCACTTTCTCTTAGTATCTTAATTACTAAAACAGCTGTTTGTGTCCAGTTTTCTCTGCATGATGGTGCAAATTAGATACAAAAGTTCTCTCAGCCATTTTTTTATGATCAATGTGTCAATACAATCTAGCATTTTCAGAAAAATACATTATTACTACATTTTAGTTTAAATTTGAAAAGAAACGTTACTGGATGAATTCAATTATAGCACCTAATCTATTGATTAAGGTGCCACCTAACTGACAACATAATAGCAATTCTGTTTAGTTACTGGTTGTTGTTGTTTGAAGTCCGACCCCTGCAGCAGAGGATTCCAAGGAGAAATGTGGGTGAAAACCACACTACAAAATGGCTTTTTGTCGGGTATCTTTAAGTGAAGTGTACAAAGCTTGATTCATATAAGTTTGGACTTCAGATGTTAAAAGACATTAACTGCTAAAACACATTTTTGTTTGTTTTTCGTCTTTCTATCTTCCTTTCTTTCTTTCCTTCTGTCCTTCTTTCTTTTTAAGTAAAACTTGTATGTTGAAAGGCAGAGGAAAATGCTGCCACATAGTGTAGGAAATATACATTAGAAGACTATAAGGAATAGATGTGTTTTGTTTTTTGTTCCTTGCAGAAACTTCAACGGCATTTACCACTTCTGGGACCGGTCATACTACAATGCGTACGTATTAATTATGTCACAACTGTAATGGAACTGGGACTTCTTGCTTGTTTAACAAAGGTTTACATATATGCTCAGTCTGTATCCACTTGTGGCATTCTCAGAGAGTTGCTAAAAAGTCAGTTTCAATAAAAGTTATAAGACCACTCCAAAAAAAACTTCATATTGTACAAAGCACCATATGGCAGGTGGGTTTAATGTCGGCAATTTCAGCTGGTAACATGAATGAGAGAAACTTTGCACATAATCTTGAATGTAAATATGGCATAAATTGAGCGATGCTGTATCAAACAAATGCTCTCAGTACGTGTTTGAAATATGATTGTATATGTATTCCGTGCCTGAGCCATGAGAATGATGCTCATTTTGGTAAAATGTCTCCCTGAATTGCGTCGACAGTTTATATATATATATATATATATATATGTATATATATATATATATATATATATATATATATATAATTATGTAAATTTAAATTGGTTCTTTCCGGCCTATAACTAATGTCTCCTATAAAAAAACACCCTCTGCAATGCCGACCAAAATCACACAAGTGGTGGATTACATCCACGGCACGATTGCGCATGCCATTGAACCATGAGAGCCTTGCCTCTAATGTCTGCATGACACTCATGTATTAGCAAAGGGGTGAACACGCTCTCCTATTTTGGTCTTAAGCTCAACTGACATATCATGCAAGTCCATGTTTAGGACGGTTTGTCACCTGCTGTGCACCCACTTTTGCCAGTTTGAACACATGAAAAACTCACTGGCCAGATATTAATCGACATTGCCGACGAGTTACCTTGGTTGGGTCTCTATCCTTTTTACTTGAAGGATTATGATTCATAGAGAAGTTAATTTATTATAAACATTTTTGCTAAATAAATCTAAAGAAAAAAAAAAAAAAAAAAACTAACTGAATAAATAAATACAGAACTATCTCAAATTGCTCAAGTAATGGCTTGTTTTGCAAACATGACCACTGTTGGGGGGAACGTAGGGTTTAAATTTTCACTAAGTGGGTTCACTGTTATTTTTACCTACATTATTATTATTATTATTATTATTATTATTATTATTATTATTATTATTATTATTATTATTATTATAATTATAATTATTATTATTATTATTATCATCATCATCATCATTATTATTATAATTATTATTATTTTGTGTGTGTGTGTGTGTGTGTCTGTCTGTCTCTGTGTTTTGTGCAGTGTATTGTCAAAATATACTCTTTTTTCTTAAAAGTGTACAATTTTCCTTTAAACTTTGAATTTATCAACACTGAAGTGGTTTTTTTTTTGCTTTTTTTTGTGGCGTGGTGGTGGGGGTGGGGGTGGGGACCAACATATTAACACTTTTGGGCCCGTGTACACATACCACTTTTAAGCACTGTACACTGGTGACATTTAATTTTTGTATTCTTCTCCTGAAACACTGATAAAACACACTTTCGTGTTTCTAAGGTTTCTTTAAGCAAATGTGGAAAATCTACGACCACACTTGGTCTACCGCTTTAAAATTCCATACTAACATCAAGGCACTAATTTCCTTAACCGATGGAGCTGTAATTATTTTTATTATTATTATTATTATTATTATTATTATTATTATTATTATTATTATTATTATTATTATTATTATTATTATTATTATTATTATTATTTCTTTTTTTTTTTCGATCACAGCTGTTATGACTTTTTATGTACATTTTTATATCTTGTCCAAAATCATCAAGCGGATTATGCTGGGACAGACGCATTACTAGGACAGTGGATCTCTTATTTTAATCTGTTCTGGTTTAATTTTTGTGCTTATCAGTTAAAGGACACCACGCCATTGATTAGTATGTGCGGAAAGTGAATTGCAATAATAAGTGACATTTCGGAATTGTTGAAATCTTTTATCCAGACCCACTTCAAAACTGATAGGATCCTGCATTGTCTAACATTTTCATCAATATTGAGCATGTTGAAATCAAGTTAGCAATAGAGCACATCAGATTAGACATAGCTCCAGGGATAGGTGATATTTTGAGCAAGATAGCAACAGAAGATGGAGACTTGAGAAATTCCAAATTCAAGACAGTAAAGAGGATCTAGTTGAAATTGGAGAGGCCAATGAATATTAGTATCTAAGGCAGGGATAAAAGCACCAGGTAAAAGCATGTTCAGATACCATATTGAAAATGCAAAGCAGAAGGTGAACCGCACCAATGGAATGAAATGTTTAACGAAGCTATTACAGGGCAGACAAGGTGAGCCAAAGACAGATATCAGTTAACAGAAATGAATAAATTGAAAGGTTATGATGAAGTTGAGGACTGGAAAAAATACAAAGGGAAGGTGGTGGCAGAAGGATGGAAGAAAGACTGGAGAAATTAATTCAGGGAAAAAGGAAGCTTGATGCAAAGAAGGTTTTAGAAAAAAGTAATTGCTCGGAGGGAGGGAAGGGATCCAAACGTTTATTCCAAAGTTGGGCAGGAGTTACTAATCTTGAAAAAAAAAAAAAAAACAGAAATGGACTTCAGGTACCAATGGTAACTGTAACTTTGTTCCAACGAGGCAGATGAGACAGTGGCCATTGGGAGGTAAAGTTTGATGAATATAGAGAGAAGAGGGGAATGATGTCATGATAATGATCATAATCAGAGGGGCTGGAGGAAGCGTGGCACTGAGGAAAGGAAAAGTATGTGGCGTGGATTTTCGGATTGACATGGGGTTCACTGGGAGGAAAGAGCAGGGTCAGGATTGTATAAAACTTCCTGGTCAGGTGCCGGGACAAAAGAAATGGAATGTTAGAATTAGAAATAGGATAAATATTTGGAATGACAGGTTTTGGGGAAGAAAGGGAAAGCTGGTAGCCCTTATAAAGGGGTTCCATGACTGTGTGCACACCACATGGGGAATTTCTAAACCTTAGGGGTTTGGATAGGGTCAGTGGGAAGGTTTTTTTTTTTCAGGTCACCTGTATCAGATATGATACAGGAGTGCTGCAAATGAGTGGAGTCCTCCACGATTTTTATTATAATCATCATCAACATCATCATCATCATCATCATCATCATCATCATCATCATCATCATCATCATCATCATCATCAGGAAATGGTAAGCACAGATGTGGGAGATTTCGTGCTGATGTAATTTAAAGACTGTACAAAAATTGGTGCTGCAGCAGAGACAGCACTAGTCGGTTTTTGCACCTCGTCAACCTACCCCGTCCCCATCCAGGACACTACCCCATGCATCCAGATACCCCTTTACTGCACGCAGTGATGCCGAAGAGATCAGCTCATGTTTTATAGCTGTAAGAACAGTCATCTGAGTCCACATCCATGCAGGGTAGTGTCATACAGGAGGACTCTACACTACAGCAGGCAACAGTGTTGGCATCTGACCTCACAATGATGTCATAAGAGATGGCACCCACATTTACTGAACAACCTAGCTCAGCACTGTTAGACTGGACTTGAGTGACTTCTGATTCCCAGAATGATCCAGCCCACTAAGTACAGCCAGCCACATTCCCAGAGAGTACTCTACAGGAGAGCACTGTCTCTAAGTCAAAGTCTTTTAGCCATACACAATTCTTGGTGTCTCAACATCAGTTGAGACACAAGCATAAGAACAGGCATAAGCATCATAGAAATCTGTACATAGTCATTCCAGAGGCAGTGCCCCTTAATGCACAACTACTAGACAGGTGATTTTACTGACATTTCAAGTTGTGACATCCCTGCTGCCTGGTACTACCCTGGAGAGTCCCATGGTACGGTCTTCAATGTGTATAAGTATGCACAAGCAGGTACAGACTTTCGTTTTCAAAAGATTGGGACAGAATTTGTCACAAACTCCAGTACAAATGGGCTAGATTATCTGATACTGCGCCAGAGCTGTGTTGAAAAACAAGCCCCAATGGTTCTAAACTACTCAAAACTTATAACTCTCCACTTATTTACTTGTATATAATTAAATAATGAACAAAAATTTTGGAATTTTAGTATCATATATTTTATCTTCATACTCTTGGTACAGCGTTTACAGAAAATGACCATCTTAAGGAGCCCATGCTTCACTGCATGACTGGTTTTAAGTGAAAGTCAAAATTTGAAGTTCGCAACATTAGAATCAATGAAACTTGAAGTTTTTTGTTTATCACAGAAGACTTGTCTCAATGATTTGATCATCAACGCATCACAGTTTGTCCAGCCCATCCTTGTCGACTCATGCCTGACCCTGGAGTACCAACGACAGCTTCAGGAATGCACTGTCCCTCCCAAAAAGGGTTAGGTGATTTTTCTTTGGCGGCAAATGTTGAGGAGTTATTTTTCCATCTTGGATATATCCTGTAATGATGTTTCCTCAGATGAGGAAAGATGGGGGAAACGTTATTGCACGATGGCTTCTGAGCACTTTAAGCACAAGTGTTAGAGGTTTGCAATGCGAGAGGTCTCTGTGATGGTTTTTGCCCAGGATCTTAGTGGGCACCTCGTTACTGGAGAGGAGACAACACTTCTGTTGTTAGCTCACTTGACCTTAGTGCCACAATATTCTTGGAGGAAATCCAGTCCTGGCTATGATTGTGAGGATGGGGTGTGGAGTTGTCCCACACAAAAAATTACACTGGGAACATTGCCTTGATTGTGGATCACTTTATGCAGATAAGGCTGGCTTTGCCTAACAGGCTGCACAGTGAACAACCAAAGCCCATGTCAGTGCTGGTTGAAGATAAAGTAATCATACAACTCAGTATACACAAGACCGAACAGATTCCATTGCAAGCCAAGAAACTGGAATGATTATGCTACAGTGCTCACACTTAGCCAGCCAACCCCCTGCCATGACAAAAAATATGCCAAAGACATATGATGTACCTGAGGGGGTTTGGGACCATACCACTTGAATAACCCATTTTGCCTGCAATTAGCTTTGCGCAGACAAGAGGCCCAGACACAAGCAATATTTGTTACTGATAGGGTATCGGAATGGTGTATTTAAGACACTGATACTACTATTCAGACTATGTCCACTCGGATGTGGAGGCTGTGGCCTTGTCTGGGATCATGGCAAGACTGATGCTGTCTGTGGATTTAGTAACCACAGTTCATCATATTTATTGCTTGTGTAGTAGCTGGAAATTGTTTTCAGTCCCCAAGAAGGATGGTGTAGTATATCTGGCCGTAGACTTCTGAGCCTTGAATGAGTGTTTAGTTTTCCAGATGGACACCCCAGTCTGCATAGCCTGGGCAATGAGACAAGGCAATTGAGCTATCCTCGTTGACCCTAAGGAACCATTTGTTTGCAAAGTGATAAGACGTAGGTGGCGAAAGTATATCTGCTTTTTGGTAAATGGAGAGTCTTACCACATTTGGGTTCTTCCATTTGGCCTGGCTCCAGCCCTTCTGATTTTCTTCACAATCATGGGAGGAATCACGAGTTATGCACATCACAGAAACTTACATATGCATACTTACCTGGCTGCCTGGCTGCTGAGAGGATTGTCTCATTTTTTTCCTGAAACAGGATTCGGCTTTGATATTGAGGATTTGGCTGGGCTTAAGGCTTCTGGTGAATTTTCCAAAGTCCAATTCCAACCTGACTCAGGACTTTTTCGGGATCTGCTTTTGAAATGTCCCATTCATATGCTATTCCTCAGTGGACAGATACTGCAGACTACAGCAGATATTGATCTGTCCCTTGAACCACAATGCCTTACAGGCCAAGCAATGCAGGAGAATCAAATGAAATTTCAAGTCACTGGACTTGTAATTCAACCATTGAAAGCTACACCCCAGAGTGGTCCAACATGCCTTTCTTCAGCTATTGAACAGGTAGTCTTATTTACCATAAAGTCCAATCAGCCAAGCAGTTAAATTGTCACTCTCTTAGTGGCGGAATTGTGAGCATGCCCTATAAGGTCCATCACTACACCCACTCAAGGAAGAGATAGTAATTTATACAGATGCATCCCTGCAAAGATTTAGTAGTTGTGCTTTACAAGACAGTATTTGGCACTTACCAGTTGCGTCTGAGAGATTATTCAATCAATTTGCTACAGTTGCAAGCATACTGTTTATTTATTACTTATTTTCACAGTCCCCTGCAGGATACAAAGGGTTGATAAAGTCAGACAATTGCACGGTGATAGTGCACATCAATAAAGAGGCAAGGACAAGGTCCAAGGCACTTCTTCTCTGGACTCAGCAGATTGTCTCTTGGTGTCAGATGTACTAAGTACACATCTGTTGTACCCAATATGCCAGGGCCCTGACTCTGAGGGCCAACAAATTGTCACACAAGCATCAAGTGATAACCACGGAATGGTTGCTAGAGCCTCGCATGATACAAGATTTATGTGATATGTGGGCCACCCCAGTCATGGATCTCTTAACAACAAGCAAGAACTGCAAGATATCAACCTGCATGATCCTGTTCTACAAGAAGTAGATATTGGGGTGGATGCATTCTGATATAATTGGACCTGCATGTGAGCATATGCTTACCTGCCAGCTCTTCGTCTCGCAAAAGTACTTTGGATGATACATGAGGAGGAAGTTGATGTAATACCAGTAGCTTCTTTGTGTCCTCCAGGGCATTGGTCAGTGAATATATTGGAGGTCAGTCTGGAGCCTTTGAGGGCTCCTCAAGACTGGAACACCCTGCTATGCAACCAGCAATGGAAGTGTATTACTCAAATTTGAAAGTTCTTCATATTTAAGCATGGTGGGTGCCACAAAGAGCTTTGTTGCTTCTGGTCTTTTGCACATTGCTGTGGTACAAGTTGTGAGATGAAAAGTTAACTTCTGTATATGTGTGTTTGAATCCAAGTGGTCCCACTTTTGTAAAGGGTGCCGGGCGCAGGATCTTGATATTAATCACTGGAAGGTCACAGTAAACAACGTTAGAGGGTTTTTACACAACATCTTTGATCTTGGCCGACAGGTGTACATGATGCTAGTTATTGTTCTGCTATATCCTCTACTCTTGACTTAAAAGGATCTAAAGTTGGTTTTAACTGAGTTCTTTCTACACCCATACAAAGTTTTTGAGTAGGTGGGTTAGTTCACCATAATATCTTTCCACAACAAGACTTATCTATTGTGCTGTCAAGGCATCCATCCTACCTTTTTGAGAAGATACATTTGGACAGGGTTTAATTCCACTGAGCATGTTGACATAGAAAACAGCCTTTCTCATTATTCTAGCTCTAGGGGCTTGAAGAGAAACACCTGGACTTGACCTTTAAACGACTAATTGGTTCAATGATGGCTCCAAACATTACTTTAAAACGTCTTTTCTTCATGAAGAAGATCCAGGCTCCATAAAAGCCCCTTACAGTTTTCTTGGGCTTCTCCAACAAGACCCTTTCTAATAATAGGGATCACGGGGATCCAGATATGCTATCATGTCCTGTTGACTCTTTGAAATTTTACTTGGATAGGGTAAAATCCACTGGGAAAGGTATGAAGTAGCTGTTCCTTGTGTAAACTAAACATTCCACAAAGCTAGCAAGCATGATAATGAATATATATATATATATATATATATATATATATATATATATATATATATATATATATATATATATATATATGTATATGTATGTGTGTGTGTGTGTGTGTGTGTGATCGTGTCAAATGATGCATTAGCTAGATAAGGAAGCTTAGCTCATAAATGCAGAGCTTCTATATGAATCAAAACTACCTATCAAACTGAACAAAAATACTAGATTTATAGAGTACACGTTCAGAGGAGAATAATTTGACTTACCCCTGAACTGTTATGTACCCTTTCTAGCTAGGCTATAATCATATGTGTCTGGATTTTAGAATGGAGCTCCAGTGTCATTCAAGGGAAAGTCAATGATTGAATATGTGAAGGAACCCAGCAATAGACCCCCTGTTCTGTTGCTGGGTGGGCTACTTATCTCAAGCAGGATATTGACATATCCTTGGCTCCAGCATTAGCAGCCAGTTTGGCTACCACTGATCATTCCCCACTGTTAGAGACACACGGTACAAGTACAATGCTTTAACTCTTTAACTGCCAGTTTCAACTAAAGGTAAACTACTTAAGACCTACTTGCTCATTTTTAATTCCTTGTGAAAAGATATTTCATTCAAGTATGACTATGCCTATAGTTCAAAAGAATATAATTTTCCAGGCCATCTGCTTTCCTTGGCGCTGTTTTAGGACAGTGTGTTAAATCGTACCAAAGAAATCTGTTGACTGAGTCAAAAATGTAGCATTAAAAGAGTTGAGGGAGCAAAATACTAAGCATGTGTCAAGTTCTTCATATGTCACCAGAGTCCAAAAATACTAAACAGTGTCATGGCTAATCTGTTTTTTTTTTAAAGCTATGGTGAAAGAAGTGGCAATGCAAGGTAACTTTGTAAACTTTGAGATCTTTGAACATCTTACATACCACATCATCAGCTTTGTTCAGATGCAAATGATACCTGTGCTCCCAATCCTCATCCAGGTGCTGAATGTGATATTGCCTTTGAGCAGCAGGGTGACATTCATGGAAGATAAGCAAAACTTACGTTTTGATAGCAGTATCATTACTACTGTTTAGTCGTATTTTTTAAATTAACTGATTTTTTTGTTTGTTTGTTTTTGTTTGTTATTGTTTTGTTTTTGTTTTTGTTTTTTATTTTATTTTTTTATTTTTTGGTTGTTGTTTTATTCATGTTTTGTTTCCGCCTTTTTTCTTTCTTTTTCCCTTTTATAGTTTAAGCTGCAGTCAGGATAATCTATTGGTTACCTTTGCAGAAACTACAACAGATGTTACCACCTCTACCACCAGCAAGACTACACTACGTATGTATCAATGTATAATAACTATCTGGGATTCTGAATTCCTGCACGCAGAGTATAAATACCACATGTATCATTCATATTGGCTAAGTTTTCCAGTCTCTGGTAATATAAGTATTTTTCAAAGTTGTTCTGCAAGTGCAAGATGTAAACCAATTGGCATGTTACCACTTTACTGTAATCACCATTTTAATGGTGCAACTCTTTTACTTCAGAATATAGTCTTGTGATACGCATCTGACTTTTTGTTGGACTGGTCCTATAATCATAAGCTTCTCCTTGCAGGTCCGGCTGCGAATTCGGTAACCCAGTCTTTGGAGAGTAACGAAATCTGCAGGAGTCATTTCATCCATTTAGTTCTGTTCAATACATACTATCAGTCAGCTGACTGAGTATCTGAGGAGTGCCGTAACTGGGCACTCTTGTATACAATTTCATATCCCTAAACCTTGGATTTCCTGGCTATTGATAATAACAATACTTGTGTGGACTTTCCCACACACTTCCTGTGAACCGCTTTCACAATAATTCTTTCCTTCAAAAACCTTTCCTTGTACAGTTCTGCCCTCTATGTATATACAGTGGTGCTCCCAACATAAGAGGTTGCTGACTACCTCAAGTGTCCTTGACCTTGTACTTGTCACTGCATTTTAAATTAAACTTTTCCTATACAAATTTTCTATGCAATAGAGGTTCCATTCAGAAAGTTTATCTTCTGATCCTGAGTATTATCAGGGCAGAATAACCAATTCTTTAAAATACATAAAGTTCTTGAGTATTGAGGCTAGCCATTAATATCCTGTCATTGATTACAATGCAGAAAGTCCTATATTATACAATCACTTATGAGCTTTTTGTTATCAACCCTTCCTCTCTCAAATGATGAACACAGAACGTGTGTCCTATTCACACTTATGCAGGGATGCATTATTGCAGATCTATTATATGGTTTCCACTATTCGATGGCATTGAGGTTACCCTTTTCTGCCTGACTTATAAAGTGACATTCAAATGACCTCTCCATGGAATCCATCAGAGCTCTATGACACACAGGCTTGGAGGTTGGGAAGACATTTTTATTTCAACTAGTAACAATGCCAATCCTCATTATTCTTATTGCCATCCAGGCTATCCAAATGGTCCTTTTAGGCTCAGTGCCTCCGCAAGCAGCCTGGAGTGCCCATACAATATGTGTGCCTGCCAGAGGAGGTTTCAGGTTGACAATAAGAACTACTTCACCTGAAAGAAATAGCATGCACACAGAAATAAGCTATGACAACTTGATTGGCAAATGTCCTTGGGTGTCAATGATAATGAGATACATCTCTCAAATTCTATGTGGGTCCTCCTCCTTGCTGAAGATGTTTGCATACTCCTGCAAGACTGCATCCATCTTCTTATGTCCAACTATTTAGGGTGTCCTCCTCATTGACGTCTTACTTGTGCTGACTGCTGGGTAGTTTTGCTGTGTCCTTTTCAATTTAGAGAGTGTCATATCATATCCAAACTGTAGTCATAATGAAACAAATCCCAGTCAATTCCAACCAAAGGCAATGGCAATGGTTTGCCAAACCATAATAAAATCATCCTAGGGTAGTCCACCACTCCTTGTTCTTGTTGTAGCATATCACGTCCTGTGATCATCTTGCATTTGTTTCCATTCACTTTCAGTACAGTGATACAGGCAACATTGTCCACTTTGATTTGCTAGATCCCATGACATCCAAATTGGGTCAGGAGTCGCTGTATACACTGCCACTTTCTTGTAGTATTCTTAAATGCCCAGTCCATTGGCAGAGTTTGTTGAAGATATGCTTTCACAGGAGCTTCACACAGGCTCCTGTATCAATCAGGGCATTACATCATATTCCACTACATGTCACTGTCATGACTCATTATTGATTGGTAGTTCTTTTTGCTGCATCAAGTTTAAAGATGGTTTCGTCACTCTAATTGTAGTCTTGGCCTTGGTTTCTGCTTTCTTCTTGTAGCGTGTGGCAATAAGATGTCTTGGTTTGTTGCAGTAGGAGCAGTTCATATGGTTTTGCTCCATCTTTGATCAGCCGTTTGATGTCTGTGGCCTTGGCTCCTGGCTTGCTTCCAACTTTGACATCCTTGACAATTGTCTGTTTTGTGATCTGGTACAGACTTGCATCAGTTTTGGTATTTTGTTCATTTCTGTTATTTTGAATTGAGCTACCTCCATTATTTTTTCTTGTCTGTTGTTCTGTTCCACTCCTTCGTATACTTCCATTTCAGCTTATTGTTGTTCTGCAATTTTCTTGGCTTAATCTAACCTTGATGGTTGATAAGTACAATGGTTGAGCTGTACAAGGCTCTTGCATAAGCTGGACTTGCATTCTGGACTCCTCAGCATCTGGTAGGCTTTGTTGGCAGATTCTCTAAAATTTCTGTTGGATGCTCCCAGGTTTTTGTATTGTGATTGAGAGATCTTGTCCAGTCAATTTTTCAGGCATTCATTTTCATTGGCTGATAGGAAAAGTTTTCTCTTGTGGTCTCATAGATCTGTCCATGGTGTTTGTCGCCAACTTGCTTGTAGTCCCAAATATCCTTCCTCATCTCTCTCAAATGGTTTGGTCATTCTCCAACTGGCAATCAATATGGTGGCCCCTGTACTGGTGGGCTGTCCATTATAGTTATCTCCACTTCTTCTATCTATTCCCATACTTCCAGGTATGTATCTGTCATATTTGCTGATTGATTGCACCTGGGTCTTGATCTTGTTCCTGTGTTTTCCTCAGTGTAGCAATGTCGCATTAATTGCTTAAGTGTGTTGAATTATCTAGCGATGCCATCTGTGGATGCTTGGAATTGGTTATCGTCCATGTTGGCCTTCTTTGTCTTGTCGTCCTTCCACTCTGGCCCATCTTCTGGCAACTTTGTTCCTCAGTCGATTCACTGTTCTCTCCCAATGGCATTGTTGTTTTCTTGCTTGCCCTATTCTTTCTCTTTCGTGTTTCTGCGCTGCCAGACAGCAGTCCCTTGACTTCAACCATGATTCTGTGATCCATATTTTTGGGAATCCAACTGGCTTTTCTTGAGTTGCATCTGTCTTGGGTTCCCCTCCGTCATCTTTGGTGCTGATCATGATGTACTGTGGTGTAGCTGGTCTGTGCTTATCTACTAACAATGTAGTCCATGTAGTCTTGTAGTTCAAACTGAGCCACACAAGTGCCTCCTGCATCCTTTTCTCGTTACGGCATACTCCTATTGAAATGGCATCTTCTTCTTGACCTTGGCACGCTAACCAAATATGTAAAGGTGCCACTCTTTCATTTATCAATATACGCTTGTGATATGCATCTGGCTTTTTGTTGGAGTGGTCTTATGCACATGTCCTTCTCTGGGTATTTCCAGCTGGGTGTTTGGTATCCCAGTCTTTGAAGAATAATGAAGCCTGCCTGTGTTGTATCTTCCATTTACTTTGGTGGAGAACATACTATCAGTTACTTGACTGAGTTTCTGAGGAGTGCTGTAACTGAGTTCTCTTATATACAATATCATACCCCTACAGCTGAGCTTTCTTGACTAATAATAATAATGACGCTTGTGTGGACTCTCCCACAAATTTCCTTTAAACATTTCACATTAATTCTCTGCTTGAAAGCTAGAACCTTTTATTGCATATTTTATATTTGGAACGAGCAGGACTCGAACCTGCTACCTTTGGCACCAGTCGCCTAGCTGAAATGGGAAACGCACATATCCACTCGACCAAATCTCCATTCCTAAAAAGAATGGTTCAATGGAGGTAGTCAGGTGCGAGTGCCATATAAACATGGTAATGCAGTATATTTACTGAGTCGGCATTTATTTGCAGAATCGGAAAAAAACATTGATATTGAACAGTTTTGCCCTCTAAGTATATGCAGTGGTGCTCCCTTTACAATAGGTTCTTACCTTACTCCACTGGTTTTGAGCTAGCAGTTTACATTGCATTTTATATCAAACCATTTCCTATGCAAATTTTATATGTGGAAATTCTCTATTCAATAGAGATTCCATTCAAAATGTTTATCTTCTGATCCTGAGAATTATGAGGGCAGAATACACAAATCCTTACAAAAACATTAAGTACTTGATTTAGGAGTCTAGCCATTAATATCCTGCCATTGATTACAATGTGGAAATCCGCATATTATACAATCACCAATGAGATTGTTTGTTATCAGCAATTTCTCTCACAAATGATGAGCACAAGATGTGTGTTCTATTTACACTTATGTGGGGGCTGCATCATCGCAGATTTACAACTTGGTTTCCACTGCTAAATGACATTCAGGATAACCTTCTTCTGCCTGATTCATGATATCTCACCACTTCTTAGCAAGTGGCAACT